>LR752570.1:5547-75312 GCA_902729485.2 Mus minutoides | reverse complement strand
AAACTGTTGTTAGTTCTTAAGTCTTATTGATTTATGATGTGAATTATTGCCTTAAGCTTACTATGAACTTATTGGGATATAAGTTTATTTAGAAAATCATCTATTCAATTATGCTCTGTAATAATTCTGCCTGTAATATTTAGAGACAGTTATCCTGAAAACATTAAAGAAAGGTTGTTTGAGCTTTTTTTTTTTTTTTTTTTGGTTCACCCTGAGTGATTGAGTGCTCTTTCTTAATTTGTGATTTTTCTCTATTCTCCTTCTTTCATTCTTTTTTTTCTCTTCTTTAATTTCCTTTGTAGTCTTGGCTGGCCCAGGGGTCCTTAAGGTAGAGGCAAAAGTGCCCTAGCAACTAAAGCAACTTTACCTATCCTTGCTGCTGACAACAGGAGTTAATTACTTTAAGTCAGGGAGTTTTATCCACAGAATAGCAAAGGAGAGTTAAGTTCCCAGAAGCCATCATTTTCTGACCCCCAGAACAGTAAGAAAGAAAGTTATAAAGCCAGAGATCATCAGTCGTTGACTGTTGGCTGATGCCTCCCTTATGTTTACAGCACCTATGAAGACCAGCACAAGTTTTCTGCATTTTTAAAATCTATGAAAGTATCCTAAGAAGGACCCTTAATAAGGAAGTATATGGAATCTGAACTGATTATTTTTCCAGCAAGACTTCCTGTGATATGCCAGTATTCTATTTGGTCAATTTGTTGTGTTGGATATATAACAGGGTGAGTTTGAAAGTCCTTTTGGAATTACAGTACAACTTTTGAAAAAGGTAGTATTTGGACAGATACTGGCTGAGTCATTTCTAGAGTTGATGGATGTTGATCCTAACATTCAGAAATGTCAATAAATCTAATCATAAAGTAACAGTTGATCAAGAAGGCTCCTTGGAGAAGCTCAAACAACCAAGCTGATGCTAAAACACAAGATTGCTCTCTGAAAAGTAACAATAAAGCCACACTGGAAAGGACAAAATCCACACAGCTCAATGAACATTAAAAAGGCAAGCTGGTGGCTGCATGGAACTTCAACACTTATTTTCTAGTCTCTTTTGTGCAAGAAGGTACTCTAGAGGTAATAGGGGAAAAAATCAAGGCATTGATCTAGTCATAAAACCTTCTGTCCTGTGTGCAAGAAAAACCTTGGGTCCTCTGTGGGAGAATGGTGGTGCCAAACTTGGGGAAGTGGCCAATGTCTGGTTTAACCTGAAGCCTCCTTCTCTTGGAAATATGCACACCTGTCTTGTCTAGCTCTTATCAGAATGGTTTTCTCATACAACCAGTGCAAGTCCCATACCTATATTTTGTGTACATAGAGTATAAATTGGAGGCATTTATAGGAGGCATCTTTCCAGGATGTGGATGACATTTTTCTCCTGTAAGAAATTGATGCATAAACAATCAGAGAGCTAATTATTTTACAAATTCGTGGAGTACAGAACATACTAACAGAGGCATATGAAGAATAAGGGAAATGGACCCTAAGGTACAAAAATACCCTGAATGGGAGTAAAACTGGTCAAAGTATCAGCTATTAACAGTGTGCTATGAAATCAGAAGACCTATGTATGATAGGAATGGGAGCATGGGGGAATATGGAAAAAGAGGTAATATAAACAAATAAATATAAAAAAAAGCCAAACAAAAACCAAAATAAGAAGAAAAATAATTTTGAAGTTAAATAATATTAGGAATAATTTACCATGGACTTGGGTAAGCAGTAGAAATAATATGTAAAGTTGAAATAAAGGTCATATAAAATTATCTACTCAGAGAAGCAAAACTAAAGAGATTAAAGAATGAAGAATTATTAAAACCCAAGTCATATACAGTTTTATCAGGACAATGCATTATCCACGTTGTAAGGAAAAAGAGAAATAAAACAAAAGACCATTAAGGACTAACAGCCTCACACTTCCAAAACCCATGAGCCTACTGCCTAAGCAGATTCAAGAAACACAGTCACTTGGATAAGGTCACTATGCAACTGAGGCAGTCTATAAGGAAATAGTCAGGATCTAAAACAAAATTGATTTCTGGAATCAGCAAGTAAAAGGCAATTCAACATATTGAAAAGTGCATTAATATTATAAAATTTCTTTAAAGCAGATTACAGGAGGTTGATATTTTTAATGGGGTAAAACTTAAAAAAAAAGAAATTATTTGCCAACCAAAAATAATGTAATTACTGAAAATTTCCTTCAGTGGTGAAGCTTATTTTAAAAATGACATCTCCAGGTAGATAAAATTGTAAGAGTTTATTGCTATTAAACCTGCTGGTAGAAAAAAGTAAAGGAAACTATTTGGTCTTAAAATAGAGATATTGCATAGCAACAAGAAAACTGAACACATTAGAACAAACTGATAGAGGTGAACATTATGCAGGTACAGAGGTATGTCATGCTGTGGTAGAGATGCATAAATCTTTTTTTTTTAGTCTTCATTTAGGAATTAAAAGAGAAAAATGGGAATATTTCAAATGATGATTAAAATGTCTTCCATCTATTTTCCTTAGTTTTTACTGGTAAATGTTATACTAGTTGGTCATAATTGTATTCTTTCCCACCTGAAGAGTTATTTATACATGACAGGAGTGTTAAGGTTTCTTACAGGTGCATGGGTATCAGAAAGGAAGCTCTGACAGCTCGTACTAATGATCACATTCAGGGGAAAAGGGAGCAGTCCTCTCCTCTGAAATATCTTTGTCTACACAGAAGTTAGCATTTTGCAGAATGATAAGCAATTTGTTTTTTTAGAAAAACTATCCAGAAAGCAACACACTGTAGATCTCTGCCTATTCCAAAGCCAAAACATATTTTTTGATAAAGTATAATGTCAATGGATTAGAAAAGTACTATCTTCCCTAGTAATGGATGTAATTAGAAAGGAAAAATATAAAATAAAAAAAATAAAGATAATATTAACCCTGTCAGTGCATGAGTATGGGATAACTATCCATCTTCTGAGATCTCCCATGCTCATGAATTGGCAGGATTAATCATAAAAATGGCCATCTTGCCAAAAGCAATGTACAGATTGATTATATTCCCCACCAAAATTCTAATTCAATTCATCATAGAGTTAGAAAGAACAATTTGAAAATTCATTTGGAATAACAACAACAACAACAACAACAAAAACAGAAAGCAAAACTATTTTCTACAATAAAATAATTTCTGGGGGAATCACCATCCTTGACCTCAAGCTATATTACAGGACAATACTGATAAAGGGTGTATCTTATTGGTACAGAGACAGGCAAGTAGATCAATGGAATAGAACTGAAGATGCAGGAATGAACCCTATGACCTATGGTCACTTGATCTTTGACAAAAGAGTTAAAACCATCAAGTGGAAAAAAAGACAGCATGTACAAGTAGGTGTCTGCATACAGAAGAATGCACATTGCTTCATTCTTATCTCCTTGTACAAAGCTCATGTCCAAGTGGATCAAGGACCTCCACATAAAACCAGATACACTGAAACGAATAGATGAGAAAGTGGGGAAAAGCCTCAAGGACATGGGACAGGGGAAATTTTCCTGACAAGAACACCAATGGCTTATGCTCTAAGATCAACAATTGACAAATGGAACTTCATAAATTTGCAAAGCTTCTGTAAGGCAAAAGATACTGTCAATAGGACAAAACAATGGCCAACAGACTGGGAAAAGACCTTTACCAATTCTCCATCCAATAGAGGGCTAATATACAATATACACAAGAAACTCAAGAAGTTATATTCCAGAGAAAGAAATAACCCTATTAAAAAGGGAGTAGAGAGCTAAGCAAAGAATTCTCACCTGAGGAAAATTGAATGGCTGAGAAGCACCTAAGAGTGTTCAACATCCTTAGTCATGAGGCAAATGCAAATTAAAAAACTCTGAGATTCCACCTCACATCAGTCAGAATAGTTAAGATCAAAAACTCAGGTGACAGAGATGCTGGCAAGAATATGGAGAAAGAGGAACACTCCCTCATTGCTGGTAGGATTGCAAGCTGGTACAACCTCACTGGAAATCAGTCTGGTGTTTCCTCAGAAAAATTGGATATAGTATTACCTGAGGACCCAGCTATACCACTCCTGGGCATATATCCAAAAGATCCTCCAACATATAATAAGGACACATGTTCCACTATGTTTATAACAGCCTCATTTATCATGGCCAGAAGCTGGAAAGAACCTAGATGCCCTTCAACAGTGAAATTGATACAATAAAATGTGGTACATTTGCACAGTTGAATACTAAACATCTATTAAAAATACTGACTTCATGAAATTCCTTGGAAAATGGATGGACCTAGAAAATATCATCATGAATGAGGTAACCCAGTCACAAAAGAACACATATGGTATTCACTCACTGATAAGTGGATATTAGCCCAAAACCTCAGACACCCATGGTACAATTCACAGACCACATGAAACTCAAGAAGCAGGAAGACCAAAGTATGGATATATCATTCCTTCTTTCAAGGGGGAACAAAATACTCACAGGAAGAAATATGGAGACAAAGTGTGGAGTAGAGACTGAAGGAAAGGCCCTCCAGAGACTGCCCCACTTAGGGGTCCATCCCATATACAGTCACCAAACACAGACACAACTGTGGATGCCCAGCACTTGGGATGCAGAGGCAGGTGGATTTCTGAGTTCAAGGCCAGCCTTGTCTTCAAAGTGAGTTCCAGGACAGCCAGGGGTATACAGAGAAACCCTGTCTTGAAAAACCAAACCAAACAAAACCAAAAACCAACCAAACAAACAAACAAAACAAAACAAAAAACAAACAAAACAACAACAACAAAAACGAAAGTGCTTTCTGACAAGAGCCTGATATAGCTGTCTCCTGAGAGGATCTGCCAGAGCCTGAGAGTTATAGAGGCTGATGCTTGCAGGCAACCATTGGACTGAGCATGGGATTCCCAATAGAAGAGTTAAAGAAAGAACTGAAGGAGCTGAAGGGGTTTGTAGCCCCATAGGAAGAACAACAATGTCAACCAACCAGAAGTTCCAGAGCTCCCAGGGACTAAACCACCAACCAATGAGTACACATGGAGGGACCTATGACTGCATGTGTAGCAGAGATGGCCTTGCCAAGCATGAACATACATATCATCTTCCGCCATTATGAAAGCCAAACAGAGAGGAACAATTTCCCAGTAGGTTTGAGGTTCATTTCTCTTTCTGTCTTATGCCCAGAGTATAGTTACTTCAGCAGGGAAGGTCTTTTTTTTTTTTTTTAGATATTTTCTTAATTTACATTTCAAATGCTATCCCTAAAGTTCCCTCTCCCCTCCCAACGCCCTGCTCCCCTGCCTACCCATTCCCATCTCTTGGCCCTGGCGTTCCCCTGTATTGGGACATATAAAGATTGTAATACCAAGGGGCCTCTCTTCCCAATGATGGCCGACTAGGCCATCTTCTGCTACATATGCAGCTAGAGACACTAACTTTGGGAGATCTGGTTAGTTCATTTTGTTGTTTCTCTTATAGAATTGCAGGCCCCTTCAGCTCCTGGGGTTCTATCTCTAGAATCTCCATTGTGGTCCCTGTGTTCCATCATATAGATGACTGTGAGCATACACCTCTGTATTGGCCAGCCACTGGCACAGCCTCACACGAGACAGCTATATCAGGGTCCCTTCAACAAACTCTTGCTAGCCTATGCGATAGTGTCTGATTTTAGTGACTGATTATGGGATGGATCCCCTGGTGGGATAGTCTCTGGATGGTCCATCCTTTCGTCTTAGCTCTAAACGTTGTCTCTGTAACTCTTTTCATGGGTATTTTGTTTACTATTCAAAGGAGGAATGAAGTATCCACACGCTGGTCTTCCTTTTTGATTTTCTTGTGTTTTGCAAAATGTATCTTGTAGTTTCTATTAAAATGTTACTTCCCACAGTTATTCAATAATTATTACAACTATAAGAAATTCAAGTAATAATTTTTCTTTCTGGAAGCTAAACATGCAGATATTTGTCCATAACTGTGGTGATTTGAATGAAAATGGCCCCATTAGACAAACAGTGGAATGCTTGGTCACCAGTTAGTGGAACCGTTTGGGAAGGCTTGGAAGGTGAAATTTTGTTGAAGAAGTATGATGTTGCAGGATCACATTATGAAACTGGAGTTCATGTCATTTACTACACAAACAAGCAAACAAACAAGACCTCTTTCTAGTTGTGATGTGGATCAGCACTAGCACATAACCTTTAATCCAAGAGATTTCTGTTTATTGTAAACAAGATTAGATAATATCAGCCATAGGTCAAGAGGTGGCACAAGCAATGAGATGACTGGGAATGAACATAGGAAAAGAACAGAGTAGGAGCAAGTGAGGAGGACAGATAGAACAATAGGAAGTGGAAGGGAAGGACTCTTACTTTGAGGGATTTTTGAGAAAGAACGTTTTGGAAAAGGAGGGTTTCCTTTTGGAATGTCAGCTAAACTGTAAGGTCAGCTAAGTGCTTTCTATCTGAGCTAGCCAACTTTCACACCAGCATCTGGTTCCCAAATGTTTATTGATAAAATCCAATGTTCTGGATTTTATTACAAACAACAGTGTAGCCTTTGAGAAGGTACATCAATGCGGTTGTGCTTTGAGGATTAAGAAGCTCATACCATGTTCAGTCTCTCTCTCTCTACCACCGTCTCTGTCTCTTTCTGTCTCTCTCTGTCTCTCCCTTTCTCTCTTCTTGCCCCTCACTCCCCCTCTTTGTCCTTCACTAACAGACTACATCACCTCTGCCTGTTTCCTGATGATCAATGTAAAGATCCCAGCTATTGTTCCAATCGCATACCCAACTATTTCCTGCCATGATGATCATGAACTAACTCTCTAAAATTTTAAGCAAGCCCCCAGTTAAATGCATTGTTTTCTAAGAGTTACCTTGCTTGTGGTGTTTCTTCACAATAGAGCTATAACTAAGACAGTAATATTATTTTTCTAAAAATTTATTATTAACCATTTCTCCAAAACACAGCAAATATGTATTTTTCAAAATAATTGGTTTTATTAAATAACCTTACTACTATTAAACAGATAAATAGAATAAACACAATTTTGTTTCAAAAAATTATTTAGGGGAGAGAATTATAACTACCCATATACACACTAAAAAGAAAAATTAAATATATAAAACTACATACTTCTTAGGAATTTTTTAAAAATCCCATTATACATCATTTTTAAGACTTCCTAAAATAGCTTCAGGTATAACTTTTATGAGATTATTTACATTTATTGAATATCCAACAAGTAGTTAAAATTGTGTAATGCTGACTTTTACCTTGAAACAATAAGTGTATTGTATACATCAAAGACAGTTTGTAATGTAGTATGCACATTCATTCACAAATCTACTTTATTATTTACAACAGATGAAAGAGAAGGGGCCCAAGGCCACAGCACTGCTCAGTTTTGACGGGACTGAAAAATGCATGGAATTGAATATATATATACTGTATGTATTTTTCAGTTTTTATTCACTTGTATTAATAGTGTTGTACTCTGAACTTTAATAGCTATCATACAGATAGGTTTAAAAATTGAGTATTAGCATGAAGTTTCTCTTCCCTAAAGCGTGTGTTCAGTTGCTATTTAACATGCCCTGAAACATTGTTGGTGTAATTGAGCCACATATTCTCTTCCCAGGACTCACATTTTATATATGTTATATTAATTATACATCTAAACAATTTCAACTTTAGAATTAAGAGTTTCAACAGGAAAAAAAATAAAGCATACAATAAACCCAAAAGGCTTAGAAGTAGATATCAAATTTTGAAAGCTGCTTCCTCTTGACTTCAATCTTAATTCTTTATAAATTACTTAAATCCCGGTGGTTTTGGTAAAACTTTACATAAAGATTTCTTCTGCTTCATTTTAAATCAGAATAAATCACTGGTATTCAACCATTGAAGCAGAATATTTGCAGGTCCACAAAAACAAACAAAAACAACACAGTGACTTTGACAGTGCTTTAATGTTCATTTTAGGAATTAGATTTTATTAGGAATTTGTAAATAATAAACTATCTTAGTTTCAGATATTTTGCTACATTGTATATTCCAAACAAATTTTAGTAAGATTAAATGCAGTCAACCTAATTTAAGTNTGTTGGAGGCATGCAGGTAGATATAGTACTGGAGAAGGCAGTGCGAATTCTACATCTTGATCCATAGGCTGAAGTAAATCTCATACTAGGTTGCCAACCTACCTTGAGAAGTCAAAGCTTGCTCTCACAGCGACAAACTTCCTCCAACAAGACCAAAACTCATAATAGTGCCACTCTCTATGGGCCAAACATTCAAACAAACGAGTCTATGTGCTATATTCCTATTCAAACTCCCACAGTACTTGAATGTGTACACAAATTATTTAAAACTGAAAATGAACAATGTATATCTTCTCTCGTCAATATATTTATTTACTCAATTGTGTGTACATGTAAGTATACATGTGAATGTCTCAGCAACTTATTTTTATTAATAAATAAGTTATAAACTGATATGCAGATGCAAACTCCAAGGTAAACCCAAAAATTTAGTTTAAAAAAAGTCAGATATATAAATTTTATATTTACTATTCTATTGTTATGATAAGAAACCGTGACAAAGGTAACTTATAAAGAAAGCATTTAATTTAGAGCTTACAGTTTCACATTGTCAAATTCCATGATGAACATGGCACTTAGTGTGGCAGCACACAGGAAGGCATGATGCTAGGAATAGTAACTAAGAATTTACAACTAGTTCCAAAATTAAACAACAGAGTATTAACTGAGAATAGTGTAGGCTATTGACCCCTCTAAGTCTGTCTTTAAATGACACATCTCCTCCAGCAATGTCACAGCCTCTAATCTTTTCCAAACAATCCTACCAAGTAGGTTGCAAGTACTCAATCATATGAGCCTATGGAGGCCATTTTTATTTAAACCACCACAATATGTTACTCAACTTGCCAATATAACACAAAATTATTATAATCCAGATGTTGGAGGAAGGATACAGACAGATGTAGAGGCATGTGACTTTGTAAGACTTCATAGAAATGGCCTCAATCTAAGTCCAGCATTGCTTACTGCTATCTGCCTTGCATTTGAAAACACAAAGGGATCCTTGAGACAACTACAAAAGTTCTGTCTTTTGTACTATGTTCAGGTTGCTTTATGTCCTTTAAATTTGTATTGCATTCTCAAGATTATACACACTAAACATACAACAGATGTTCCTTCTAAGCTCTCCTCTTTATAAATTAATTTCACTCAGCAGGGGTATGAATAATCAGTTAACCCTCATTGCATACGCTTTTCCAATAATAATTACAGGTTAATATTAGATCCATTAATAATTGAAAGTTAAAAAAGACCAAGGAGAAATACACCATCAATATCTGTATTTGATTTAGAGAATCATGAGAAAGACATCAGTAATCTACTGAAGCTGTACAATTGATCAATGACAAAGCCAGACTGCTGTGCACTCTATCATTTTTGTGCTTTGATGAATTAAATATGGAGAACAAGACTCAGTTTAAGAGAGACGAAGGACTTTTCAAGGAAAAGTGTTGCACATGTGTTTAAAAATTGTCATACCTGCACACACATGCACAAACTCATGAAAACACACATACACACATGTACATACAGATATATCTGCTTAATTGTTGTTTAGATTAAAAATTAGACTAACATCGTGTGTACTATGCTTATGAAGAATATTTTATATTCTGTCCAAATATGAGTATTATAATCTATCATTGCTAATAGGAAGTGTCTCAGGGGAACATTGACCAGTGTTAATATAGAACAGGTAATGTGAACAATAATTACTGCAAGGTTCTAACTGTATATGAATAGATACTACGCTTATGACTGTTTCTCTTCTTAATAAAATAATTTTACTTTTTACTCTTTTTGAATTTTTGGGGGGGATTTTAACATACTTACTTTACCATTACCTTCCCTATCCCCAAAAACTGTCCACAAACTACTCCTTTATATTTTCCCTCTTTTTCTTTAAATGTGTGTGTGTGTGTGTGTGTGTGTGTGTGTGTGTGTGTGTGTGCATGTATGTGTGTGTAACATGGACAATCTATATCCAGAAAAATATAAAAGAAATAGATTTTAAGTCTCTTTGAGAGATGAAGCCTTCGGGGATCTCTATGTAAAGGAGTCTGTTATTCTAATGTCAAGAAAGTATGCAGCCTCGGTATCCCCTAGTTCCCTGTAGTTGTAGTTGAAGACATATCTTATGTCTGTATGGATGTGGTACCTGTCAAAAATAAATCCTGATAACTCTGTGCTAAGCAGAGTAAAAAATAGGGCAGGATGTCTGCCACGAAGAGAAAGGATAGAGGGAGAGCTGAGGCTCAGATCAGCTGGAAGATGGAAGATTAGGAAACATTAATAAGGGGTCCAGAGAGTGATTGCAGAAATATACCTGAACTCAGAAGAGCCAGATCAATAATAATGTGCAAGTATTAGGGATAGGACATAGCCAGATTATCATAGTAGATAAAGGAAGATCATTTAACTGCTCAGCTATTGAGGTATAGTTTTTAATATATTTGATTTTTTTCTGTGTGATTATTTAGAAATAGCATATGGAAAAGAAATATAGGCACCTGATTAATTTACTCTATATATTTCTACTGCAAATAATTCATTTATAAATGGTGCCCAACTCTTGGCAATTAGAACCCAAGCTTATAGACTTAAAATTCCTGATGAAAGGCAGGAAATGTCAGGATAGCCAGACAAAGGACCTGGTCTAAAGAAGAAGAAGAAGAAGAAGAAGAAGAAGAAGAAGAAGAAGAAGAAGAAGAAGAAGAAGAAGAAGAAGAAGAAGAAGAAGAAGAAGAAGAAGAAGAAGAGCAGAAAAAAGCTTCTAAGAAAAGCACAAGAGTGGTGACTGGGAAGAAGTTTTCTAGCCAAGGAGCAGGAACCTGCAGAAAGAGGATAAGGAAGGTGGCTTTTTAAGGAAGCCCCTCCTGAATTTAAAAGAAGACCACAGGAATTTGCAGATTTCTGTGAATTCTAGACCAGCCTGATCTACACAACAAACACAGGGTCAGAGCCTCTGCTGATAGATTGCAACTGCTTAAAATGACATTCAAAAATTAAAAATGACAATTTTTTCCTGAATGATATTCTGTAGGTATTTGCTTAATAATAATTAGGAATATTCTTAATAACTTAAAAATAAATAGACATTAATCTTAAATATCTGTAAAGAGAAAGAGGAACATAGGTATATTTATCTATATAAGGTATATTTAAAATTTCAAATTGAAAGATAATGCTTTCTCTGTTGACAAGAAACATTTGAACCTAGGGAAGACAGATTCTGCTAGTCTATGTAAAGATCAGAGTTAGGGTTGGGGCAGGGTTGTTTGCTTTTCTTTTTTCCAGGAGAAGAAAAGCATTCAACTAAGGAATCCAGAGACCATTGGGAAAGAATGGTACCTTAAGAGTAATTCTTTTATGAATGTGAGTGCCCTCTCATTTGGAGCATAGATGTTCAGAGCTGAGAGTTTGTCTTGCTATATTTTACCTTTGATGAGTATGAAGTATCCCTCGTTATCTTTTTGGATAACTTTAGATTGAAAGTCGATTTTATTGGATATTAGAATGGCTACTCCAGCTTGTTTCTTGGGACCATTTGCTTGGACAATTGTTTTCCAGACATTTACTCTGTGGTAGTGTCTGTCTTTGCCACAGGTGGGTTCGTTGCATGCAGCAAAATGTTGGGTCCTGTTTATTTATCCAGTCTGTTAGTCTATGTCTTTTTATTGAGGAATTGAGTTCATTGATACTAAGAGATATTAAGGAAAAGTGATTGTTGCTTCCTGTGATTTTTGTTGTTAGATATGGAATTATGTTTATATGGTTATCTTCTTTTTGGTTTATTTAAAGATCATTTTTTGCTATTTCTAGGGTGTAGTTGCCAACCATATGTTGGAGTTTTCCATTTATTATCTTTTGAAAGGCTGGATTTGTGGGAAGATATTGTATAAAATTTGTTTTTATTGTGGAATACCTTGGGTTTTCCATCTATGGAAATTGAGAGTTTTGCTGCCTGGGCTGGCATTTGTCTTCTCTGAGGATCTATATGATATGTGCCAGGATTTTCTGGCTTTCTTAGTCTCTGGCAAGAAGTCTGGCATAATTCAGATAGGTTTAGCCTTTACATGTTACTTGACCTTTCTCCCTTATGCTTATGGTCACTTAAACTTTGACAAAAGAGCTAAAACCATCCAGTGGAAAAAAAAATAGCATTTTCAACAAATTATGCTGGTTCAAGTGGTGGTCAGCATGTACAAGAATACAAATTGATCCATACTTATCTCCTTGTACAAAGCTCAAGTCCAAGTAGATCAAGGACCTCTACATGAAACCAGATACACTGAAACTAATAGAAAAGAAAATGGGGAAGAGCCTCGAAGACATGGGCACAGGGTAAAATTTCCTGATCAGAACACCAATAGCTTTATGCTATAAGATCAAGAATTGACAAATGAGACCTCATAAATTGGCAAAGCTTCTGTATGGCAAAGGAGTTTGTCAATAGATCAAAACTTCAACCAACAGACTGGGAAAAATCTTTACCAACTCTACATTTGATAGAGGGCTAATATCAAATATAAACAAAGAATTCAAGAAGTTAGGTTTCAGAGAAACAAATAACCCTATTTAAAAATGGGAAAGAGCGAAAAAGAATTCTCAACTGAAGAATATAGAATGGCTGAAAAGCAACTAAAGAATTGTTCAAAATACTTACTCATCAGGGAAATGCAAATCAAAATTACCTGAGTGACCTGAGATTACACCTCACACCAGTCAGAGTGACTAAACTTAAAAACTCAGGTGACATCAGATGCTGGTGGGGATGTGGAGAAAGAGAAACACTCTTCCATTGCTGGTGAGATTGCTAGCTGGTACAACCACTCTGGAAATCAGTCTGGCATTTCGTCAGAAAATTGGACATAGTACTAACTGAGGACCCAGCATTACCACTCTTAGGCATATACTTCGAAGATGCTCCAACATGCAATAAGGACAAGTGTTCCACTATGCTCATAGCAGCCTTATTTATAGCAGCCAGAAGCTAGAAAGAACCTAGATGTCCTTCAACATGGATACAAAAAAATGTGGTATATTTGCACAATGGAGTACTAAACAGCTATTAAAAAACCATGAATTCTTGAAATTTTTAGGCAAATAGATAGAACTAGAAAATATCATCCTGAGTGAGGTAACCCAGTCACAAAATAACAAACATGGTATGCACTCAGTGATAAGTGAATATTATCACAAAAACTCAGACACCCATGATATAATTCACAGCTCAAGAAGAAGGAAGACCAAGTGTGGATACTTGGTTCATCTTAAAAGGGAGATCAAAATACCCATGGGAGGAGATACAGAGACAAAATGTGGAGCAGAAACTGAAGGAAAGGCCATCCAGTGACTGTCCCACCTGGGGAGAAATCCCATATACAGTTACCAAATGGAGACACAATTTTGGATGCCAGCTAGTGCTTGCTGACAGGAGCCTGATATAGTTTTCTCCTGAGAGGCTCTGCTAATGCCTGACAAATACAGAAATGGATTCTTTCATCAAACCATTGGACTAAGCACAAGGTCCCCAATGGAGGAGCTAAAGAAAGGACCCAAGGAGATGAAGGGTTTTGCAGCCCCATAGGAAGAACAAGAATATGAACCAACTAGTATTCTTAGAGCTCCCAGGGAATAAACAACTAACCAAAGAGTACATATGGAGGAACTCATGGCTCCAGCAGCATATGTAGCAGAGGATGGCCTTGTGGGACATCAATGAGAGGAGAGGCACTTGGTCCTGAGAAGGCTCAATTTTCCAGTATAGGAGAATGCCAAGATAGGGGAGCAGGAGTGGGTGTGTTGGCAAGTATTGTATGTGGGGGTGGGAGCTATATGGGATAGGGGGTTTGGAGGGGAAACCAGGAAAGGGGATAACATTTGAAATGTAAATAAAGAAAATATCTAATAAAGAATCTGGGGGAAAAGAATAATACTATTAAACTTATTAACAGAATTGCACATTATATTAGTTTGGCAATACAGAATACAAAAGCCACTTTTCTGAGGATATCAATCAAATAAACACACATATAAACACAATGTTAGATTGTTTTAAATTTAGGACAAGAGTCTATTGCCAATTGAAGTCTAAATGTGATATGCCCTCATAGTATCTAACTGGATAAACTAACAGATATCATCTAATTTAAAAGGGCATGGATTGAGCTCTTGCTACCTCCAATGACATAGGGTGTCATTTGCCTTTGTTGAACCGTTCTCTTTAAATGTGTGCCACAACAGGAGAACCAAGCACCTCAGCCTAGCATGATACATAACCCATCCAAAATTTCTAAACAAATTCAAATTTGCCTAGGAATATGCTTATATATAAGATGGAAGGGAATATAAATAAAGTTGAGTACAGAAAGGAATATTAAATTAATGGAAAAAGTTAAGATAAATAAATTCACATATCATAATCTTCAAAGAAGGGAGAAAGAAATAAAAATGTTGATAAATATTTTCAAAGTTATGAAGATAAATAACCTTGTTTATTTAAATAAATAAGGTTTATGATGTTTTTGATCCCAATATTTGGGAGACAAAGACATATGTACAGACAAAGGACAGATATGTACCTTGTAAGTTTGAGGCTAGACTAAACTACAGAGCAAATCTAAGCCACTCTGGGCTATGTAAAGAAACTCTCTCTCAATAAATAATAATAATGTTTGCTTTAGATTGCTTTAATTGTTTTACATTATCAAAATTAAGGTGGTTAGATAGTTATGATGATATTATACTTCCTCTTTGAGAGCAATCAAAATGGATCAGACATACATAGAAATGGGTTGCTAGATTGAATCAGTCTAAACATTTAATGATTTCAAAATTCTGGATAAAAGGCATGCTGTGTTAGGAGAGAGGCTCTATGCTTATGTTAACAGGAAAGAAGAAAGGGCTTTGAATTTCTTCCAAAGTAATAAGGATCAGATATGACATAAGGAGGCCACCCTGGAGGTCTCAGTTACAGACAGGAGAAAATCAAGGGAACCAAACAAACAGGTGATGTTTTTGCTGATTCCGCCAGTATAGAACAGATCTGAAACTGACAGAGACAAGAAAATGTCCCCAGCCAGAACTTAGCTTACACGGTCAATAAATCCTGTTGGCTATAGAGTTCTCACAATTTATTATACAGATTGGTTATATAATCAAACTAACTTTAAAAAGATAATTGTCTTTCAACCTGCTCAAAAAAGAGCATCATTAATGGATCTATACACCATGTACATTTCATTCAAATGTCTTTATAGAACTACGAATTGTTTTTATGATTTATTTATTTATTACAGAATGGTAGCCAAGGAAGCAACTCTGGTAAGATAGAGGTTTAATGGTACTGGGATATCAGATCATACCTCAACTACACTGAAGCTACTTCCTTTAAAGTCTTGCTTCTGGAACAACTTCATCGCACCTAGCTCACTTAATCCAACCTTTCAGACTGTTCCAGTCAAGACTTAAGTTAACCCTGAAATTCTTAGCACATTGAGACTGAAAAACAAATAATTACAACTAGCTTTCTTTTTAAAAAAAAACTTATTTATTTTATGTATGTGAGTATACTGTTGCTCACCTTGGACACACCAGAAAGGGGCATCAGATCCCATTACAAATGGTTTTGAACCACCATGTAGTTACTGAGAATTGAACTCAGGACTTCTGAAAGAGTGGTCGTGTTCTTAACTGCTGAGTCTCCTCTTCAGTCCCACTAGCATTCTTAAGACTAACAATTTTTCTAATTTTCTTGGGCCTCCAAATCAGGAGGAAACAATTATCAAGATTGCTATTGCAGTCCCTTAAACAGGGGTTGACAGTATTTTTCATTTTATGAATTATAGATTCATTGTTATTTTAGGAGATGATTCCAAGTATCTATATTTCTCCACAGGGAGAAAGCAAAATATGGAGCTTAGAACAAGTATTTCTTTTTTCTTTTTCTCTTTCTTAGGTAAGGAAAGAGTGATTAAAGAGAAGAAATGTGTAATATGGAAATATTGTAGGAAATTAAACAATTAATAGAATAAAAGGGTAGACTATTGAATCTACTCTTCAACTTAGAGCTATTTATATACTCAAATAAGATTGTTTTGTTCACATGGATATCACTTATTGTATATTGATAAAGGTTTAAGGTTTTCATCAATATAAATCATATTTTGGTATAAAATTTAAGCTATATTATTTTCAAATTTAAATAGGAATTGTGCCTATGAAACACACTTAAAAATGTAAGGTTTAGCCTCGGTCTTTAATAGATGCTATTACAAATCATTAGAATGGTTAAGAAGTACAAGTTAATAATTAGGTTGTCAAAATCATGGTTATGTCAGACATTCTATGGATATGTCTAGATAAACACAGAAATATGCATTCTGGGTGGAACAGATATTAAGTATCTGGATACAGGCAATGTTTGCTTATTCAGATGAGCTATGACTAGATAGATGGTCTCAAAGAAACTCAGAGACTCATAGAACATTTAAATTAATTAAGACCTTTTGGACTATAAGACAGGTTGGTTCCTGACCATAACCCCATTCCATTTTAAAGAAGATGGTGAGCATTAAAAATCTGTATATGGAGTAGCTTCAATTGGGGCGAGCTAGCCACTGGACAAAGAAAATGCCCTAAGTTCATCTGCAGGTACAATGCTGTCCAGAAAGGACACATGAAATCAGGGAAATTAACTGAAAATTTTGCCAAGAGAAGGTAAGCAAGTCCTTCAAATTTCCTGCTACATAAAATGTCTATTGAATATTTTGAACCAGAAGACTAGAAAATATTGGGCACTATCAAAATAATAGGCTGTTTCCGTCATTTCTATAATTTTTGGAATTTGAGTCCCTGCACACTCAGGGGATATTTCTTCCTTTTTAGGTCTCTAGTAGAGTTGAATACTAGATAATCATTGCTTATTTTGTTCAGAATTTAAGAATTTCTATGCTTATAAATATATTTAGGTCGACAATGCAAATTAGGATAAAAAGTAAGTTAAATAAAAAGCTCTAAACTCTCCAAAACAGTATAGATAGTAGAAAATTTTCCCTAATTAACAAATACTATGGATTGGATATTGTAAATGTATATTACACCTCATAGTTTTTATAATTGCTTAATAATTGATATAATTGCATTCTATTTATATTTGAAAAATAGACTTTTATTGGACTGAAACAGAGAATTGTAGATTGAATATTTTGATGGGTATAGTAATCTTTGTAGGGATCTGTGTTCTTGTAAGTCTGCAGAATATATGTCCAAGCCCTTCTGTGTTTAGGGTCCCCATTGAAATGACAGATGTAATTCTAATATGTCTGCCTCTTTATGCTACTTGGTCTTTTTACTTTGCAGCATTTAATATTCTTTCTTCATTATATAAGTTTAGTGCTGTTGGAAACAAAATAAAGGGGAAGCCGGGGGGGAGGGGAGCGTTGGGTGAAGTGAGATAGGAAAAAGATGCCCACGCCCGCTGGAGTTTCCCTATTCTCTGGTCAGTCAGGCGTGGGAGGGCTGCTCTCTACCCTATCCACTCATCCCTGGGTGGACATTCCTCTATACCACTCTTCAGGGGTTTGCCAAGGGGCAGCCCTGCCTGGGGATGCCCCCACCCCCAGAGCTACTTTGCTAAAGCCACCAGGGTTGTAGGAGAGAGGAGAATGGGGGAAGAAGTTCCCAGTGCTGACCAGAGTGTACAAAGGGCCTTGATGGAGCAGAGCAGAGACTCTATGGTTTAAGAGCTTTCTTATAGAAATGCAGGGGAAACAGAGAAGGTAGAAGAGAGAGAGGGAGGAAGAGGAAAGGCTAGAGAGAAAGAAAGAGAAAGAAGGAGAGAGGAGAGGAAAGTAGAAGACAAAGAGAAGGGGAAGAGGAGAGAGAAGTGAGAGAAGTGAGAGGTGAGAGGAAAAAGGAATGAGAGCAAGAGAGTGTGGTGGGAGCTGAGCACCCCTTTTTATGGTCTTCACTGTTGCTAGGTAACTGGGGGGGGGGAGTTTAGCCTGAAGGTCAGAAGCTTGAGCCATTGCTTATGTGACTACTGACCATGCTTCTCTTGTGGGGGCTGTGGGACATGGTACCTTAGGCAGGGGCTTGAGTTCCAGGAGCATGAGGCTACACCTACCTTGTCATGTAGGTGAATTATAACCATCGGGTTTCAGACCTCAGCTCGACTAGATATCATCCTGCAATTCCCCACATAGTGTTTTGATAATTTTGTGGTGAGGGAGCTTAATTTTCAAGTCTTACCTAGTTGGTGCTCTGTAAGCTTCTTGCACCTTAGTAAAAATCTCCTTTATGTTTTGAATTTTTCTTCTATTATTTGTTGAAAATATTTTCTAAGCCTTTGAGGTGAAATTCTTCTCCTTCATCAATTCCTTTTTTAGAAAAATAAAGTCTCTGGTTCATTGGATGTTTTGTCAGGAATTTTGTAGATTTAACTTTTTCTTTGATCAAGAAATACATATGGGCAAAAAAGAAAAATTTTTAAAAATAGGTGCTGGTCAAAATTTCATGTCTCCATATAGAAGAAAGCAAATATATCCACATTTATCATGTTCAAAACTCAACTCAGAGTGCACCAAATATATCAACATAAAAGCAGACAAAGTGAACCTGGTAGAAGAGAAAATGGGGAATAGCATTGTCATTTCAGATTATACCACATCAACCCTAGAACTGGTTTAGCATTTCTTTATTTACTTATATTTTTCTGATTATAAAACAAACCATGAAATTCTTTCAACAATAATGAAACTATAGTTTTAAATTTTACTGTATTTACGTTTCTAATTCTATTTTTAATGATTTTTCAGAACTATATGTGGTACTTTAGTTTTGTTTTGTTTTGTTATGGTTTGGTTTGGTTTGGTTTGGTTTGGTTTGGTTTGGTTTGGTTTGGTTTGGTTTGGTTTGGTTTGGTTTGGTTTGAGACTCTCTTGATATGTAGCCCTGGCTATCCTAGACTTCACTATGTAGAACATGCGGTCCACAATGCTTGACTCAAGTTTGGTATGAACAAATCCTACTCTTATCTATAGTTTTCATTCTTAGCCCAAATTAATTCCAGAAGAGAAATATGTGATAAATTTCTTTTCTATTTTTTTTTCTTTCACATGGAGACTTTAATGTTAATACTGTGTCTGTTGAACGTTCTCAGTTAGTTTAAACAACAGAGAGGTATAAATGAAGATATTTTCTTTTATATGTGATGTTACATGAGTAAAGTAAAAAAGAACATCTATATAGAGTATCTGCAGAAAAACACTCTGTGCCTCAGGCAGAACACAGCAATATTGAAGCTCTGTGCAGGCATTGGTGAGAAGCATCTGTTTTAAATTGGCACATCCCCTTTCTCTCCCTTTACTGTTTCTCTCTACCATCCCAGGTTGGCAAATTTTTCCAGGGCTAATTATCTTCTGTCAGCCAAAATGTATTTTCTGTGGCATTTAACAAATTCTAATCAGTCAGTATTCTGAAACGTGATGTTTAATTGATGTGAATTCAAAGTATTATCAACGTATTCCTTCATATCCATCCTTGGGGTTCAAAAGCTGCCAGAGACATCAAATGTCCTTTGAACACAAAAGTGATAATGAGAAGAAGAATTTCTTACCAAATGCACAGGATAAAATAGATTTCTTCCCTGCCTTACTTCAAAGAATTTAGGCAAAAAGAAGTATTCAAACTGCCAAACAGTGAATCAAAAATTCAGTTTCTTTGCTAAGTAAACAGTTTAGAATCCCTGTCTCTTCCCAGGTTTGTTTTGAAATCTTCAAGCAACAGCTCAAATGTAGTTTTTGTTTATTTGTTTGTTGCCTCTGTAAACAAGCATCTAGTATATATTTCTCTCTCTCTCTCTCTCTCTCTCTCTCTCTCTCTCTCTCTCTCTCTCTCTCTCTCTCTCTCTCTCTCTGTGTGTGTGTGTGTGTGTGTGTGTGTGTGTGTGTGTGTGTGTGTGTGTGTGTGTGTGTGTGTGTGTGATCTATTATCGTTCTTTTATAATGCATTGCCCATGAGCATAGCCTGGGCATGAAGCATGCAGTAATGTTAAAAAAAATTGTGAAGCAAAGGTTTGATCAGCCCTGAACATCTTATATGTCACTCCCTAGAATTCTGTCTCACAGGGTGATAGAACTAACCACTTTCCCTGGTTATCATGTCAGATTTGACATCTGAATAAGCCTTCCCACTATTCTTCACTTTAGCTAAGCATATTACCTTTCAAGTTGGACATACTGTACTTAAAAAAACTGGCAGGAAAGTGAAACGTCTTGGATTTTCTTTCTTACTTGCATTCACTCTGCCTGAATTTTACTCTCCTTGCATTTTACTCTCTGCTTGAGTTATCTTCATCTAGTCTGGTTACCTGGCCTGCATTTCTGACTTTGTTAGAAACTTAAATTTGGAGCAGCTGCTATGCCATGTACCAACAAGTTGGCATGTTTTCTGTCTCTTTCCTTGTGTGGTTTCATTTGCCATCTTAAATCAAAAATCACTATTCTAAATATGTTTTAATAAGTATAAGAAAAATACACACCTATTCTGAGTATTAGTGTTCCACATGTGATTAAATGTTTTAAATGGTTTATCCTTTGCAGGTAACCCTTTGGAGTTGTATCTCTCCAGCCTTAAATCTTTAAGTAAAAATGACCCCATTGAGGAGAGGCCCTTGGTCCCCTGAAGGTTCTATACCCCAGTATAGGGGAATGCCAGGACCAGAAAGCAGAAGTGGATGGGTTGGGGAGCAGGGGGAGGGGCCAGGGATATAGAGGAGTTTTGGAGGGGAAACTAGAAAAGCGGATAACATTTGAAATGTAAATAAAGGAAATATCTAATAATAAAAAGAAAAAGAAAATGAAAATGACCACCGTGTCTATCCCACGTCCACAGTGATTCTCATTCCATTATAACACATTCCATGCAAACACTGGCAGCTAACAAAAGATATCAAAACGTCTTCTTCTCCAAGTGTTTCAAAAAAAAACAAAAACAAAAACAAAAAACAAACAAACAAACAAAAAAAAAAACAAAAACAGATCATGACTAAAGAGTTGGAGGATTAGCTCAGTAGTGAAGACTACTACTGATTGCTCTTTTGGGGGACCATGTTCGATGCCCAGCATCCACAACTATCTATAACTCCAATCTCTGGTGATTAAATATCCTTTTTTAGCCTCTCTTGGCACCAAGTAGACATATGTACAGGCAACCCCATACACACATACATACACACACACTATTTAATAATATTAATAAGTAAAAATATAAAAGCTATGACTGAAATTTAATGAAAGTTTTATAATATGGAATGCAGAACTGATCCCATACTTACTCACTTGGAAGAAACAAGAGAAATTAAAAGCAAAAAAGAGAAGCATTATTAGTATGATTGAAAGGTGAATTCCACACTGTCAATGTTACACACACTTCCTGCTGTGATGGATAGCATGTGTACCCATATTAAGTGTGTTTTCAGGTACATGTGCAGAATTTTCCAGATGATATTAGCATTTTTGTCAGTATAGTCAGTGAAATACACCCAGCCTTTCCAAATTTCCAAACATGTTTGGGCATACTCCAATCCACTTAGCTGAACAAACTGTTGTAGAAGAAAGTCAGGTCTCTTCCTCACAAGTTGACCTTAAACCTACCTCAACTTATCCAGACACTGAAATGGAATTTCAACCCATGGTATTCTGTTTTCAGGCTTTTGAAATCAAACTAGACCTTTTTGCTATCTGGATTGTAGATAGATGACATATGAACCAATGCATCATAAACTTCTATGCATCATAAAACTCTATGGCAAAAGAGTAGGGTATATTTGCTCTTTCTTATTTGAGGGGCATTAATTATTATAATCATAACATAGTAAAAGCGTGCTTCAGGAGAATATATTTATAAATGTTTATGTTTGGAAATTATAATATAATTACATTAATCCTCTTTCCTTTCCTCCCTCTAATCTTACCCATATACTCCATCTTGCTCTCTTTCAATTCCATTTGTTTGCATATATATATATATATAATATATTATTTATTATACATATATTTAATATATGTATTAATAAATATTAAATGCAACCTGCTCAGTATGCATGTTGCTTGGTTTTGTATGATACAAGGGCTTGCCTCTTAGTATTAGATAATCAGTTGGGCAGTTGGGGAATCTATTTTTACTGCTCTCAATATTTCATAGCTGCCTGTAGTTCTTTGTATAGGTTAAGGCCTGATGTGTTATTCCTCCTCCATGTTATCATTTCTATTGGTGTCATTTTGTTTAAGCAGCCATACTGATAAGATTCCATGGGTATAACCTTTCTGACATTTCTACGTAACAACATTCCCACAAAACTGTTCTTTTTCTCTGGAAATTGCAACCTTTCCATTCCCTTTTCTGCAAAGACCCCTGGACTTGAGTTTCAGGAGACAAAGGCAACTGCCTGGGACTAGAGAAATCATGGATATTTGAGAATACTAACAACTACTATCTTAATAGAAGAGACTACATCTTTATTTTATTTTATCTATTTTTTTCACAATCTAAATTTTATCCCCCTCTGTTCCACTTTCTGTCTGTTCCACATTCCATACCTCTCCTGCCTGTCTCCAAAAGGATGTCCCTACCCTACCCAAACCTTCCCACTCCCTTGGTCCTCCTTTCTCTTGAGTTTTAACTTCATCTTCTCTGACTGAGTCCAGACCCAACAGTCCTCTGCTGTATATGTGTTGGGGGGCTCGTAACAACTGATGTATGCTGACTGGTTGGTGGTCCAGTACCTGAGAGATCTAGGGAGTCCAGGTTGGAAATCAGTCTGGAGATTCCTAAGTCATATCCACATTATAAGTATTTGTCCTTTTAACCACAATTAAGTGTCATTCATACTTCTTGAGAAGAAAACTTCTTGTTGAAACAGATGGAATATAGTTTTAACACTTGTATTCAAATACAAGCTGAAAAATAATGTATGACAATATAATGAAATATGAAATGCTTACAGCTTCATTTATTTAACTCTTTTGTAATAATAATGACACAAGCATAGCTCTGTTATTTCCAATTTACTATCGGATACACATTTACTTTTTCTTCCAACTAATTTTTTTTATAAGATATAGAAACTCTTTGCTGTATACTTCCTGAGAAGAAAAAGCTACTCCCTTACCATTACAATCTAATAGATATAGATACAAATTGATATCAAATCAATAAAATTTGTAGCTAATTATAGACATATCTTAATGTTATAATTTACAAAGATAATCATTGAACTGCAAACTACTTAATACATTGTAATAATTTTTAAAGTTAGCAGAATTATGAAACTCTGCTACTTTATGGTTTCTATCAAATAATAATCAAATGTGAAGTCAAGCTATAATCTCTAAAATATTTTTACTCAGTTCTCATTGTCAAATGTTTGATTCTGGTAGGGCAACGACTATTCTCAATGGATATAAAAAAAAACTGGAAAATAAAGAATATATATAGTGGAACATTTTCCGGAAATGGTCTACCAATGTAACATTTGAAGTGACAGAAGGGACAGTCCATGGGAGATTCAAGGACATTCCAGTATGATACATCTGTACACTATTGTGGATGCCATTTCCACTGTAGTTGTTATTAGATAGTGATGGCATGAAAAGAATTAAAAATATTTAAACAGAGTTTCTGCTCAAGAAAGACTACAATAAAATAAATTTTCCTTTCTATCTCATTTATTAATCAATATCTTCAAAAGAAATGGTACTTGGAATTCTGTAGATTTTGAATCACTGAAAGACTGATCTTAGCTATGTGAATAAGTAGAGAGAATAGAAATGACAGGATATTCAGTGAGATCGACCATGTGCACAAAGTAATCTTTACCATAGCGTTTATAAAGGAACTGTGAAAGATTCTATGCTAGTCATTGGTAATGTCATTTTTTAAAAAGTGAACATGATTTTATTCATTGTGAGGTACTGGAAATTTGAGGGAGAAAGTGAGTAGAGAACAAAACGTAATCACAGAACTTTACAACTTTAAAAAATACTAAGGAAATATATAATTGTCTCAATTATGTATCTATCCTCTATGAAAGATAACATTTTTTTCTGTGTTGGTTGCTTTTCTCATCATGTGACAAAAGATAACACCAATTAAACTTCTTTCTTTTCTTTTTTTCTAATATTTATTTATTTTATGTATGTGAGTACATAGTTGCTGTCTTCAGATATACCAGAGAAGGGCAACAGATCCCATTACAGATGGTTGTGAGCTACCAGGTGTTTGCTAGGAATTGAAAACTCAGGACCTTTGGAAGAGCAGTCAGTGCTCTTAACCAGCGAGTCTTCTCTCCAGCCCAGGAAGACTTAGTTCATCTAATGGTGTTAGAAGAATGGTATTAGTAGAGCTGAAGGAAGCTTCTCTAATTGGATAACAGGAGTATGAGGGAATGGCTTAAGAAAGAAACAAGGAACATAGCTAATCATAGATTACATTAAATTGGGGAGGTTCTATACAGAGGAAATAGAAATAATATATATACTTTGGAATATGGGAAATACAGAATGAGCGAAGGAAGTTCAAATTATTCAATGCTGGGGTGATGAATAGAGGTGACCAAATCATGAAAGCTCTAACCTCCATTGATAAAAATTGCAGTTTAATGGGTTATGCAGATATAGAGGCTGCTTGAAAATCATGACCCTCAGACATAAGTAAGAGAGTGTATCCGTTCTCTGTGTCTCTTCATTCTCTTTCTTGTCATTTAGAGGCCAGAGAAGCTAAACCACTGATACCAGGGTCTTTGAGCAAATCAGCATTGTTGATTAAGCCATCATCTTTTTGTATGGTGGAGCAGAAAATAACACCCATACATCTATGTGAATAGAAGAGTTGATAGTTGATAGAGTGACAGACAGATAATAGGTATAGAGCAGACAGAGAAAGGATAGGATAGATCAAAATGATGGTATTGGAGTAGCAAATGATAGATGATAAATAACAATTAGATTATGCATTAGACAGACAGATAGGAAGGTAGACAGCTAACTAGACAATCTAATAAGGATAATCCACAGAGTTAAATGTAAGAAACATTAATAACTTGATAGAAAATAGATGGGAAAACATTAATAGTTTTTTATTTAATGAGAATAAAATTGCATTATTAACTAACGCATACATTAAAACATAAATATTTTTCTTTATATTATTTTTCCAGAAAATATTTATGGAAAATATCCTGGAAATGTTTGTACTCATTTTATGAATAAACAGATTTCAAATATGATTTTTAAGCTTATAATTATTAAAAATAAAATATGATACCTCTATAAACTTCTTATAAATTTTTTTCAAAATATATATAAATTGTATGTATGTATCCCTGCTTGTTTAAAAATATAGAGAGAATTAATGCACTACCAAACCTAGCTAAATATAACTTATTTTTAATTTTTTCTATAAATTAATAAAATGTGAATTATATAAAATTATGTATTATTCATAAGAATATGGTTTTTGTAATAACAGTATTAGATCAGCTTTTTAAAAGTAAAAATCTAGCCAAAGGCTATTGCAGAAGCTCACCTAAGCTACATTCAAATGAAGAAAACTAATGTTGTCATTATGCAAAATAGCTTCCTCATGAAATTTTCTTTTCCAAATATAATTTTCAGATAAGATATGAGTTAAAAAGATAGTATCTAAAATCAGAGAATTATTTTATAATTAAACTTACTCTGCTGCATTTATAGTTTTAAAAGAAAATATAAATGTTAAATATTGCAAGAGCAACAATTACTTTTTCTCATGTGGAAAAATATAATGACAAGTTCAATTAAATTATTGTATGGTATCAGTCATAGCAGTGTATCTGGTTTGAAAAGCTAAAATGTAAAAAGGTGGAGCCTGAAAAAATATGTATTATGATTTTATTATGTTTAATTACAAATGATAATGTGAGAAGATATTCATGTTTTTTTTGTTTTGTTTTGTTTTGTTTTGTTTCGTTTTGTTTTGTTTTTCCGAGGCAGGGTTTCTCTTTATAGCCCTGGCTGTCCTGGAACTCACTTTGTAGACCAGGCTGGCCTTGAACTCAGAAATCTGCCTGCCTCTGCCTCCCAAGTGCTGGGAGATATTCATGTTTTATGGCAATTTCCTCTCAAGTAGGGAAGCTCATTAAAACACAGGTGCTAAAAGAGACGTGGAATAGCAGGATGTTCTAAGAAGAGAAAAATTATTCAGTCCTGCCAAGTAAGTTAAGCTCAGAAAGTAAACAACTCAATATCGGAAAGTCCCTGAAACTAAACACATTCACTAGGCTCCTCCATCTACAAACATATAGAAAGAAAGAGTGCTGATAGTCACTCTCAGACAAGCAGAGCTGCCTATTAGTGTCTTGGAACAACTCAACAATCTAGATACAGCTTTTCTTTTCTTCTTTCTTTCTTTCTTTCTTTCTTTCTTTCTTTCTTTCTTTCTTTCTTTCTTTCTTCCTTCCTTCCTCTCTCTCTCTCTCTCTCTCTCTCTTTCTTCCTTTCTTTTTTTCTTTCTTTCTCTGTTTCTATTATTGGATATTTTATTTATTAGCATTTGAAATGTTATCCACTTTCCTGATCCCCTACCAGAAACCCTCCATCCCATCCCCCCTCCACATGCTCTATGACGGTGTGCTCTCACCCACTCACCCACTCCTGCTTCCATGCCTTTGCATTCCCCTATACTGGGGGCATCAACACTTCACAGGACTAAGGGCCTCTTCTCCCATTGATGCCAGAAAAGACAGTGTTCTGCTATATATATGACTGGAGCAATGGGTCCCTCCATGCATACTCTTTGGTTGGTGGTTTAGACCCTGGGAGCTCTGGTTGGTTGATATTGTTGTTCTTCCTATGGGGATGCCCACCATTCAGCTCCTTCAGTCCTTTCTCTAACTCCTTCATTGGGGACCCCACGTTCACTCAAATGGTTGGCTGCAAGCATCCACCTCTGTATGTGTCATGCTCTGGCAGATTTTCTTAGGAGGCAGCTATATCAGGCTTCTGTCAGCATGCACTTCTTGGCATCCACAATAGTGTCTGAATTTGGTGACTGTATATGGGATGAATGTGCAGATGGGGCAATCTCTGGATGGCCTTTCCTTTAGTCTGTCCTCTAGATGTGGTCTCCATATTTGCTCCCGTGAGTATTTTTCTTTTTCAACCTGTCATGTTACCTGTAGATTTTGCAGTATGTTCCAGATTCTTAGTTTTCATGAGCTGTTGACATTATGAGGTAGGTTTCAAACAATGGGACTTTTTTGAGTGATTTATGATTGTATAACTAATTTTTCATCTATATTCTTATAAATAACCTCCAATAAAAGTGATAAATACTGTAAGATGATATCCTGACTTGGGTCTGCTATTCTCTGCTTCTTTATCAAGGGCAAGGAGAAATTTGTTTATATCTCCCAAGAAATAGTGTAAAATAACAATGTACTATATATCTAGAAAGCATTTATTTTTTTATCATTTTTCTGAGTATAGAATTGTTTTCCTAGAATGCTACAAATATATTCTCATTTACAAAGAAAATCATTTAGGAATACATTTGAACATAGATAATGTTCTTGGTAATTGCTTCATAGACACTTTGCATTTTTCATGTTTAATATAAGCCTCATATGCCATTGAGTGTTTGAAGAGCATTGAATTAGTCATTTAATTTCAATTACCTGCATTTATCATGAAGACTAAATGGAAAATTTAACACTGTCAGTTTGATATTTTATTTAAATCTGAATTTTGTATTTTATCAGCCATATTGTCATGCCATCACACCAATTGGTTGTCCAGTGCCAAATGACCAGCCCTGTAAAGATACATACAAGTACCACTGTATAGATACAAGTGGTTATATTTAGGAATACATAAGAATATAAACATACATATACATATATGAATGTAATAACAAATAATAACAAGAAGAAATTATGAATTTAAAGTAGAATATGGAAAGGTATATGGGAGGGCGTGGTGGCACACGCCTTTAATCCCAGCACTCTGGAGGCAGAGGCAGAGGCAGGCAGATTTCTGAGTTCAAGGACAGTCTGGTCTACAAAGTGAGTTCCAGGACAGCCAGGGCTATACAGAGAAACCCTGTCTCAAAAATAAATAAATAAATAAATAAATAAATAAATAAATAAATAAATATAAATAAAAATAAATAAAACAAAAAGAAAAAAAAGAAAAAAGAAAAAGAGAAAAGCAATAACAATATCAATAATAAATAAATAAAAGATTGCCAAATTGAAAATAGTATTTGAACAGCCACAACTGTACTGTGATTTGTAAATGAGAGGCTATGGGGGCAGATAATTAAAACAGAAAAAAGCATTCAAATGATTTTTTTTTCTTTAATTGAGAAAACCACATATTCATGTTAATTGTACCACTGCTCACAGAAAAAAAGTTATCTAACCAGCCTTTGTACCCCACAGCAATTGAAAGGATAAATATAATATATACACTTAATAATGCTTTATAATTTATTCATATAATATGGATAAATGATGCTATTTTACAAAATTACATTGAGCTGCAAATTATCATATTATGAGAAAAAAAACGACTTCAAAGAGACAAATGTCATGATTTTCTTTCATAAGTAAGGAAAAAAGAGGTTGGATGTAAAGTTCTAAAGAACCCTACACTGAAGCAGAACTACAAAAGAAGCAGGTGTATAAGAAGTGGTACTAAAAAGGAGAAATATACATTATTTTTCTAGTTAGCTCAAAAGTATTCCATAACATACCAAACTGAATCAATCGAACAAAAGAATCACAAGGTAAATTCAAATTCTCTACTGTTTCTTCTAGTATACTAGTATAGAATTCTTTAATACTGACCTTCAGTTTCTGAGATATAGTTTAAAAAACATCTGAGAATTACTACAATTCATTGAAATATAGACTATAGATAGGTAACAGATTCTATAGATAAGTAGTCTAAGAGATAATAGATAAATTTTATGTGTATGTGTATATAAATAGATACATAATAGACAGATATGATAGATACATAGATTGGTAGATAGATATGTATATTAATGATAGAACTTTAAATATCAATGATAGATAATTGATACATGATGCACAAAAGCAACCATTAGGATATTATAAAAATATTGTGACATATAAAGCAGTTAGAGGGGCTCTTCAGCCACTTCATTTATTAGTTAGAACAGAGTAAAAACAAAACATAAAGATATTAGAGCAGCATATATGCAGTGTTTGAACTGAAAAGCTCAGGAAAATCCCTAATATACATGTAAAGCAGCAAAAACAAGACCATTCAGGGTCCATGATGTGTATGTGTATATCTATATCTATATCTATATATATATATATAGATATATATATATATATATATATATATATATATATATATATATATATATATATATATATATATATATATATATATATATCTCAGAGAAACAAGACCATTCAGATTTTCCAGTACTGAGTGTTAAGAAATTTAAAATACCCAGGCATTAATGGCACACCTTTAATCCCAGTATTTCAGAGGCAGAGGCAGGCAAATCTATGATGTGGCAGCCAGCCAGATCTCCAGAGAAAGTTCCAGGACATCCAAGAGTCCATAGAGAAACCTTTACTTGAAACCAACCAACCAACCAACAAAGAAAAGCAATTTAAAGCAACTAAACATTGAGAAGCTTTGAGAATAGATATCAAAACATCTAATTAATTTATTTCTATATAATAAATATCCATTTCTTAAAAAAAAAAACCATTGATTGTACTTAAAGATAATAGGAATGGGATTATTGACATTGAGTGACCTGTCTACTAAATCTATCATGCACAAAAGTGTTCAAATAGTAAATTTATCTGAATGGAACCCCTTAGAAGAGCAGAAAAGTAGAATTGACAAAGGTTGAAATTTAATTGTGGTATGAAGGTTTTTTTTTTTTTTTTTACAAAAATGGAGTATATTTCTTGAGGATTGTTGGGTATGGATAAATTGATCAAGTGCCTGCTGCACAAGATGGAAGAACAAACACCCACCTAAATCTGGGTAGGGTAATACATAGGTGTAATGAAAGAATACAGGAGGCTGACACAGAAGATCTCTAGGGTGTGCTGTACAGGCATTTCCTAAATTATCAAAATTCCAGGTTTAGTGAGTGAATCTTTCTCAAAACACAAGATGGAAAACAATTGAAAACATCCTCAAAATTGACGTCTGAGCTCTACCAGAAGGTTTATGTGCAGACACTTGCAGTTGTACATAACAGTGCCAACTGCACTCCTCTTTGTGACTCAAAAGCTAGAATACACAGACACATCAAAAAAGCTTTTCTCAGTATCCCCTTTATTCAACAATAAATATACATATAGAGTTCCATCCAAATGCCTGAAAAAGTCTGGATGTCCTCATTCTTAATAGCTGAGTAGTATTCCATTTTTTAAATTATCCACAATTTTGGTATCCATTACTCTGTTTAGGGACATCTTGGTTGTTTCCAGCTTCTTGTTATCACAAATAAGGCCACTATGAACATAGTGGAACATGTGTCCCTGTAGCATGGTAGGGCATCTTTTGGGTATATTCCCAACAGTAATAAATCTGGGTCTTCAGGTAGATCTATTTTAAGTTTTCTGAGGAACCTTCAGATTGATGTATAGAATGCTTGTACCAGTTGCAATACCACCAACAATGGAGGAGTGTTCCTCCTTCTCCACATCCTCTCCAGTGTATGTTGTCAAATAAGGTTTTGATCTCAGCCATTCTGATTGGTGTAAGGAAGAATCCCAGGGTTGTTTTGACTTGCATTTGTCTAATCACTAAAGACTTTGAACATTTCTTTAGGTGCTTCTCAGACATTTAAGATAACTCAGTTGTGAATTCTCGATTTATTTCTATACCTCCCCCCTTTTTTGTGATTAACTTCTTAGGTTCTTTATGTATTTTGGATATAATCCCTCTATCAGTTGTGGAGTTAGTGAAGACTTTTTCCCAATCTGTAGGTTGTCAATTTGTCTTATTGACTATGTCCTTTGCCTTACAGAAGCTTTCCAGTTTCATGAAATCTCATTTATCAATTCTTGATCTTAGAGTCTCAGCCATTGTGATTTCTGTTTAGGAAATGAGTACAAGCCTTATGCCAATGAGTTCAAGGCTCTTTCCCACTTTCTCTTCTATTAGATTCAGTGGATCTGGTTTTAGGTTGAGTCCTTTATTTGAATTTCTTATTTTTAAATATTTATCTATTTATCTATTTATTTATTTATTTATTTTATGAGTACACTTTTGCTTTTTTCAGAAACATCACAAGAGTGCATTAGATCCCATTACAGATTGTTGTGAGCCACTACATGGTTGATGGGAACTGAACTCAGGACCTCTGGAAGAGCAGTCAGTGCTCTTAATGGCTGAAACATCTCTCCAGCCCATGTTTGAATTTCTTAATACTAAGTTTCTATAGAGTGGTTCTCCTGAGGAAGACTGACACATGCTATGTCTGTATTTTATTAGTGACATCATGCCTTCCAGAAGATTGATAATACAACTGTCATTAAAAACAGTCACTATTTACTTTTATAGGAAACAATAAAAGTGAAATTTTTATCTCATGACCAGTAGAAATCTTAAAAAAAAATGCTTCAATTCTTCAAGTTCTGTTTATAAAACTAAGTCATGGGCATTTTTGAAGAAGGTTTAAGGCATATGGATTCCACTATGCAGCAATCCTTCATCTAGTTATGTGTGAAAGATAAGAATATATCCTAACAAATCATATACAATGAGGCTATTCATAAGAGCTTTGTTAATTACAGGCCAAATCATGGGGATAGCATAAATATGAATAAAATCACCATCATTATTCAAGGAATAAAATTATGTAGCACAAATAAACTAAGTGAGAGATACATATGGCCTAAAGGAGGTTTGTTCTCTATCTTTGAGCAGAGAAATTGCACACAAAAATGCTCTGGTTCATTCACTATAGAAGACAATATTTGTATAAGTAGTAACACAAGGGAAATGGTTTGAGTTTTAGAGTATTGTTCTTATAATGTTGGTCCAGACTACATAGTAGAAACACTTGTCAAAGTTAGCAGACTATGTGTACAATATGTGTGAATCTTATTCTTCCCATCTATTACTTGAAATAAATAGCTGTAAATAGAAATTATCCAGGCTTGGACATTTTTTTCTCACCATTCTTCGCAGCAATTAAGTAGCAGGATCAACTCAGAAGCAGGATTTGTGAGAGAGCAACAGAAGAAGCTAAAAAAGCTCCACTTAGTCACTAGTTTGATGAAAGTGGGGTAGCATTCAGAGTTCTGTCAGTTTGTAGAGTTCAGTAGTTTTAGCATAGGATAACATACTGCATATTTCTAAAACATATGTTTCTGAAAGGATATTATACATGTAGCAACATGTTTGATCACATCAAAGCTAACAGGAAAAATTGAAAAGAAGAAAGGGTTTTTTGTTTGTTTGTTTGTTTTGTTTTTTTGTTTTGTTTTTGTTTTGTTTTGTTTTCTTTTTCTCTTTATTAGATATTTTCTTCATTTACATTTCAAATGTTATCCAGAAATTTCCCCTTACCCTCCCGCATCCCCACCCTGCTCCCCTACCCACCCCCTCCCACATAATGGCCCTGGTGTTCCCCTGTACTGGGGCATATAAAGTCTGTATGACCAAGGGTTTCACCATAGAGAATGATCAATGTTTGTGAGACTAAATGTTTTCATTGATTTAAACATTATCCAATTTGAAATTGTATTGAAGCTAAACCTGATAGCCAAGAGATGTACCACTTTATGTGTCAACTTAAAACTAATTGAAATGAACACAGAAATTAAAGACAAAGATCATTGAGTATAGAGGGCTAGACCACAAGGAAGAAATTTAATAGTAAGTGTAAAGGGATCAGGACTTGTCAGAGAAAAGCTTGAGATAAAGTAGACAAAGAATAATCATGGAGTCGTTGAAATTGTTATTAGAAGCTCTAAAATCAGATGTCAATATTTCAGGCACTACTACAATGCATTTACAAGGTCCACGATATGTAAACCTGAATGATGCATTTGCTCACCATGGCGTCTATGGTTAGCCGCTAAAGAATGACTAAGAGTGAAGACGTAGAGGGTGGTTATAGATCTGGCATCAACCAAGTGCTGGCTAAGCTTCAGCCTCTGAAGGTATATGACCTGCACATACCTGTTATATATACATCTAGCAGTAAGGAATTCAGGTAGGAGATAGAGTCATTTTTGTATACATCGACAATGATTTCTTTGTTTATCTTCTAGGATTGTCTGTATGTATTCACATGTCTATTGCATATATCCTATTTTATACATATAGTCATATTGGATTTTGGTACATATTAATGTTCTCATGTCAACCAGTAACATTACTTGAACCATAAGTGACCACAAGCACAACATTCTAGTATACATGGTATTAGGAATTCTATACAAATATTTAGAAGAACACAATTTAGTATATAACAAATAGCTATTTGTTATTAACAGAGCTTTAAAATAATGATGATGTGAGCAATGGATACTGAGAGGAAATGAAAGGAAAAGTTTATGGACTAAGCCAGATAAGTAGATTTGGAACAATGACTTAGATTATAATTGGTGAATGATAATAAAGCAACTGCCGGGCATGGTGGCACACACCTTTAATCCTAGCACTCAGGAGGCAGAGGCAGGAGGATTTCTGAGTTTGAGGCCAGCCTGGTCTATAAAGTGAGTTCCAGGACAGCCAGGGCTACACAGAGAAACGCTGTCTCAAAAAAAAAAAAAAAAAAAAAAAAAAAAAAAAAAAAAAAAAAAAGCAACTGAAAATTAAAGAAGTTGATAAAACTTTAATTATTTCAGGGGAAAGCTAAGTCGACATTGTTGAGAGACTAAATATAGAAGTTGGACTATTGTGGAAAATAACACTAAATAGAGTTAGAGAATATATATGCGGAAATGTATGGGGAAGAAAGATATCATGTCATGAGGCAGGAAGAGACACAGCTTTTTGCATGGCTTAACTCATATGTATTTACCACAACATTATGCATTATGACCTTTATTGTCTATAAAGAAAGGTCAAAATATTTTCACTAGAGGGTTTCTCATTAACTATTTTCTATGTTTGAAACATGATATTTGTATGACTGAGTCATTTGTGGCATCTGTTTCTTAACTTAAATGTCAAGGGTTCAAAGAATCTTTCCTCACAAAGTGAACTAACCAGTACCCCCAGAGCTCATGTCTCTAGATGCATATGTAGCAGAAGATGGCCTAGTCAGCCATCACTGGGAAGAAAGACCCCTTGGTCTTACAAACTGTATATGCCCCAGTACAGGGGAATGCCAGGGCCAAAAAGTGGGAGCAGGGCCGGGGAAGGATATAGGAAACTTTCGGGATAGCATTTGAAATATAAATAAAGAATATATCGAAAAGAAAACGTAAATAAAGAAAATGTTTAATAAAAAGAGAAAAGAAAAAATTTCATTGGTAAGTTACTATCTAAAAATAATATAAATAATATTTAATATTATGTTCATTTTACTACATCATAAAGCATTCATAAGAGGAAAAGGATCCATAATTTTTCAAACACTTTTGCTTTTCCCAAAACTTGAGCAATGGTTGGAAAAAGGGAAATATGAGCTACTTATTAGATAAAACACAATGTATGCTTGATTAATCTTTTAGCCCCTAGTGTGTAGCAATACTCTTATACAGACTAGGCATAAAAAAAAAAAAAAAAAAAAAAAAAAAAAAAAAAAAAAAAAAAAAAAAAAAAAAAAAAAAAAAAAAAAAAAAAAAAAAAAAAAAAAAAACTTGACTTTATTGAAAACAAATAGCTGAATAAGTAAATATAATAATCTTTTCAATAATTATGAGAAATAGCACAATTGCTTTTTAGAATTTTCTTGAAATGCCTTTCATAATGATAAACATTAAATAAAGTTCTGCTTGATGCAGGAAGTATAGTATGCTAATGACAGACACAAGAGTTTTCAGACCTATTATTCATAGTGAGCCATAGAATAAATGGGGTTTGCACATTAAAATTAGAAATCTTAAAAACAAAATGATTGTTCTTGCTGATATAAGTGTGTCAAGAGTTAGCATGATTCTTATAAAGAGCAAAAAGGAGGATCAGAGTTACATTGAGAGAGTTTAACCACAGAAGCTGCAATAAACAATTCTGGCTGAAATCTAAAGATGTTATACTGATTAGTTTAGAAAATGGAATGAAAGGACAGAAGTCAAGAAAAAGAAAGAAGCTGGGTGGTGATGGTACACGCCTTGAATCCCCACACTTGGAAGGCAAAGGCAGGCAGATTTCTGAGTTCAAGGCCATCCTGGTCTACAGAGTAAGTTCCAGGACACCATGGGCTACACAGAGAAACCCCACCTCAATAAAAAGAAAGAAAGAAAGAAAGAAAGAAAGAAAGAAAGAAAGAAAGAAAGAAAGAAAGAAAGAAAGAAAGAGAGAGAGAGAGAGAGAGAGAGAGAGAGAAAGGAAGGAAGGAAGGAAGAAAGAAAGAAAGAAAGAAAGAAAGAAAGAAAGAAAGAAAGAAAGAAAGAAAGAAAGAAAGAGCATCCTCAGTCCTCTGTGGACCCCTCCTCCCCAGAGGACAGATTACTTACAGGGAGCACTCAGATCCCAGGGACTGAGATTGCCATTTTCTATCCAAGGTCTCTCTGAGGGCTGTCTGCATGGTAGAGTGCATCAGCCACAGAAGCAATAGAGCTTCTTGGACAGAGTTCCTTCTGGCCTTCATTCTCAGCCAGGAGGCAGAGCTGATCCTCAGTCCTCTGAACACCTTCCCCACCAGAGGACAGCTTGCCTATAGGGAGTACTCAGACTCCTGGGACTCAGGAAAGTGCTGGTCTCCCAAGAGTGCTGAGAGAGGCTAACAGACTCACAGGAAGAACAAGATCCAGCCAGATACAGCTAGAACATCTAACACCAGAGATTACCAGATGGCTAAAGGCAAATGTAAGAATTTTACCAACAGAAACCAAGACAAGTTGGCATCATCTGAAACCAGTACTCCCACCACATTGAGTCCTGTATATCCCAAACACCAGAAAAGCAAGACTCCCATTTAAAATCATATCTCATGATGCTGGTAGAGGATATTAAGAAGAACATTAATTACTTCCTTAAAGAAATATGGCAGAACACAGCTAAGCAAGTAGCACTCCTTAAAGAGGAAACACAAAATCCCTTAAAGAATTATAGGAAAACACAACTAAACAAGTGAAGGAATTGAACAAAACATACAAGAACTAAAAAGGGAAGTAGAAGCAATGAAGAAAAAACCCAAAGGTAGACAACTCTGGAGATAGAAATCCTAGGAAAGAAATGAGGAGCCATAATGTGAGCATCAACAATAGAATACAAGAGATGGAAGAAAGAATGTTAGGTGTGGAAGATTTCATAGAAAACATGGACACAAAAATCAAAGAAAATGCAAAATGCAAGAAGACCCTAACTCAAAACATCCAGAAAATCCAGGACACAATGAGGAGACCAAACCTAATGATAATAGGTATAGATGAAAATGAAGACTTTCAACTTAGTGGGCCAGTAAGTATCTTCAATAAAATTATGAAAGAAAACATCTCTAACCTAAACAAAGAGCTACCCATGAGCATAAAGAAGCCTACAGAATTCCAAATATACTGGACCAGAAAAAAATTCCACCTGACACATAAAAATCGGAAGAACAAATGCCTAAATAAAGATATAATATTAAAAGCAGTAAGGGGGAAAGGTCATGTAACATATAAATGCAGACCTATTAGAATTACACCAGACTTCTCACCAGAGAATATGAAAGCCAAAAGCTCCTGGAAAGATGTAATACATACCCTAAGAGAACACAATTGCCAGTCGAGGCTACTATAGCTAACAAAACTCTCAATTACCATAGATGGAGAAACCAAAGTATTCCATAACAATTCACACAATATCTTTCCATGAATCAGCCCTTCAAAGGATAATAAAGGGAAAATTCCAACACAAGGAGGGAAACAACTCGCTATAAAAGCAAGAAAGTAATTCTTCAACAAATATAAAAGAAGATAGCCACAAGAACATAATCCCAACTCTAACAACAAAAATAACGGGTTACAGGCTATCTTTCTTTGGCAAGTATTCCATAAGAAATGGGGAAGCTGAGCAAACGTAGCATAGCTCATCTCTGGTGGAGGGTTACAGGCTATCTTTGGTAAACATACCTGCTCCCTTATACAATGAGTCAGGCACCAGGGGAGGTCATCAGGCTTTTCAGGAGGCTAGGTAGGAAAACAAATGGCTTCTTGCTGGCTTTGGTTCTAAAGGTCTGGGAAACAGTCCTGGGGATTGTTTTGAGTTGGGATCTCACACTTACATGTTTAGTGTTGAAATTATGATCTATCCATTGATGAAAGTGGAGTGTTGAAGTCTCCATCTATTATTGTGTGAGGTGATATGTATGTTTTGAGCTTTAGTAAAATTTCTTTTATGAATGTGGATGCCCTTGCATTTGGAGATAAATGTTCAGAATTGAAAGTTCTTCCTGGTGGGTTCCTCAGAGTTTAAGTAGGGGTCTTACCTGAGCTCATAGCTGTGTCAGCACTCCAACATCTTAATGATGAATTAATTGTTCTAAGCAAAGTTTTCTTTATTGTCAAATTTTGGTTTAAGCTCATATGTCCTAATAAATAAAAACAATACTAGATTAATGGGTATCAAATGCATAATAGGCTTCTACAACTTATTTCAATAAAAATAGATTACAAAAGTGCAGAGTTGGTTAACATACCTTTGAACTGAAGTTGTTATATGTTCTTACAAAATGAGACTGTATATTGTGTTACATAATGATTGTTTTACTCTATAGCAAATAATAAGTGACACATTTTAACCAAGTGTGACACCAGGTTCTCATACTTTTGTCACAGCATAGTTTATAATCCAAAATTCACTCCCTATGATTAATTAGGGGAAAATACAAGTCTATATTTTCATTTGAAGAAAAATGAAACTGCAATTACATATCTTATATTAATGATTGCCACTGTAACAGCTTCTTGTTCTTCTACCTGAGGGCAGTGGGGTTTAGGTTTGAGCAAAGGTACTTACTTCCCAGTAGACAAGATAAAAGCTAGAGGAAGGGGCTAGGATCCTAATACATCTTTCCAAGGCATGGTCCAGCGGCATAACTTCTTTAAATGAGAGCAAACTTCCTAATCTTTCCACCACCTCCCTATAAGAACATAGGCTGATGAATCAGTTTCCACATATGAGACTTTGGCATACACTTGAGGACCAAGCTGCAAGAGACTTTATCTAACTAATTATGTAGCGCTGTGAGCCCAGGGCTTCTAGTACAATCATTGTAACTCTAATGATTACTAGTACTTATGGAGCTCTTAATATAAAGATATTTAACCTTACTTCTGACAATTACAATCAAGTGCCTCTCAGGCAGATTCTAAAAAAGAGCACTAATATTTCCTGATTCAATTGAACAAGTATGTTTAAAAAAATCTGTCTTCTATGAATCATTGACCTGTAAGATACAAATGGAATGCCTGTAAGATCATCATAGCAATTTCTCCTAAATATGCAGTGGTAATTGATAAAAGTATACTTCTTCCATTGTACTTTTTTTCCAAAGCTCACTTTATAAGACTGACTTTGCTTTATATTTTGCCTTTTGAAAGCAAAGAACACACAATTCTTTTACAATGCGTAAGTTACAGAAGAGTTGAGGCTATAGAGATAACTATAGAACTGTCATAATGAGCCCTGCAATTGAAAACACTACTTAAAGCAAAGGAGACTTACTGAAAATTTTTCAGTAAGTCATGTCAGAGATAATATTCAAAACCCAACTCAAAAGATAATATGAACAGTACAATGTAATTTTTGATTCCAAATATATGCACTTTATTTTTACCATTCCTATCTCATTAAGCCCCTTCAAACTCTTGTGACCCACACATGGCCTCTTTTATTTTAATTATATCATACGCACATATAAGCAATTAATATATAACTAAACTGTACTGCATTCATTTAATATTGCTTGTGTGGGTATGTTTTAAAGTACTACTTGGTACTGGAAAATCAATTAGGGATACATCCCTGAAGATGAATAGTTCTTTCACTCTCCTATAGTAGTCATAAATTGCCAGAAATTCTAAGTATAAAAGTAAGGCCTTGAAAAATTTCTCATATCAATATTGACTTGCCAGCTAGTATTGTCATTGTTTAGTTTTCCTTTAGTAATCATATCGCTTACATTTCATGGTTGTAGCTTCCCTGTCATATAAAAAAAGACACTAATTTATAGTGTATCTCCTGACCCTCTGGCTCTTAGAATTTTCTATGGTTTCTTCTATAATGTTCCCTGAACATTTTGGTGTAGAAGTAACATTATAGATATATCATTTGAGATTGGACACCACATAATCATTCATTACTTGAATTTTTGCAAGTTATAGCTTTCATTAATGGTCTCTGATATAAGAAGAAGCTTCTTTGACAAGAAGTAAGAGCTAAATTTTTTGTAGGTATAAGGGTAAATATTTAGAATTTAGACATTTAACTGTTTTAGAAAATTAGCAACAATATGTTCTGTAATGGGCTCCATGACCTTACCAGATAGCTTATGGGTAGCTAGCTAGGTTTATGGTACTAATCACAAATTGCCTCTTATTGAGAAAGCTGTATTTCACTTTTGCAGATATGGCATGCCACAAGCATATAAGTGCCATTATTAATCCTCAAAGATATCTTGCTACACTGCTAATTGTTGTGATTCCAGACATCCATATGTCAGGAATTCGGCAAGATTATTCATTGATTATTCTCCATAATTTTTACTTTCTGAGGATTAAGTAGAACCAGTGTAATATCACATCTGTATGATAAGTAAGAAGACTTGGAACATTGCATATGTATATTTCATATGTATATGCTACCAAGAGAATGGCTATGTGATAGGAATAGGACAGTAACTCAGCAAATTACTCTTAAAAGCAATGAGTTATCAAAATGAAGTAGTGCATACAAATAGATCCAGTTCTCCTCCAGGAAGAAATACAAATAGAATACATAGAGTGCAATCAGTTTCTAATCATAGACACAAGCTATCTGACCAAAGAGAAAAAATCCACAATTTTGGCCATTGCAAACACCCCTTATTTCTCCCAGAAGAAAGTTAGTGGTCTGAAATTTCTTCCCACAGGCCATACCATGAATTACACTGTTATTATAGGAAGAAATAAATAACATATATTAGAGTTTTAAAAAGTCAAAATGTCTAGACATGATAAGCAAAGAATATGATGATAAAATTATAATTTGTTTTCATTTAAATTATCTATATTCTAAGAATCGAAGAAATTCTAAGAATCTAAGGACAGCAACATCTCCAAAATAAAGAAATTCTGTTGGTTAGCACTTCCATGAGCTCACAACCACCTATATGTAACTCCAACAGTGCTAGGACATCCATCAACGTCAGGCCTTAGTCAGTACCAGAAATGAATATACATATATACAGGTACAGAAAACTGAAATCAAATGAAACCCACAGAAACAACTAGCCTGGGTCCATAAGTACTCAGAGAGAGGAACTGCCAAGCAAAGAGCATAAATGGGATAGAACTCGGTCTTCACTTATGGAAGACTTGTGCAGCTGGGTCTTCATGTGTGACTCCAACCTCAGTAGCAGAGGCTGTCTCTGATTACATTGCCAGTCTTTACATTCCCTAAATGAGATGCCTTGCCTAGCCTCAACAGATGAAGATGTGCCTAATCTTACTACAACTTGATTTGCATTGGCTGGTTGTTATTCATTGACCCTGCCTCTTTTCTGAAAGGGAAAGGGAATGGAGTGTGGCATGGGAAGAGAGGAGAGGAGAGAGGGGAAACTGCTGTTAGGATAAAAAAAAACACATAAAAATGAAAAATGTGAATAGCAGACAAATTATTATACAGATCATTTATATTTATATACACAAACATGTTAAATTAGGAATTAAAAGGCAGGCGGATTTCTGAGTTCGAGGCCAGCCTGGTCTACAAAATGAGTTCCAGGACAGCCAGGGCTATACAGAGAAACCCTGTCTCGAAAAAACAAAAAAAAAAAAAAAAAAAGTACTATAATTTTAGCATCCAATATTTTGAAAAAGTAATGGGAAGTAGCCACAGATTTTGTAACTTAGGTATTTTATGATTTGTCCTACATTAAAACAATACAAACAGCAATCAAAAATAGTTATGTGGAATCAATCACTATAAACTTTTATAAGAGAATATAGTTGCCAATGATACTAATGTGAAGTATTCACATCTCTTTACCATTGAAACAGGAGGATGCTGTAGTGAGAGGAAAAGAACAGATGTGGGTTAGATTGTTTCCTTTGTGACTGACAGAGAAAATCATCTATTTCAATGGGACATTTTTATAGATTATCTGTATCTTTTCTACCTGGGCTGTATCTTTAAAAAAAAATCGAAAAAAAAAAAAAAACCCTATAGTATCTTTTCCTTTCATTATAATTTTGTTCTAGTTAGAAAAGGAAGAAGCAAAGTCAAAGAAGAGAAAATAAAGGATGGAGGTTTGAGAAAAGTTAGTATTTTTTCTGACTTATTTTATCTTTTTTTAAACAGTTCCATAAAAATTCCTTTGAATATCTTACTTATTTCCAGAATTTCCTTTAAACTCACATCTAATATCTAAATTAGCTTTTACTAATAAATTAATTTTATTATCTAAAATTAGCTTTTACTAATGTTTCATAAATTATCAATTCTTTTATTTCTTCTTTAGATTTTTTTTTTGTAATTCCAATTAAAGAAAAATTTCTGTTCATGAACTTTAATTTATTTCCTGGACTTTTACTTTAATGTGTAGAAGCAGTACTAGTTTATGATCAAATGTTTCTCTGTAAGGAAAGCAAAATGCTAAATTTTCTACAGTTACATTTCCCCATTTTTTTAACCTACTTAAAAGTTGATTTAAAGTAAGCAGTGAATCATGTGAAAACCAGGGAGAAAGCAAGGCCTGTGGTTACCTTTTCTATGTACAAAATTCTCTTCTTAAAAACAATTTAAAGGAAAGTCCATTTGGAACCACTTGAATCCTACGTCGACAGATACATATATGACACTGATTATCACAGCCAAAGGGATGCAACCATGACCTAAGAGATAAACAGAGGCAAACTGAGGCACTTTGTGAGCAAAATGAACTTAAAATGATCTATGTATTACTAGGCAAGAGGTTTAACTTTGACATAGCTGATTTGAATTAAACAGTATCATTAGTTGCATGGAGTTTGCTTGCCTTGACAGGCATATATCATAGTTTTTTTTTAGATTAGAGTCCATGGCTCCTGGAGTACAATGTGTCCTGCAGTTCCTGAGAGACACTTGTGTTCCCTCAGGCAAGCTTGAAAGGACAATTGGGCTTAGACATTAATCTTGTGTACCCTGTATAACTTGCAAACATCATTCTATCCTGGCAATACATCTGTATTGATCCTGGCAATTGCCACGGTATTCTGTTTCTGAAAAAGGTATAAAAAGTCTTCCCTTAATAGAATTGGGACAGCCTCACTTGTGCTGTGACCCCTTCAACCTGGCCTGATTTAATTCCTTGAAGCCATATTAGGTGACCTTTGCCCAGTAAGTGAGCACAGGAACTTATAATTAATATTGATCATATTAATATTTTAAGAGTCTACTATAAGAAACATACGTTCCATTCATTACAATCTATGTGTGGCTTTATGACCACTTGTTATACAACACTTGATCTGTTATTTAAAAGGTAACTTAATTTACATTTCTGTGTCTTAAAAATTAGGATTGAACAATACAAATACTATTGTTATTGTTTAGAAGTCTAATTTTTATTTAGTACTTCAATTAAAATAACCCAAAAGTAAGCAAACTATCCAGTGTACCAAGCTTTAAATCTCACTTAGATATTCACTGACTTTTAAGCACAGACATAGTATGATTAATTATAAGGTAAAAATAACAAAAATGAAAACGCACATGTATGAATAACTACACTGTCAAAACTTCTTGGAAATTTGAGTTGTTATTATATTATTATCATAATTTGGCCATCAGCTATTTGGTTTTAGAGATTTTTGTATGTAGTTATAAATCTGAAATCTGTTAGATAGTAATGAAATGTTTGCTGTTGTTGTTTAATTAAATATGGTTAATTTCATTAGGCTCATATCATCTTTTGTTCCCCATTGTAAGCTTTAAACTGGTTAACTAATAAGGTGGTTTTTTTCACTGTCATGTTCAAAGAAAGGAGATAAGAGAAAGAAGCAGTACATGAATTTTAGAAAATCATAGTGGCCTGTTAGTCAAGAGGAAGGTGTGGAGACAGAAATCCTATTTGCTTTCAATATATGGATCCATGGTCTTTTATGTTTAATTGAAGAAGCATTTTCTGATAAGGGAAACTTGTTGGTGAGAAAATACTCATCCAAAGAATAAGTCTCTTAATGTTTCAAACACGTTTGCTGGCATTTAGCAATCTGTTCACAATTTATCTTCACAACCAATTTTTGTTTGTTATGTTATATACGGGGAGCTTGCATGATTTAATCTTATAAACCACATTAAGGTAAATAACACAAACTTCTAGAATTTATCATTATGTCTTCAATATAAATATTTTATTTTGTAGATCATAATAAAAAACATTTCTCCCTTCCCTTTCCCCCATCTTAAACCTTCCCATATTCTCCTCATTGCTCTCTTTCAAATTTATGGGGACTTTTTCCCCATTAACTGTTATTATCTGCTTTCCTGTGTGTATTTGCATATATATTCATATATCTATATATCAGTTTTACTTTCATGTATGTTTTCAGGGCTGACCATTTGGTTTTGAAGAACCACCTAGTGTTCTCTCCCCCTGGAAAAGATGATTTCTCTTGCCCTCTGCACTCTTTGGTTGCCTGTAGTTTGTTGTGTAAGGTTGAGACCTGTAGGCTTTTCTCCTTTCACTTTGATGTATCTATTGGTGTGTATCTTGTCCAGATCATTTTTGGGAAGTCATAGATGTAGCTTCTGACATTCCTAGGAGGCAGAATCTTACATAAATTCTCTGATCTTCAGGCTCTTACAATCTTTCCATGCCATCTTCTACAATGTTCACTGAGCCTTAGGTGTGGGAGAGTTTTCTATATTTAATATACCTTGACTGAATAGTATACATTCTTCTACCACTATACTATATTTACAAAGAACCAAACATGCGATGATGGATAGCCTTATCATTCCTTAGTAGTACTTACTGCTCTTACAGAGGTTGATAGCTTGCTCACGATGGCTTATAACTATAGTCCCAGTTCCAGTGGATCCACTGTCCTATTCTGACCACCACAGACATCAGATACTCATGTATAGATAAAGCACTAATGTATACTCACATATATACATACAATCAAACAGCAAATATAAAAAATAAAAATAACATGAACAACTAAATAATAAATTTCATATTAAAGTAGGATATATATAACATATGTTAGATAATACTTAAAAATAAAAACTCAAAAAGTTAGATTATAGAACATGGAATGTGGCTTAGTTGGCAGAGTGCTTATCTATCACACACAAATCCTGGGTTGAAAGAAAGTACAGCCTGAATCCAGGCCTGGTGGTACCTCCCCAAGATCTCAACACTTGGGAGATACAAACAAGAGGATCAAATGGCCAATGTCACCCTATGCTACATAGAGAACTTGTGGTGATACATGAGTCTCTCTCTCTCTCTCTCTCTCTCTCTCTCTCTCTCTCTCTCTCTCTCTCTCTCTCTCCATACACACATACATACACATATGCATGCATACTACATAGTAAAATTATGATAGAGAAATACGAAGAATTACTGTATTATAAAGATGATGATTTATGCACATTGCATATAACATTTTAAAGATTCCAGGTATACTTTTATATTTCATATTATGAAGCCAAATTTTTAACATCACACCCTTAATAATAAATATTAAATAAAATTGATTCATTTCACAAACTCTAGTCTCCACCAAGCTCAGTTCCAAGTGTGTTGATCTTTCAACACCTGAGTGGTTCCACTCTCATTCCAGCTAATTTCACACACAGTATTTCTCTCCTATAAAATCCCAAGGAAGATGCATACTTTTATCAAAACGAAACCACTATAGGCTGTGGAGATGGTGATACCACAGCATGAAAAGAATTTGCCCACAAGCCTGGCAAACTTAAGTTCTAAGTGTCAGAATTCAGTAAGGGAGCAATGGAGACCATTCGGCCACCAGTGGAGTAACTGTTGTGCCCTTTGGACAAGTGAGGCAAACAGCAACATCTCATTAAATTAATTAATAACCTCAACTAGGGAAATTGGGTTCTCAGAATGTTACAAATCAGATCCCTCCAGCTTTCAGCCATTTTGGTAATGAGGAAAAATGTATGTAACTGTCAGTATCTAATGGCTGTAAAGGCATTCTGAGTACCCCTGTATCAGTAGCCATTCATCCTGAAGTCTCTTCTAGGAGCCTTTCAATAGATGTTGTCACAGCAATCTCATCACTAAGGCAACAGTCCAACAGTCCGCTCCTGAGGCCTGTGTAGCCTGTTTCCTTGACTGATCCAATAATGCTCAGGGGTTCTCCTGTCAGTTTAAGTCAAGCAAGGCTTTTCTGCTGGTGTTTGCTGCTACTTCGCTGACAGCTTGTTTCAGAATGGTGTCTAATTGCCTTTGGGTCTTGTGTCTCTGGGAAAATGGTTTGGGAGGAGTAAGTTCCTGGCTGCCAAACTGCTCCAATGTGGCATACTTCCTACCACTATCACCAGAGGAAACGGGATGGAGACAATTGTTTCAACATAGATTTCTTCTTACCTCCTTACAGAAGCTTGACACATTTCACTCCACACAAACACACATATAGTAATTATAATGATCATGATGATGATAAAATTTTTAAAAAATAATAATATATAGACTTAACCATTCAAAGGGAAATCTGCATGGTCATAATTAATAAATAATTTTAAAATTAATTTTATAATATAAAAATGGAAGATGAGAGGGTTTCTCCAATAATTTATCTTTTTCACTTTACATTCAGATCAAAGGCCCCTCCCTCCTCTCTTCCCATTTCCACCCTTACCAATCTATCACTCCCATTGCCTCTCCTCCAGTCTCCTTAGAGAAGGGAAGTGTTATGGAGAATTTTTAAAATAAAATAGAAAATAAATTAATGTGAATAATTTAAATATGGAGTTATTTATTTTTTATTCTTAAATATTTGTGTAAAACTAGCATTTTATGAGTAAATTAAGCCCAGTTTAAGAAAATATCTAATAAAAAAATTGTTAAAAAAGAAAAGAAAAGAAATATTAACAGCCTCGTTAGCCATCATAGACAACTGTAGCAAAAAAAAAAAAAAAAACCTACCTTCAAAGTTACAGCCAATGACAGTGTAAATGAGAGGACAAAAGTAATATAAGTAGTGAGAAAAACAGAAGGCTACTGAAGCAAACAAAACATAAAATGACTGTAAAGGATTTTCCAAAGGCACTGGGCATACAATAGGATTGGATTTGAACCACCTAGAAAAAGATGCCATATGACTATCTCTAAGATAGGTTTGATTTTGCATTAAATGTAAGCTGTTAGTATATTCCTTTCACATGTGAACTCTAAACAATACTGCTAAGTGTGGTAGAACACCCTCATCACCTACTTCAGGTACTCTAGAGGCTGAAGGAGAGCGACAGAGACTTAGCGGTCAGCCTAGCAACCTAAGACTATGTCAAAATCGAACAAGAGAAGACTGGGCTTGTGTCTGGGGAAATACTTTTGCTGACCATCCTCCTGAGCCTTGATTCATTTCCTTATAGGGCAAAATTAGGATATTTCAAATAATCAAACAATAAGTACACTCAAATATGTTTCAGATTATATGTTCAATTTAAAAAGGTTTCAGAATACTGAAAAGAAACTCTTGAATAGTACATACTTTATCAGAATTTTATTATCATTTGTATTCTCTTAGGAATCAGGTGATTTTGCTATGGACTTCTACAAGTCATAGCTGTATGATTTTTAATGTACTAAAAAAGCCTAATTTCAGTTTTACATTTCATATTTTGATAGTGTATTTCTTAGACTATGTAGTTTATGTGTTTTTATAAAGTTGTTCCCAAAAGCTTATTTGTTTTACATACATACAGACACACACACTCACACATAATTTTTGTGCACACACAATGAAAAAATATATGTGTATGTGTGTTTGTGTACACTGAGTTTAACTTATATTATATGTTTTAAATATATTTCATTACTCTGTAAATATGAATAGTTTATAAATGGGAATATTTATCATATATTAACATTTGGATTACTTGCATTATTTTGATTTATGAGTAAACAGATTATTTATTAATAGTAGTGGAAATTGAAAATATGTTGAATTTAATATTGAAAGAAATGGGTAATGTTGAATCATATTAATATATTTTGATCAATATTAAATTCTGAATATATATTACCTACCAATCAAGTTTTTTTTTTCTAGTTTACCTTTACAACAAACATAAATTCATAGTTTTTTTTTTTTTTTTCTGAATGGTTTCCCCATTTTCTTCACAGTTCTCTTTGGATATAGAAATAGTGTACAAGCACTTTACAGCTGAGTTACAACTTTAGGAGACAAGAAATATTGATCACTTTGGTACACATCTTCAGTTCAGCACTTAAAAGGTGAAAGCAGGATGATAGTCACTTTGAGTCCACCATGGTCTATATAGCAACATCCTTGTCTCAAGAGAATAAAATTAAAGCAGACAAAAGTAAAGTAGCGTCTCTAACACGTACTCTAACATATACTCAGTTCTCTAGATAGTTCTTAGAAATAGACACCCAAGATGCCATTTGTCAAATAAATCATCAAATGTCTACAGTCATATGGTTATTACCTTCCTAGAGTAAAATAACTGCATTTCACACTGGTTGAAAGGGTTACATATCTTCCTATTGTATAATAGGACTTTTACTGAGGATACAAAGCACACAGGTCTACTCACCCCTGATAGGGGAACTCAGAGAAGACCAAAGTATGGATACCACAAAAGTCAAACTTCGTAAATGAATGAATTTTATTGGGGTTATTTGAAAGACTATAGGTAAGAGGACATTAACCAAAGCAGAAAGGGCTCATAGATAGCTATGTCACCAAAGCTTACATGGGCATAAATGATAGCTCAGAAAAACTGGAAAACATGAACCATAATGCACAGCCCCCAGGCAAGGTGGAAAGTCCTTTCTGAGTGACTCAACCTCTCCCAGGCAGCTTGGCTGTGTTACATCAATGTTATGTCTAAAGAAGTCCAAATCTCTTGAAATGAGGTCAACTTGGAAGATATATAAAATGAGTTCTGGCTGTTATTTAAAAGTCACAAACCCTGAAAAAAAATGTGAAATGGATGCCATATGGCCAAAAGGAATAATTCACCCGTCCCCCTCCTGCAGAGAGGATATATGGTTTCACTTTGCTGTAACAAAAATCCATAACAACAACAAAAATCGCATAACAAAATCCATGCTGGCCTCCAGGCTACTTCAGATTCCCTACTCCCATGTATTTGTTGTGTATTTCAAAATCTCTATACTAGGATAACAGTCCTTCTCACTTCCTCAGCTGTCCAATGGCAAGAAATTTTCTCCTGCTCTTATTTTCTTGCTAATCTCTTTCTCATGTTATTTTGCTATCTCCACATTACCCTCCTGTGCTCTCTTACTCTCTCACTGATATTTCCAGCTGTGTTCATTCTACTTCTCTGTATCTGCTATGGATACTTCCAGATGGCTCTGGATATTCTCTTTCTCCTATTTACAATAAAAACCTCTCTTTGCTGTCTTAACCACTGTTCTATTGCTGTGAAAACAGACCTTGACCAGGGAAACTCTTATGAAAGAAAGAATTTAATTGGTGGCTTGCTTAAAGTTTCAGAGGTTTGGTTCATTAGCATCATGGTGAAGAACCTGGCAGTATGCACGCAGGTGCTATATAACAGTAGCTAAGAGCTACATTCTGATTCATTGGCAGAGAAAGAGAGATTTAGCCTGGCATGAGCTTTTAAAACCCCAAAGCAAACCCCTGATAAACATATACCAATAACCACACACCTCCTAATCTTTCTAATTCTATAACAACATCTCACTTCTTCGTGTGTAAGCATTTAAATATATGAGCCTATGAGGGACATTTTGTATTCAAATAACCACCTTCTACTACCTGGTACCCAACATTTACAGCTATATCATAGTGCAAAAACAGTTAAATATAGACTATGAGAGCCAAGTAAGTTTCATGAGTTTGCACTGTAGAATTAGGTTGGAGTTTGCTTAGATTAACAGAATAAAGATGACTCAGTTGTAGTTTATCAGCCCTGTAAATCTGATCAGTCTACCCCCAAACATGCTGGAATGAAGACAAAATTAGTTATAAAACAGAGATTAAAGGTCCTGAGGACAACAATGAAGGGTCAATTCTTGAATTACTGTCACTTCATGATGCTTCAGAGGACATAGAGTAAGTTTTCCTTCATTTTTAATTTCATTTGCTTTTTATGATAATAGTTTTTAAATTACCTGAAATAACCCCACTCACTTAGTGGAGCCAATTCACTTTAAAACAATAAGTCATACACAGGATAATTAGACCCCCAGTTAAAACTTTCTACCCCTCAGTTGCAGAAGCCTGAAGAGCCTGAACCTCCTGATGAATTATTTTGATAAAAAAAAAAGTATGATTGTATTTGGGTTTTTTGTTTGTTTGTTTGATTGTTTGTTTGTTTTTCAAGATTTCTCTTACTACAATAAGATATTTTACAGTGAAGAAAAAAAGAATGCACTCAAAACATGGTCAGTGGATGCAGAGACCTGGGAGTACCTGCTAGGGCAACAAAGGATCTTTCTCAGCTTGGCACACTGGTTCTCCTGGATTCATCCAGAAATCTGTCCATCCAGCTGACCTTATAAGGGAGCCTCGTAGAGGCTGAGAAACACATAGTCTCCCTGTAGGGTGGGCTGAAGCTATATAGTGCCTGTAGGAGACGAACAGTCACAAGTTCAGACAACCTCACAATGGCAAAATGTCTAGAGTATTTTTTTTTTGCCATTTTCAAGAATATTTTTCATTCTTACTCCTTCCTTCATTTCATTTCTATACATTCAAGTTTCAGAGGCTCAAATCTGAGTGCTAATAGGGTTTTTAGCTCTGTTTTGCTAAAACACAGCAGCCAGTGCTGCCAAATTGTCTTTTGCTGTACTTCTGAGTTTAGAGGCTGACTTTAAAAAATGCTATTTGTCCTTTCCATTTCACATTCATGTATGCTTTTTTCTCTGTATGTCCTTAACTCCCTCTGCTGAGTCTCTGTCACAAAAAGGAAAATAAAAACATTTAAAACAGGATATACATAAGATAAAAGTTAAAACTGAGCTGGTAACATTCCTTAGGAGGACTAGAGAGGTTCACTCTTCTCCTCTCTACTAGTCTTCATCTATAAAAATGCAGCCATCTCTATAACAATAGATTCAAGTTCCTGGAGAAGAAACAATGTTTATTTTATACTTTTAATATATATTTTTTTGTAATTTTGACAAAGTTTTCAAATAATCTATACTGCTAGCATACTAACAAAGAGAACACAAAATACCTTAGACATAGCTACCTTATGACTGATAACCACAACCGAAGGAGAAGAGGTGCATCCACAAATGCCACATCCTTAATCTCCTCTGCCATACTGGCCCCATGTCAGAGTAGCCATGCCACATACATTTTGTTTTCCATATAGTTTCAAGTAAATGTGATTATATGTGTAAGAATGTATATTTATTTCTTCAGAGTGACATATAAAGATTTGATATGGTTTAGGTAAGATGTCCTAGAGTGATAACAAGCCAGAAAGCTGAGTGCATAACAGAATGTAAATAGGAAACAGAAGAATCACAAAGCTAGGAGCAACTGCACCTACAAAATCCACAAGGCAGTAACTCCATGAGAAGCATGTAGGGGAAATTTCAAATGTAATATAAATAGTAAAAAATGAAGTACATGAAAAATTATAATTCTTAATTGATGTATTCACATTTCCCTCAGTTCTTATCTGTCCTGTATGAGTAAAGATGTTGGTGATAATATAGTTCACAAACTCAAGCTTGCTTTTCTTGATGTCACACATTTATAAGTGCAGCCATAGGAAGACCAGATAAGAAAAGTCTCACTATGTCCAAAGGCGTCCTGGTCAGAGTTCTAGGTCACCTTTGACTAGAATGAGATCTTACCTGAAAAATAAAACCAAGCAGGGCATGGTGGTGCACACCTTTAATCCCAGCACTCCGGAGGCAGAGGCAGGCGGATTTCTGAGTTCAAGGACAGCCTGGTCTACAAAGTGAGTTCCAGAAGAGCCAGGACTACACAGAGAAACCCTATCTGAAAAAACCAAAACAAACAAACAAACAAACAAAAATAAATAAATAAATAAATAGATAAATAAATAAATAAATAAAACCAAATGAGTTCAACATGAGGATGGATGTCTGGGTCTTTGTTTATTTATGAGGACTCCAAATTTGAACCAATATACTGCAAGCTCTAGTGAGAGTAATGGTTGAAACTGTTAAAGATAAGCAAGTCTTGTAAACTTTAAATGACAAGTATTTGAAATTATTTTGAAGACAGTATTTTTCTTATTACAGTTGTTGGTGGTGGTTTTGATTATTTTCCTGTGTTCTGAAATTTTGAATGATCCTGATCCTGTATCATCTACAAACTATATTTTCTGTTTTTCAATTCTGAGATGTGTTATTAGGAAATATTTTGCTATTCTGTAGTTTCCTTGAGACAATGTGAATAACATTTTATTCTAAGATAGACTTGTATTTCTATATAGGACTGGAAATATGCCTTCACTCAGTTGCCGTGTAGTGAACCAGGAAGTTTTGCAGTTAGGTATAGAAATGTATGGAGAGGTTACTTTAAGAATTGTAGACATAGGTTACTGCATCATTGAGTAGCCCAGTTCAATAGAAATGATAATTTGAAAATGCTGAATCCCTAGAGCTCCACCAACCAAGAAGGACTCATGGCTCCAGCTGCACATGTAGCAGAGGATGGCCTTATCTGGCATCAATGGGAGGGTTGGCTCTTGGTCCTGTGAAGGCTTTATGCCCCAGCATAGGGGAATGTGAGGGTGGTGTGGCTGGAGTGGGGGTGGGTAGGTGGGTGGTAGAGCACCCTCATAGAAGCAGGGGGGGGGGAGGCATGAGGGAATAGATCATTTGCCGAGGGGAAACTGGGAAAGAGATAATTTTTGAAATGTAAATAAATAAAATAACCAATAAATATTTAAAGAAAAAATAAAGAAAAATAGAAAACATCTTCAACAAATGGTGCTGGTGTTAGAAGATGTGTTCATGTAGAACAATGTAAATACATCCATAATTTTTGCCCTGCAAAAAAATAAATGCCAAGGGGATCAATTACCTCATCAAAAAAAAAATCAGATTCAGTAAATCTAATAGAGTATAAAGTTGAAATAGCCTTAGATGCACTGGGAGAGGGAACATTTTCCTGAACAGAATATCACTGTCTCGGTCCAAAGATAAAAAAGAAATAATAAATGGTACTTTATGAACTTAAAAGGCTCTATAAGGCCTCTATAGGACAGAATAGCAGCATACAGATTTTGATAAAGCTCTTCACTATCCCCACATCTGACAGAGGGCTAATATCCAAAACTTATTAAGATCTCAAAAAATTAGATTATAACAAAACAAATTATCCAATTTTAAAATGGGTTACAGAGCTATACAGAGAATTCTAAACAGAAGACTATCAAATGGCTGAGAAACACTTAAAGAAATGTTCCAAGTCCTTACTGATCAGGGAAATGCAAATCCAAACATCCCTGAGATTCCATCTTACACCAATCAGAATGGCTAAGATCAAAAACTCAAGTGAAAGCACATGCAGGCAAAGATGTGAAGAAAGTGGAATATTCCTCCATTACTGGTGGGATTGAAAACTGTACAACCACTCTAGATATTTATTTTGTGGTTTCTCAGAAAATTGGAAATAGTTATACCTGAAGACCCAGCCATACCACTCCTGTGCATATAGCCAAAAGATGCTCCATCATACCATATAGCAGAGCAGCTTTATTCGTAATATCCAGACACTGTAAACAAGCCAGATGTCCCATGATATTCTTAAAATTGTCCTGTTCGGGGAGGAGAAACTTGGATATGTCCTTCATTCAGCACAGAACTACCTCAGAAGTTTGTAATTTCTTGTATTTGCCATTCTGTGGAATCCAGCCAAGCACTGTGCATAGTCCAGCTACTGTGGTAATTTCATTTGCTGCTTCGGAGCCCACATTGTGATTCAGTGTGGCAGGAGGAGCTATCACTTAGCAAGACTGACATCAGATTTCTCTACTTTAAATGAGAAACCAGAAAGTGAGAACAATTACTCGATTGATCTTGGGTTATCAGGGCTTGTGTTGATGTCTATCTTGCAGCACCAGCTCTCTCTCCAAACACTTTTCATAACTTATGTGACTGTGGTCCTTTATTTAACGCTAATTAAAGCTAAGTTAACAAAAAAGCTTTAAGAACCTCTTTGAGACATGTGAATTATATTCTAATAGTATCAATAATTACTTCATAATTTACAGATATTACAGAATATTTTATTTCTGTGGCAGATTTAATGAGTGAAACATTATTTATAAAACCTGGAATGAAACCTTTTGGATAATTAAAGAGGTTGATAGACTTTCTTTTACTTCTGGATCCTTTTCCTAGATTTTTGGATTCTCTCCATTTATCTTCCTCTTCCTCCGCCTCTTCCTTGATCTCCTTCCCTTTAAGCTTCTTTAAATTCAAGTAAAAGATTGTGTTGAAACAATAGGAGAAAACGGTAAGTGAAAAGTATTTAACTCTATTTGAAAAACATCTAGTTTTATACTTACTATGTTCTATTTCCTGGATTCAGTAAGTGACTGTAAAATATAGAAAATGAGCTGTGAGATTTTTTTGTTGTTTCAAGTCATCTAGAGTCTGTTATTCTATAAAATGTTCTCCACATCCAGATTTATACTGAGAATATGAACTTTCACAGGCCTGTTAGTTCAGGTCCCCATGTGTTACACTGATAAAATATTTGTAGGAGCATCAGCTTATAGAGCAGCTTTACCAGTTTCAAAAGCTCTCAATTGCTGGAATCAGCATGCATGAAATAAAACACAGTTGACAGGATGAATAGCAAATTCAAAGACCAGATTAAAAACTCAGAATAAAACAGCAGGTAGAGGAGATACCACAAAGGAAAGAAAAATGAATATATATTTAGTATTTAGTGTTCTTAGAGATGTGGAACAGAGTCCTATATGCTGCTGCTAACCCTGTGTGTGTGTGTGTGTGTGTGTGTGTGTGTGTGTGTGTGTGTGTGATGTATATGGAAGTGAAAAGTCACCAATTCAAGGTGTCTTTCTCTATAGTTCTCCATTCTTTTTTTCTTGAGACAATCTCTCTCAGTGAATGCACAGGTCACTGACTAGACTAGTTAGCCAGTGAACTGTGGGGATCTCCTTGTTTTCAAATCCAATCTCTAGAGCCCAACACTCTACACTTGGTGTGATGGAACAATCTGCTTTTGTTTGTACAAGCAGCAATTCACCACCGAGCCATTTCTCTAGCTTTCGATACTCCTTAAGTGTCCTTTTTAATTATAAAGTATTATAAGTTTATATGTATCATGTCTTGTCTATGTACATGCAAGCATGTCCATGACTAGCAATTATACATGCTATATCTTTTAAAAGTTCATATTGTTGTTCCACCTATAGGGTTGCAGACCCCTTCAACTCCTTGTTACTTTCTCTAGCTCCTCCATTGGGAGCCCTGTGTTCCATCCTATAGATGACTGTGAACATCCACTTCTGTATTTGCCAGGCATTGGCATAGCCTCACAAGAGAGAGCTATGTTAGGGTTTTGTCAGCAAAATCTTTCTGGCATATGCAATAGTGTCTGGATTTGGTGGTTGTATATGGGATGGATCCCCAGGTGGGGCAGTCTCTAGATGGTCTTTCCTTCCATCTCAGCTCTGAACTTTGTCTGTGTAACTCCCTCCCTGGGTATTTTGTTCCCCATTCTAAGACAGAGCGAAGTATCCACACTATGGTCTTTCTTCTTGAGTTTCATGGATGTGGAGAAAGAGGGACACTCCTCCATTGTTGGTTGGATTGCAAGCTGGTACATCCACTCTGTAAATTAGTCTGGCGGTTCCTCAGAAAATTAGACATAGTACAACCGGAAGATCCAGCAATTCCTCTGCTGGGCATATACCCAGAAGATGTTCCAACTTGTAATGAGGACATATGCTCCACTATGTTCATAGCAGCCTTATTTATAATAGCCAAAAGCTGGAAAGAACCCACATGTCCCTCAACAGAGGAATGGATACAGAAAATGTGGTACATTTACACAATGGTGTACTACTCAGCTATTAAAAACAATGAATTCATGAAATTCTTAGGCAAATGGATGCCACTGGAGGATATCATCCTGAGTGAGGTAACCCAATCACAAAAGAACACAAGTTATGCACTCACTGATAAGCAGATATTAGCCCAGAAACGTAGAATATCTAAGATATAATTTGCAAAGGTCTGGTTCTTGTGTGATGGCTATTATTGGTACTCAACATGACTACTTCTGAAATTATCTAAAACTGAAATGTGTAAGGCCACGTCTTCTGGTGGCAGATAAAGAATGATGACTTTGCTCTTTGCCTACTTATCCTGTCAACTTCATACCTTAATTGGCAATAGACTCTAATTCTACAGGATTCAGGTATATACATAAGTCCAGGAGAGACATACAACCTCATGGACAGAAAAGCTACTGAAATATTGGATTTTTCTATTAGAAGCCAGTCATTGTTGGACTAGTGGGACCACAGCCTGTAGGCCACTCTACTAAATCATATCACTCTTCCTTTCCCTCTGTCTCTTTCTCCATGTATGTATGTGTGTGTGTGTGTGTGTGTGTGTGTGTGTGTGTGTGTGTGTTATGTATATATGTATGTATATGTATTCTCATTCTATTAGGTCTGTTTCTCTAAATAATTCTAAGTAATCCATTTTTAGTTTTCCTTTTTTCTAGGATAAAATATGCTTATGCTAACCAAAAGAAACTAGGGAGAAGAAAGCATTTATTTGCCTTACATATTCATATCACAGTAATACCATGGTAGGTATTAACAAAGAATCAAGTCAGACATATGAAAGCAAAGACCATGGAGGAATGCTGCTCTTTGGTTTGCTCTCTAGGTTGCTTATTAGCTCTTTCTCATATAGCGTTTTCATGAAGCCCACAAACATCTGCCTGAGGAATGCTGCCTTTCTTTAGCAAGACTAACGCAATACATTTTCAAAGGCCCCGGAAAAAGAATAAAGAGCTTTTAAGTCCTGTTTCCTTGTCTACAAAAGGATGTGGCATGGCTACTCTGAGGTCGGGGCAGGTATGGCAGTGGAATTAAGGATGTGGCATTTGTGGATCCACCTCCTCTCCTTGGGTTGTGGTTATCAGTCATAAGGTAGCTATGTCTAAGGTTTTTTGTGTTCTCTTAATTTGGAGTCCTCATAAATAAACAAAGGCCCAGGCATCCATCCTCAGGTTGAACTCATTTGGTTTTATTTTTCAGGTAAGATCTCATTCTAGTCAAAGGTGACCTAGAACTCTGACCAGGATACCTTTGGACATAGTGAAACTTTTCTTATCTGGTCTTCTTATGGCTGCACTTATAAATGTGTGACATCAAGAAAAGCAAGCTTGAGTTTGTGAACTATATTATCACAAACATCTTTACTCATACAGGACAGATAAGAACTGAGGGAAATGTGAATACATCAATTAAGAATTATAATTTTTCATGAACTTCATTTTTTACTATTTATATTACATTTGAAATTTCCCCTACATGCTTCTCATGGAGTTACTGCCTTGTGGATTTTGTAGGTGCACTTGCTCCTAGCTTTGTGATTCATCTGTTTCCTATTTACATTCTGTTATGCACTCAGCTTTCTGCCTTGTTATCACTATAGGACATCTTACCTGAAACATATCAAATCTCTATATGTCACTCTGCAGAAATAAATATACATTCTAACACATATAATCACATTTACTTGAAACTATATGGAAAACAATCATTCAATGCATTATGGAAAATAAAACAACAAGAATATGAGTTTGGGGTTAAAATACTGTGGATACATCATATGTCACTTATCATTATGGTGGGAAATACAATGAATTGCCATGTTTTAATTAAGACATTTATGATAAGAAAATGCTAAGTTATTATAAATAAGAGACCATACTATTGCCAGTACTTTCAAGTATCAATTATGTGCTTCACTTTTAAGACAAACACCTAGCCATCATAATTAAGAATTTACATATAATTACATTAATATAATTTGATGCAACTAGTTTCTATTCAAATAAATACTAACAGCTTTAGAAAATGTCTGTCTTCTACTATCTGGATTTATTTACCCCACCTTATAGCTGACTTCTCTGGCCTACCAAAGTATTCAAATTGAATAGTTTTCATTTTTACTTAAGTGTTCCCATTCATTCTCTGTAGTTTAGAAAGAGTTTTTCAAACATATCTTTACAGAAAGTCGTCATGTTCTATGGATACATCTTTAATATAATACAATGTATATTTTATTTCTGGTGGTATCTAGAGTAGGTTCATGTAGATTAATTTACTTCAGTTTGAAATTCCTAGCTTGCACTTGTTTCTGAGATGACCTTAGGAAAACATCACAAAATTGAGAGCAAACATCTAATCTTACCTAACAGAAAGCCTCCAAATTCCATTAAGGTTTTTCTAATTGTTGAGATATACAAGTACATTAAAAGCTCAATATTGGATTAAATGTGGTCTGTGCTGAATCCAAAATAATATATAGACTCAAAAATATATTAAATTGTTCATAATAACTCAATTTTATTTATTTTCATGCAATAATAAAGAAATTATGATTTTCAATAAAGAAGATAAACAGACTGGAAAGAATTAGCCAGTTATTATAATAAAACCACTGTCTTAGTCAGGGTTTCTATTCCTGCACAAACATCATGACCAAGAAGCAAGTTGAGGAGGAAAGGGTTTATTTGGCTTACACTTCCAAACAGCTGTTCATCACCAAGGAAGTCAGGACTGGAACTTAAGCAGATCAGGAAGAAGGAGCTGATGCAGAAGCCATGGAGGCATGTTCCTTGCTGGCTTGCTTCCCCTGGCTTGCTTAGCCTGCTCTCTTATAGAACCCAAGACTGCCAGCCCAAAGATGATCCCACCCACAAGGGGCATTTCCCCCTTGATTACTAATTGAGAAAATACCCCACAGCTGGATGTCATGGAGGCACTTCCCCAACTGAAGCTCCTTTCTCTGTGATAACCCAGCTGTGTCAAGTTGACACAAAAACTAACCAGTACAACCACCTAACCTAAAATTGCAATTTATTCTTCAACTTCCATCTGTATATTGTCTTTGTATTCAAAACATCATAACTACTAACATATAACACAAAGGAAATGTGTACAGATCATTGAGAAGTTTTTATCACTTAGGGAAAAAAAACAAAAAACAAAAAAACAAAACAAAACAAACAAACAAACAAAAAAAAAACATTGATGTCCTGTGTCAAGGACCCAAAAAAGCCATCTATGGAAAAGGATGCAACTTATCTCTTATACAACATGCCAAAATTTTAAGCTGTTTCCCTAAACTTCCCAATGTCATTTGTGATTATCTTCCAAATTTTCATGGAAGGTATGATAAACTATATTAGATATTGATATGTCAGGCTTGATTTGATTTGGGAATCATTTCTGTTATTATGGAAAACAAAATTAGTTTTTGTTTTCCAGCTTTTTAGACTCTTAGATGCTCTTGATTCATTTATAAATTGTTTATTCTTTTTGTAAAACATTCATGAATGCTACTACAGTTGTGTGTGAACTACATTCCAATATAGTAGCCCTCAAATTCTTTTTGTTTCATGGCTCAAACTTCATTTCATCTCCTTCCAGTGGCATAATTAGGAAATAATCTACATCAAAACAAATACTTTGATTATTTTCTAGTATCTTGCAAATCACTTATTTCTACCCACCACCTCAAATTGGTATATATCTACCACACATTTCAGTACTTTAAAAATGAACCAACTTAATTTTTAACTTTTTTCCATGAAAACCAATATTCATTCAGTGATGTCTGTTTCATTTTTAGTCAGTGATCATATAGCATTAGATGGCTGACACTCTCAATTTAAGGCCAGATATACCATTGTCAAATGAAAGTTTCCTGTTAGTTTATTTTGCATAGCTTTGTTTTTTCATTAAGCTCCAATATTACACATTTATATTGGTATAAATATTCAATATTTCTCTGTGATGACTGACTATTGGCATGCTAAACTATATGCTATTTTCCTAAATCACACAGAGATCTCAAAAGTAGTAAGGATTCAAAAGAAAATCATTATAAATGGAATCTCTGATATTAAGCATTTTAAATTTGTCATATGAATTTAAACTAAAATCATGTTTGAAATTTTACTTTCTCTATAAGAAATTATTTTACTTTCTCTATATACATATGTGCATATTTATATATACACATATATACATACATATATTCACACACACACACACACACATATATATATATATATATATATATATATATATATATATATATATATATATTTATTTCATGGATATAACTGGAAATCAAATAAATATCTTAATTTTGAAGCATTTGTCTCTGATAGATGCTAAACTTTATATGTAATTTCATGCTTTAAGAAAACCTGAACCCAAAATTATACTTTAGATATATTTCTACTCTCTCTCTTTTCTCTTTCTTCTTTCTTTCTTTTTTTCTTCTTTTTTCTTTTGTTTGCAGTGCTGTGTACCAATCTCAGGTCTTTACTTTTGACAGGGAAATGCTCTGTTATGAAGGTATGGGCATGGTCCAATCTTATACCAAACTTATTCATTATATACTGTTAAATCAAATTTAGCATATTATCTACTTGTTTTTTTTTTTTATCTTATCTCTCTTGAAGAAATTACAAAAAGAAAAATTATCATCTTAACTACCTAATCTGTTCATTTCACAGTTTCTAATTTCATGCCTCCACTTTCTAGTCTTGGGAATATGTGATCATTGTCATTTTAATTTTGTTTCTTTAACAACACAAAGAAAAAAATCAATGGTGAAGTCATTCTTTGTGATTATGTTCTCATGGCACTGTACTGTGATGGAAATCTACAAAGTATTACTTCTTCTTGGATATTTTCCAGCAAGTATTACTCAGGGTAATACTAAACAATTCACATAATACTCAAAGTAAAACCAAAGCTTCCAACCAGATACTTATATCCTAACAAACTTAGAGAATAAAGTTTGAATCCATAAATTACCTTCCAACATCTTCTGTGCTTTTAATAGTTTTTATTATTTCGTGTGGTCAATAGAACTCCATTGACCAACAACTTAAAAGAGTCAATATTGACACTGAGATTATTATTTGATAGCCTACAGTTTCTAGAAGAGTGAGTTTTATCGCCATTTTGGAGTAACTACATTTAAACGTTCCTTGTATTCTTGCATTTTAGGAAGCTCCTATAGTACACACACACACACACACACACACACACACACACATATATATATATATATATATATATATATATATATATATATATATATATATATATGGCCACTGGTTCTCTGATGACACCAATGTTATTAGAACAAAAAACTGCTTTCCTAATTGTATTAAGTCCTATTGACAAGGTAAAACCAATGTCTTACGGCATTATCAGGCCAAGAACCTATATTTAGATAGATCACTGCCAATAGGTGAGAACTTAGTACTATAATTTTTCTAATGAAATGCTCCCTAAGTTCTTAACATTATACCTATAGTTTAGTACATCTTTTAATCCCCATTAACAAGGATTATTTTTACAATAGATGATGATTAATATTGAGATCCATACCTAATCATTCTGAAGATAATAACAGAAGGCTTAAGTCAAAATGGAACATCTACATCACAATCTCAAATGCTAAGTACCAGAAATCATTGAGGAAGAGGAGGCAGAAATTTTGTAATATCCACAGACAGTTGATACTTAAAATAATAATGAATTTTCCAGGCATGACAATACCACTGTACACATGAACTCTCAGTAGTTATAACTGCGAGTACAAGAGATGCAAAATATTGTGCCATCCAAAATACCAGAACTTACAGGGTAAAATCTCATGAAATTCATTCCCTAGCTGAGGTACTATTGGCAATTTATGGCTAATGGACAAGGGGGAAAAATCAGATTTATTTTTCAGAGATTTTCCCTCTGAGAACATGTTCCAGTAGATATTCCCAAACCCATTTACATACAAAAAACAGATTGTATTCAATGGACTTATAAAATGGAGAAAAATAGTAGTTGGTAGCATGTAGGGGAGAAATTGGAGGTGTCATTCATGTAGATTTGAACAAAATTCATTTTATGCATGTATGAAATTCTCAAACATTGATAAAGAAATAAAAAACAACAGCAAATGCTCTCATCAAAATACTCCTGCATGTAGGGGAGAAATTAGAGGCGTCATTCATGTAGATTTGAACAAAATTCATTTTATGCATGTATGAAATTCTCAAACATTGATAAAGAAATGAAAAACAACAGCAAATGCTCTCATCAAAATACTCCTGCATTGCGGAGCTGAAAATTCTGTCCTATGTTAAGTGCCTCCAATTATTATCCTAAGTAAAATCAGTAGTTAGGATATTAAAATGGAGCAGCCCATGCCATATGCACTGCTTTGTCTTCTGCTCAAGTAATTGTGGTCATGTAGCTCCGACCTTTGTTTGGGCAAGATATTTATCTTTCTTTGCTCTAATCTGACCTAATTACTTTGTTTCCTACACCACCATCACTCAGGAAGAACCTAATTGCTTTCTCTGAGATGCCAACCCTACTTGAAATCGCCAATATGCTCTGTCACTGAGGGAAATGCACAGCATCTGTTATGGTAGCACTGCCTCTGCCTCTTGCAAGCCCAACTGCACCTGTTTAGGAAAGATTTCCCATTTCATGTTCAGAACTGCAGAGAGGTTGATGTCTATTTTTCCTCTGAAATAAACTACTGCAGGAAGACAGCATTTCTAAAAAGCTTTTAATTATGCAAGCTTTGTAGCATAATATTATCTGTCCTGAATTCATGCAGAACTTTTATTTCAGGCTTCCATGAAGTGTCAACACATTTTATTGATAATTTTCCAATTAATTATAGATTTATTTATGCCTCTTCTAGACCAAGCTGTCAGTGGATATACAGTAGTTATCCCAATCTGTTCTCTATCCCTTTCATATAAATGGTGTTATACATTCATTTTTACTGAAAATAATATTTTTCATACAATGCATTTGATCATGGTATCACCTACATCATGTCCTCCCAGATCTTTTCCATCTTCCCATACAGCTAACTCCATACCGAACTCTATTTCATTCGAAAGTACACACACACACACACAAAACATATACACAACACACACAGAGAGAGACACAGAGAGAGAGAGACACACACAGTCACATACACATGAGCATCACAAAAATACGACATTGGAAAACATAATTTACAAACAATAGAAGAGTAAGTTTTTTTAAGGCCCAAATAAAGCAATATGAAGTATAAATAAATAAATAAATAAATAAATAAATAAATAAATAAATAAAACCTTCAAAAATATCATTGACTTGGTTTTGTTGTCAGTTTGTGACTAGGCATGGAACCTGCCCTGCCCTTTACTCACTGAGATTCCCTTGAAGAAAACAAAATTTTCTTTTGTGAGTGGTTATCAATTGGAGGTAGTTTCTTGGTTAGGGATTGGAGTTATTTTATACTTATACCTCAGTACCAACAACCCATCCTGGCTTGGTCCTGTGCAGGCTCTGTGCATACTCCCAAAGTCTTTTTGAGATGATACATGTTTCGTTCCTATGGGCTGTCAAAACTTTTTTTTTTTTCCAGTAACACACATTCCCTCCTCCTCATCTCTTTCTGCCTTGTCTTCCTCATAGTTTCAGGAACCCTGAGAAGAGGAGTTTGATGAAGACATCTAATTCACGACTGAGTGTTTCAAGGTCTCTCAAAGTTAGTATATTTCCCAGTTCTGGGTCTCTATATTAGTTTACATCTACTGTGGAAGGAAGCTTCTTTGAAGATGACTGAACTAGACCCAGATCTAAAGGTTTACTTTACTGTTGTTAGCAGTCATGTTACTATATATATATATATATATATATATATATATATATATATATATATTTATTTATTTAAGCAGAACAGTACTTGGTTTACCCACATACCGACTGCTTGTCTAGTCTTAGGTTCTTGACAACCTAAGCAGTTTCAGGAATGGGTCTCCAGTATTCTCTAGATTTTCGATGTGCCTGTTGTATTTCCTACATTTTGTCTGAAATTTTATAATGTGTATATTTTCTCTTTGTTTTTTTTTGTTTGTTTGTTTGTTTCTGGTTAATTTTGCTTAAGAATTATCAATCTTACTGATTTTCTTAAAGAAATAAATCTTTATTTCATTGATTATCTGTATAATTATTTTCATTTCTATTTTATTTACTCATTTCTGCACTCTCAGAAGGACCTTCATCATGCCCCTTACATTTCAGTATATTGTGTTTTATTATCTTTAAATTCTAAAAAGTTTTGTATTTCCTTGATAAATTCTGTCAAGAATCTTTTTTTCATTCAGTACTATGTGATAGCTTTGATACTTTTGTATAATTTATGTTGTTTCTTGTTTGTTGTTTGGTTTTTATGATTATTATTTATTTACATTCTAGCCATTGTTTTCCCCACCCACAGTTCTTTATTCCATTCCTCCTTCCCCTGTCTAATATCATTTAATTCCAGCCTTTATATATTCAGTTTTTGTATGGATGCCCTGTCTATTGGCAAAAGTTGGTTATTTGAGACATTCACAATTACTGTGGGAGGGTCCATGTGTGATTACTGCTGTATTAGTGTTTCTGTTGTGAAACTGAGTGTCGTTTATTTGGATACATTTAGAACTACAATATTCTTTAGGGAACTTTTTTGATGAGTATATATTGTCCTTTCCTAGATATTCTTATTTGGTTTGATTTAAAATTTATTTTGTCAGATTTTAAAATGTCTGCATTTGTTTGCTTTGGGGGTTATTTGCTTGGACTATATTTTCCATCACCCTACACTGATGTCCATTATTGATAGTAAGATGCAATTCTTGGATACAGCAGAGTGATATATACTGTTTTCTAATCCTATCTGCTACTCTGTGTCTTTCTATTTGGGAATAGAGGCCATTAGTCTTAGGAGTTATCTCTTAGCTGTATTTATTGATTCCTGTTATTTTGTTGCTATGGTGTGGTGGTTTTTGTCCTTGTTTTTGATTAGTTGGTCTGGAATCCTGATTGCCTTAACAAATCATCAGGCTTCATGCTCACAAAATATTGTGAAATGTTTTATAACATTCCAATATTTTATCATATTTCATCATCAATACATCAGTTAATAACCAAATCTAGAACAATAACCTGACAAAATACTTCTTGCCCCACTCAGACAAATAGGTTTTCCATACAACTTTTGTTAGTGATTCATCCTATCAGGAATTTTTCAGTCTCTGCAGTGCTAGTCACTGTGATCTTGTATTAGACACTAAAGCTCTTTCAAGCATTGCTGCTTCTAGAATTTTATTTGGGACTTTTTCTCAGAGATTCCTTTTCAAGGGAAGCAATGTGAAAGGTGAATACACCTTTGTGATGTGTTCTCTAGTGGATTATTTTTTGTTGTTGTTGTTTTAGACATTTGAGCACATGCCCTCATAAGGGAATAAAGCAAATTTCCTAAAGGAAAGGAATTTGTCCCCAGTGAGGTATAGGAGGAGAAAGCCCTGACTGGTGTGGTAGTACTTGCATTTATTCACTATACTCAGGGTTGAGGAGGAATAGGACTCTGAGTTTGAGGCTAGACTGGTCTGTCTACAGCATGAATTTTAGGACAGCTGGGGCTAGACCCTGCAGTGAGACAACCTGTCTCAAAGAACAAAACAAAAACAGAAACAAAAAAAAGCAAAATATAAACAAGTAAAAAACAAAAGGAAAGATTCAAATCAATCCTTTTCTTAGACTGCAATCAGAATTGTTGCTTGCCATGTAATCTCTTCCTCCAACACACATTCTACCACTATTCTTACCCTTCTGCACTGCCAATACAATTCTATTTGAAACACCAACTCCAAAAACTATAAGCCAAATTGTACTTTTCTTGATAAATCATCTTCTCTTTGGAGTTTGATGTATTACTAGAAAAAGAATTGAAGCATGTGTTTTGCATCATAGGTTACTGATTATTGAGTGTAACTTTTTGAGTTGGATACAATATTAAGAACTGTACATTTATACAACGGAGTACTACACTGCTATTTAAAACAATTAAAATTTGAATTTCTTGGGCAAATGGATGTATCTGGAGGATATAATCCTTAATGAGGAAACCCAATCACAAAAGAAGTCACTAGATATGCACTCACTGATAAGCGATATTAGCACAGAATCTTAGAATACCCAAGATACCATTTGCAAAACACAAGAAAATCAAGAAGGAAGACCAACATGTGGATATTTCATTCCTCCTTAGAATAGGGAAAAAAAAAAAAACATGAAAGGAGTTACAGAGACAAAGTTTGGAGCTAAGATGAAAGGATCGACTACCCAGAGATTATCCCACCCAGGGATCCATCCCATAATCAGTCACCAAACCCAGACACTATTGCATATGCCAGCAATAGTTTGTTGAAGGGACCCTGATATAGCTGCCTTGTATGAAGCTATGTCAGTGCCTGGCTAATACAGAATTGGATGCTCACAGTCATCTGTAGGATGGAACACAAGGCCCCAATGGAGAAGTTGGAGAAAGTACCCAAGGAGCTGAAGGGATCTACAACCCTATAAGAGGAACAACAATATGAACTAACCAGAACCCCCAGAGCTCATGTCTCTAGCTGCATAAGTAGCAGAAGATGTCCTAGTCGGCCATCATTAGGAAGAGAGGCCCCTTGGTCTTGCCTCTCCCAGCCAGAGCACCCTCCACCCCACCATTTTCCTTTGAGCCCAGCAACTCCAGGACTTTAAGATCACATCAGGAGCTCAAGCATCGGGCCTCACGTGCTGTGGACTCTCTTAGGCTCCTCTGGGACCCTCTAAGCTATCTGGGGACCTCAAGTGAGCAGGGGGACAAAGCCTCTGTTCTAGCCCAATCTCGTGGAACCTAAGACACCAGCGGCAAGATTGATAATGCCATAAGGATCCCTGACCTCCATCTAATGGTTGGCTGTATGTATCTGCATCTGTCTCAATCAGCTGTTGGTAGAACCTCTCACAGGAGAGCCTATCTGTAGGCACAATATAGCATCAATAATAGTGTCAGGCTTTGATGTCCACCCCTAAGATGGATTCTAACTTGGGCTGGTCACTTGTGAGCTGTTCCTTCAGTCCCTGCTCCATTCTTGTCCCAGCACTTCTTCTTCTTGGATCCTNGTATCTGCATCTGTCTCAATCAGCTGTTGGTAGAACCTCTCACAGGAGAGCCTATCTGTAGGCACAATATAGCATCAATAATAGTGTCAGGCTTTGATGTCCACCCCTAAGATGGATTCTAACTTGGGCTGGTCACTTGTGAGCTGTTCCTTCAGTCCCTGCTCCATTCTTGTCCCAGCACTTCTTCTTCTTGGATCCTGTTCAGTGCTTTATATCTTTATTCTGTATTATTTCTCTATATCCAAGATCATATCTAAGTGCCCCAACACACCAAGAACTGAGAGTCTTTAAGTTCCAGTTTTTTCTCTTTGTTTCAATTCCATAATTGGTTTTGCTTATTAAATATTATCATTTTTCCAGTCTTTAGTGCTAAGCATTGCAAAAAGTGAAATATCCCTCAAATTTTGCTATTTTCACAACACAGTCATTAGTATTACATATGCAAATCCAGAGTGAAAGCTCTTTAATTAATCCATAGATATTTTAATTTCACATATTTTTGTTTGAGTTGGGTGGGTGTTATTATGTTGACCAAAATAGAACAAGGATTGCCCTTGCTTAAGCCTCTCTAGCACCTAAAGCAATTTTTGTTTATCACTATCCAAGTTAACACTATATGTTTAATGATAACGCTGACAGAAATTGTGAGCATACCTTATTGATATACTTCTCCAAGACATAAAAACAAAATTCTAACACTAAATTGACATAGGTTTTAGAATTTGAATGCTTTTTTATACTATACTTAGAGTTTACATATATACTTATGACCAATTCAAAAATTATTGCCTCAATACTAAATACTTGAAAGTCTATAATCACAGAAATAAAATGAAATGTAAACCTTAAGCCACAAGAAGAAATTTATAAGCATTCTTCCATGGTTGTTTTAATTATGTTTCCACTCACTTGTGCAGTCATTATATTAAAATAGTATTATGCTAAAGAACTTAGAATTTTTAAAATACTTTCAGGGCAGTCATTTAAAATTCATTGTAAATATTTTCTAGAAGTATGAATTGAATATGTATCATTTTCATGTTTGATTGCTTTAAACACTAAAAATTCTCATTTCTTATAAAATAATGTATTTGTTTGCAAAATACTGTCAATAATCATTTTCTGAGTCTGTCACATATATACTCAAAAATAGTGAATATTCCTTAGAAAATCAAGAATGTATTGAGCAAAACTTGATAATAACAAGAAGGAGTACAATAGACATTGTAAAATTGGGAGTACAATATTTCATCAGATTGAAACTTTAATATTTTAAAACATACAAGAACTCATTAGAAGTGTCCCTATACACAATATTGTCATTCATTATTTTCCAAGGGTTAACAACTGCTGTCTTTACAATTGATATTTATATGTGCAAGAAAACATTGAATTGATGAGATTATTACTATAATCGGAATACATGTAGATTAATACTATACACTGAATCCACAGAATGAATACACATTATAAAGAGTACATGTTATATGTACCTGAATCACTTACTTTTAAGATTTATACAATTTCATCTTATAATTGTTCTGGAGTTTATTTAACACTCTTTTTATTTATTGCATTTACATAAAATATAATTTCATTTGTATTCCATTACTGTTAAATTTTATGTAAGTATCCCATAAATGTCCATATATTGAAGGCTTAGGTCTCAGCCTGTGGTAATATTGAAAAGTTGTTGAACCTTTAAAATATGAGGTCTAAATTGAAATGAAATTGGGTCATAGGGAATGATCCTGAAAATATCTTTTGACTCAACATGCTTCAAGGCCCTCTTCTCCCTCTCTTCTTCCAGGTTACAGAGAGGTGAGTAGCTCTTGTACCACTCAGGTTCTATTGTGATGTTCTTACAGATCACAGGCCCAGCAACAACTTATCTAACTAAATAATAAGCTCTCAAACTTGGAGCCCAAATTAACTGTTTAAATTATTACATAGATGGTATCACATACTCATGACAATAGTGGAAACCTTAACTATTGTATCAACCTAGGATATGGCAAAGAATTTCTAAATGTGTATCTATCATCTTATATACATGTAACACATATCCAGGAATGTAAAGTCTATGTTGATTAAGTTCCTATTGATGTGGTAAAACACCACCCAAAAGCACCATAATGAGGAAAGTGTTTATTTCAGGTTATAAGTCCACATCACAATGTATCATCAAAGACACAAACCAGAAATTAAATAGAGCAAGAACATGGAGGCTAAAGATGATGTGCACTGTTCACTAACTCCTCATGGCTTTGCTCATGATGCTCTTTTTGTAGCCCCTAAGACCCCAATCCCAGGGGAGTAACTCTCCCTAGGGTGTGGGCCTTCCCATATGAAACATCAATCTTAATTCTAGGAAGGGGGAAATGTCCACATTTTGATCTTCATTCTTCTTGAGTTTCATGTGTTTAGTAAGTTGTATCTTGGGTAGTCTAGGCTTCTGGGCTAATATCCACTTATTAGCGAGTACATGTTATGTGAGTTCTTTTGTGATTGGGTTACCTCACTCAGGATAATGCCCTCCAGATCCATCCATTTGCCTAGGAATTTCATATATTCATTGTTTTTAATAGCTGAGTAGTACTCTATTGTGAAGAAGAATGAAGATCAAAATGTGGACACTTCGCCCCTTCCTAGAATTAAGAACAAAGCACACATTGAAGGAGTTACAGAGATCATGTGTGAAGCTGAATCAAAAGGATGGACCAACCAGTGACTGCGGCTGCCGGGGATCCATCCCATAATCAGCCACCAAACATAGACACTATTGCATATGCCAGCAAGATAGTGCT
>LR752569.1:54564-75558 GCA_902729485.2 Mus minutoides | reverse complement strand
TTTCTAGTTCAAATATAACTTAGCGATTGCCACATGATGAAGAATCTTTCCACCCCTACACTCCAAAAACCCAATCAGACAAGTGCCCGTAATCTGACTCCCGGTGTACTGGAGCCTGGGGGCAGGCACTGAGAGCTGCACTCTGGCCAGGGAAGGCATGAGTGACAGAGCTGCGACAAGGCGGTGGGGGTAAGTCCTTCTTTGCCTTCAGGAAACAATGCTCGGCACATTCAAAAGATGAAAAACTCTTTCATTGCAGACATCCAAGTCTTCTCAGGCAGAACCTAGAAGGTAGCAACAGAGCAGGTGCCGGCTTCTTTTAAGCCTGGAGACTAAGCTTATGCAGAAGAGAAGCAGAGGAAGGGAGAAGAGTGGGGATGCTTCTTAGCATGGAAAATTGCTCTGTAATTTTTTTCATTAGAAAAATTGCTCACTCGGGCACTTAGCTGTCCAGGAGTGGATGGTGCAGGGCATTCTCTGGGAAGCAATGTGCCCAGATCGCTGGAGCCCGGTCGGTCAGGTCAGCAAACCCTGCTTCGTTCTAGGGGAGAAAAAACAGCAAAACAAAGTGTGTCGGTCTATTTCCTATGAATGTGAACACATCAGGGCACATTGATGGTGAGATCGTGGGGCTGGGAGCAATGTCGGGGAGACCATCACAGAGGCAGTGAGGAACATACGTGCTAGAAGTTCTGGGGGACCCACAGCTAACTGAGGCTGCTTGGGAGATCAGATTTTTGTAGCTTTTTTAAGAAAAGGAGGGAGCTAAAGTCATTTTAAAGTTTCTATTTATGGTTCCCGGGTTTAGATGCTTTGTCTTTTTTTTTTTCTTTTCTTTTTTAATTTCTCTGATGAAAAACTGAAGTCCAAAGAGCAACTGAGTTTCTTGATTAGGTCTCTGGAGAGGGGGACAGGTGTGTGAATGAGCAGGTGACAAAAGGTGCTGGAGGGAGGCTGGCCTTTTCCAGGACCGCCTCCCCTGGGTGCTCTGCTACTGAGCAGGAACTGTCTCCTGCCCACCCTGCTCCCTGCACTTCCTGCTTGGTCCCCCTTCTCTTTCCTATGGGCCCCAGAAGACAGCACCTGTAATAGCACCTTGCCCCTCTGCCACCTGGCTACAACCCTGGACTGCTGGTGAGTTCCCAAGTGACTCTCCTCCCTCCTTTTTCAATGTCCTCAGAGTCTCTCTCTCTCTCTCTCTCTCTCTCTCTCTCTCTCTCTCTCTCTCTCTGTGTGTGTGAGACTTTTCTAACGCCTCCCCAGAGTGCCCTCTTTGTCCCATTCCAATTGCTGTTTGGTTTTTGTTGGGTTTTTTTGTTGGTTGGTTGGTTGGTTGGTTGGTTTTTTGGTTTTACTATTGTTGTTGTTTGGTTTTGTTGTTGTTGTTGTTGTTTTGGGGTTTTTTGTTTTGTTTTGTTTTTTAAAATGTATATTATGTTCCTCTAAGGAATACATCAACACTGTCCCAGCTGAGGTCTCTCATAATTAAGTGATTAGCACAGAGAACTTCTCAGCAGGACATATTTTGTGTAAAGCTGGCGGCCCCTGGGTGGGTGAGTATGCGATGAGTACAGAGTGATTTCCCTTTTCAAGTCAGAAGGAAAGCCCCTTTGTCAAACTAACAGCAAAGCAGAATTCTTTTTTTTTCTTTTTTTTTTTTCTTTTTGTTTTTGTTTTTGTTTTTCGAGACCGGGTTTCTCTATATAGCCCTGGCTGTCCTGGAACTCACTCTGTAGACCAGGCTGGCCTCGAACTCAGAAATCCACCTGCCTCTGCCTCCCAAGTGCTGGGATTAAAGGTGTGCACCACCACCGACCAGCCAGAATTTTTAAAGGTGAAGAAAACCTTCCTCAGCCCAGTCATACAGGATTTCCTCACTGCCCACACTGAAGCTGGGCTCCCTAGACCACTGAGTGATGTTCAAAAGATAAGAACCTCACAGTATATTAGGGAGGTTACCCTCCTTGAGCCTCTGGTTTTCTAGGCCAGCGCCCTACATAGTCTTCTATGTCTGTCTCATTACAAAACTAATGTCTTAGGTAAGGGGATAAGTGGGGATGACTACCCTTCTAAAGGGGAATTTAACAATTTCCGGCCTGAGTAAGCAATTGCGTTAGTGTCTTCAAACCTTACCCTCTTCTGCTCCAAAGATCTTAAATACAGTAAGAAGGTAGATCCCAAAGGCTGCCTTGGAATCCCTTATTTCCGGACCACATTCCAAGCCTCTCCTTCTTCTCCTGCTCCCTTCCCCACTTCCACAGCTCCTGAAGACGGGATGCACAGCGCCCCAGGGCCAAGCCCATGGGATAGCAGTCCCCCCATGAGAAACTCTAAACGCATTCCAGAGTCTCCTCAGTGGTTCCTGCCACACCCCCTCTTTCTCTTAATCTTCCTAGCTCTGTACCCTGAAAGACTGCTTGTGGCTGGCTCCAGGATTTGGGAAGGGGCGTTGGAGAGCAATCCTGTTATTGCTTGAGGGACAATGGGGCCTGCGGAGGTGTTATCCTGCCTCCCAAACACTTTGCAAAGCAACCCTCACCCTAGTCTCTTCTCTCTGGTGCCTGCCTTTTCTGATACCTACTTCTCTGTGATTACCTGGCCATTGCCTGAAAGCCTGGCACCAGTGTGGAGTGCCCGAGGCCCCGCCCTTCCAGAGCCTCTCAGGCTCCCCCCTGGGGATTGAGATTGTCACGTCCCAGTGCTACAAGCCCAGATCTGCCCAGGGGCTGGGCACAGATTTCCCTCTGGCTCCCAAGCTACTCCTGCTTACAGCTTGCCTCCCCTAGAGCAACAGTGGGAGTGTCCCTGTCCCAGCTGAGTCCCTGCCTGCCCCTAAGGTCCAAGAAGGAGAGGCAATTCTGCCTTCCACCAATTTATCTTCCCAAAGGACAGTTACACAGTCCCAGCTTATTAACAAATCTCCAAATCCATATATCCTTGCCATGTAGAATGGGTACAAGCTTCTACAGATCCTTTTTCAAAATGCCATTTTGAAGCTACAAAACTGAAAATGATCTGCCTTCTTAAGATATATTTTCTTTATTCTTTGGAAATTAATATATGTGTGTGCTTACATAATGAAATACGATCATATCCACTGGAATTGTCCTCCTGTCCAACTCTCTCCATATCTCCCCACCCCAATCCCTGGGCTACCTGCAACCTTGGTCAGAGAAGTTTCTTCCTGCAATGGGGAGTAGACAATGCAGAAATGTATAACAGGAATCAAACACTTTTTAAGCTGACCTATTTTATCTTACTTTATGAGCATGATGAGAGTTTTGCTAGCATGTGTGGCTGTATGCCACCTGGGCACAGTGCCCATAGATGGCAGAAAAGAGCTTTGGATCCTCTGGAACCAGAGACACAAGGGGTAGACAACCACCATGTATGTGCTGGAAACCAAACTCAGGTCCTCTGGAAGAAGAGCCATTTCAGTTAACTGCTGAGCCATCTCTCCAGCACCCCCTCCCCTTAAACTAGTTTCTGTCCAAAACTACACATGAAAAGTATAAATTTTAAAGCTTGCCCAAGGGAACTAACCCCCCAGTTAAATACATATTAGTCTTAATCTCTTAAGGAACTTAGTTGAGACAGTTTCCTTTCTAGGGACATTTTGGATTGCCTGTCCAATGAGTAAGAAATCACAAGCAATTGGAATGACAACCTCTTGTCTACTAATTAAGGAGACTTTAGAAACAGATTTTCTTGGATTGCAAAGAGTATTTAGCAAACCATCCCCAGACTGCAAGACTGCAGGCCTGAGCCCCTCCCCCAAATTTCAATGTGCCTTCCAGCTGGAAAGCTAGGTTGGTGACTTCTGATCTTCACTATGTTCTTATTTCCAGTAAGTGTGGACATTCCTGCAGTAGAGAGAGCATCATGGTGGCTTTCAAAGGAGTCTGGACTCAAGCTTTCTGGAAGGCAGTCACAGCAGAATTTCTGGCCATGCTTATCTTTGTTTTGCTCGGTGTGGGATCCACCATAAACTGGGGTGGCTCAGAAAACCCCTTACCTGTGGACATGGTCCTCATCTCCCTTTGCTTTGGACTCAGCATTGCTACCATGGTGCAGTGCTTTGGCCACATCAGTGGTGGCCACATCAATCCTGCTGTGACAGTGGCCATGGTGTGCACACGAAAAATCAGCATCGCCAAGTCCGTCTTCTACATTGTTGCACAGTGCCTGGGGGCCATCATTGGAGCCGGCATCCTCTACCTGGTCACACCTCCCAGCGTGGTTGGAGGACTGGGAGTCACCACGGTGAGAGCTCTTCAGTTCTTATTTCTGTACTAGAACTCCATCTTCTCCCAAACTTTGCTGAAAGGTGGTCAATGACCTGAGAAGCATTCATAATACAACTAGATTATGGAGCTAGTGATATAGATCAGTTGGTAGACTTCTTGCCTGCATGCATGGGGGTCCTGGGTTATATTCCCACCACTACATATATGAAGCTTGACGGCACATATCTACACTACCTGAACTTAGGAAGTGAAGGCAGGAGAACCAGAAGTTCAAGGTCATCCTTGAATATATAGAGAGTTCAAAGCCAGTCTGTACTACACAGTAACTTGTTTTTTTAAAAAAGTATTCACATAAGAGCCAGACATGATGGTTGGCTATAATCCTAGCACTTGAGAGCTTTAGGCAGGAGAATCAGGAGCCAAGGCCAGCCAGGAGTACAGAGTAAAACCCTGTCTAGATAGAGAAAATGTATCAAGAGAACATTATTATGTACTCTTGAGTAACTTGAATCTGATCAACAAATGATTTCATTTGCTTTACTTTCTCTCCCACCTCAGTAAGTTGACTTAAACAACATCAAGTTTGTTTTTTGAGGCAGGATCTCACAATCATTATCTTGCTCACGCTGGCCTTCAACTTGTAGCAATCCTCCTGTCTCAGCCTCCTATGGACTAGAATTACAGGTATAAATCAGCATGGCTGTAATTTTATCTTAAGTGCTTACAATTATGTGTTTGATAGCAGAGGCAAGGATTTGTTACTGGTCATATGTAGGAGATTTTAAATGATCTACATAAAGGGTCATGCCTTAATCCTAGCACCCGAGAAAAAGAAGCAGTTTGAAGTCACCCTACTTTACAAGTTCCAGGACAGCCAGGGCTACACAGAGAAACCCCAAGAGAAAAGTAAATTTATATTCATTTGCTCTTCATTCTTTGTCAATTGGCAATATTACTCATTAGCTCAACACCAGGGCTGGCTTTAAGCACTTGGCTTATGTTTTAGTTGAGATACCTATGAACTAACCTAAACCCAATTGATGGGTCTAATAATTACCTTGGAACATTACAAATCTCTTAAGAACATCTTTTACAAGTTAAGTGCCACACTAACACATTTTGCTTGTGTTGCTAAAAACAACATTCATTGAAAACTCAGTCACTGTAAAAGTAATTATCTGTAATGGCCCAAAATGAGTGTAAATTGATTCCTTCATTTTAGGAGTTGGAAGGTATGGAAATCCCAACGTGGGCCTGGTAGAAGACTCAGGTTAACCATGGCTTTTTCTTCAGATAAAATACACCCTTCATACTGATGCATTTCTATAATCCTAGATAGACTCTTGCTTCAATTTTGATGGGGTATCTTTCTCTCTCTCTCTCTCTCTCTCTAGGTTCATGGAAACCTCACCGCTGGCCATGGGCTCCTGGTGGAGTTAATAATCACTTTCCAGTTGGTGTTTACTATTTTTGCCAGCTGTGATTCCAAACGAACTGATGTTACTGGTTCAATAGCTTTAGCAATTGGATTTTCCGTTGCAATTGGACATTTGTTTGCAGTAAGTTTTAAATCTACTTCAATAATTGATTGATCTCATTTATCCTCACCCTGAAGCTGGTCTGAAGATGCTGGTTTACAGCTCATGCTTTCTTTGGTTCCAGTAGCCTGGCCAGTGCCAACTGCTACATTTGGATTATTTCAGCACTATTGTTTACTTCAATGTTAACTTTTGACAAGTAGATATATGCTGAAAAACAGTCTTCCAACTATCTGTATATATCCATGTATCCTTGCAGATTTTGCCATAAAACACACAGCTCACTCAGATCCAGTCATAGCTGTTGACATTGAGTTATCACTTTGCCAACTACAAAGTGGTTAAATCTCAATGTTCCTCTGAGAAGACTACAGCAAGTTACAGCAAATGATACCCTAGTACCAAAATGTCTGAGGTTTTGTTCTTTTTCCAATTCTAGATCAATTATACTGGAGCCAGCATGAATCCAGCTCGATCTTTTGGACCCGCAGTTATCATGGGAAACTGGGAAAATCACTGGGTAACTACTAAGTTGATATGCCTCGCCTTTATGCCTTGCCTTCATGCCCTGCCTTCATGCCCCGCCTTTATGCCCCGCCTTTCTGAGGTTGGGACAATTACCCAAATGTCTCTTTTTATTTAGCTCACTAGATTCTGTTGCTTTTCCCTCAAATCTAACTCTCAACTTGTTACTGCATCTGTCACAGGGAGTAGAGCAAGTCCAGCAGAGGCCTGCTGCAAAAGATCTCACAGTGTTCTGTTCTAGGGCTTCACTAACAGTTGAGTTTTCAAAACATCAGATATATGTCTGACAGAGAACAGGAGAATTCTTATGGGTTTCCTATGTAGAATAAATTTAAATCATAAATGTATGCTGAGTATTACTGTTTAAATCATTGAAAGAAAGCCTTCTTAGCAACAATAGAAAATAAAGTTATTCTTAAAAGGAGAAAAGAAATGTGTAAAAGCATCACCTATAAAAGGGGTTATTTACCATCTTAGTTTACATAAGCAAAATGTAATTATTAGTACAGTTAGTACTGAAGCTGCAAGCATGTGAACTATGAATGCTACCAAATAAATGATGTCCATTTTTATGCCATCGTCATGACAGCTGTAGCTAGAAAAATAAAGGTCTCCCGGGAAGGTACACTCTCTGATCTCAGGACTAACCTTCTTGTATTAATCTAGGCTCAGAGTAGTGAGAGACACGTGATTCTGTTTCAATTATTTCTGTCAGCAAAAGAATTTCTACCCTTTGAATCATAGGCAATTATGAAAGTCAGCATACATTAACTTAAATAACCTACAAAATACAAGAAAAATATATATGGCAGATTGCAAATAGAGCTAACTTTAATTGCCAATAAGATTGCATATGTGATTTTACATTTTTAAAGTTATGAACATACTGATTTGTCCTTTGTGCTTTGGTCGTATGCATGTGGCCGCAATGGATCCAGCCACAACTACTCAAGGATGGCGTGACCTAGGAAAGAAGGACAGTATTACACTGTGACTGAATGAATTCCCTTACACAAAATGTGAACTGATTTGTTAAGATGAAATTTGGACACAGACATGCAAAGTCTTACTTCCCAATGTCATTCATTGGACTGGTCATTTTGGAGGTGATATCTGAAAAGACTTGCTACATTAACAAAAATGGAATTTACTTTCCTTGTAAGGTGTGTGTGTGTGTGTGTGTGTGTGTGTGTGTGTGTGTGTACAGGCACACACATATCTGGCATGCAGAGATCAGAAGACAAGCCTGGGTAACCTGGGGAAAGTTCTCAGTTTCCACCTTTTTTGCAACAGGGTGTCTTGTTCACTAATCACCAAGCTAACTGGCCCATGAGGCCCTGAGGATTCCCCTTTCTCTGTCTGCTATTTTCCATCCTCCTGTAGGAAGCACAGGAATTGCACACATGCATTATGGTGTCTGACTTTTGTGTTCGTTTCAAGGGACTCGAATTTAGATCCTCACCCTTGCATGGAGACACTTTACACATGGAACCATTTCTCCAGCCACCAGATGGAAAAGTGTAACGAGAAGTTTATAGATCTTACAATAAATGGGCAGGTTTAAGTTAGGCAGTGGAAGGTTTAAGAAGTTTTATTTTTTAAGCACTTTTATGGAGTTGTTGTATTTTTCTATATTCAGCAATAAAATTCCTTATAAAAATTTAAAGATACTTTAAAGTTCACAGAACTCAGTTTGGGAATAACAATTTGGCATCAAGAGTCTGAGAACATGGAGCTGCAGTCTCCTCCAGAGTGCTGTGGAAAGGGTGGGGATAACACAATGGCTGCTGTCCCTCATGGGACTTGAAGCTCGTGAAGTAACAGCAATCTAGTGAGATCTTACCAAGAGAACAAAGAGCAAAGGCATTTAGAGGAGGGTTCTCATTTCTCCTTTGAAAGGGCACGGAGAAGATAAAGTCTCCTTTGGGCTCTTTCATGTTTAAGATAAGGAGCTTGGTTGGCCCAGCAGCTCTCCTGGGTGTTCTCTCTGCTAAGTGTATGTGCTCAGCCTCAGCAGGACACTCGGCTTTCCTTCAGGTTTACAGTGAAGATGCTAAGGGCAGGTAATTCCCAGATGGAGTTTTAAGGAAGACATAGTCAGTTTTGGTTTTTTCTTTGGGTGTTTTGGGTTTTTTTTCTTTTCTTTTTTCAAATGAGAAAGCAAACAGTACATTAATAAAAGGAAGCAAAGCTGAAATTTCAACTCAATCACTCGCCAAGTATTATATCTAAAGTAGCTTGTAACCTCTCAAAGTGTTAACTGTCCAAGGCATACGAATGTATATTTTAATAATATCTACATCAATATTACTTCGTTCTGAGTGCATCCCTGATGAGGTAGAATCATATCATTTACTGAACCCCTGAAGAATCAGTCACTAATCCTTATCTATCCCTAAAGTCAGTCCAAGTTTTCACTAAAGCAGTATATAGAAGGAGAGAGACAAGAGAGAGAGAAATAAGCCATAGCATTTCCCATGCAAGGAAATCACATTTTAAGGAGGAAAAGCACATGATATAAGGAAACTAACAGCCAAGTTAGTTGCATACAGTTTTAAATTATCCAAGATACATGAATTGATCTGGTTTCCAGGAGCCACAAACTACCAAGTCCTTCAAGGTGCTATTTCATTTAATCTTCACAGCCTGTGAGGTATACTATAGCCTCTACTTTTCAAATAAAGAAGGTAGAGCATAGAAGTTAAAGTTATGTATAAATAATCACAGTGTATGATTTAGTTGGTAAAGTGCTTGCCCAGCATGCCGGAAGCCCTGAGTTCTCTCTGTAATACCATGCACTCTGGGCATGGTAGCACATATTTGTAATCCCAGCACTGTAGAGGAAGGGACTGGGGGACCAGCAGCTCAGGGCCATGAGCTACAAGGTGAATTCAAAGCAACCTGGGATACAAGAGACCTTGTCTCAAAGTGGAAGCATTCACAGAACTGCTAAGTGCCGGGGCCAGGACTATATTCATCATGCACAGTGAATAAATAACACTCTAAATGATAAAACTGTACCATGATCCTGGTTATACAGAAAATCATGGTAAGGGGCTAATGTGGAATACAGAAGAGAAACACAAACCAAAAATTTATTTTTATTTCCATTTAAAGATTTCCTAGGCCGGGCATGGTGACACATGCCTTTAATCCCAGCACTTGGGAGGCAGAGGCAGGCAAATTTCTGAGTTCGAGGCCAGCCTGGTCTACAGAGTGAGTTCCATGACAGCCAAGGCTATACAGAGAAACACTTGTCTCAAAAAATCAAAAAAAACAAAAGATTTCTTCCTAGGTCTATTTAACTTATGGAACCATCAGAGAATGGCTATTTTACATTAAGACTTATCATAAAATAATAAGTCAGATGTGACAATACCTACTAATATCAACTTACAATCCTGAGTGGGAGAAATATCAGTTGACACCTAGCCTAGGCTATGTAATGGCTCTCGAGAGTAGCCTAAGCTAGACCCTGTCTCAAATAATTTTTTTTAATTAGAACATTAAAAAATATAATAATAAAAGAAAAATAAAGCAATTTCATTCTTTCTTATTTTAAGGTCAAATGTTCTTTAATGTGTGACTCTTTGGTGAATCTTGGCATATTTTTTCATTTACTTCAAAATCCAAGTGTGTGTGTGTGTGTGTGTGTGTGTGTGTGTGTGTGTCACAGTTGCTGCTTTAATTTAACTGAGTTAATTCTATATGCATAGGTTGTCCACTGGGGCTACTTTTCTCTTTTATCTCCTCTCTTCATGGATCTTCTCCTCAGATATATTGGGTCGGGCCAATCATGGGAGCTGTGCTGGCAGGTGCCCTTTATGAGTATGTCTTCTGCCCTGATGTGGAGCTCAAACGTCGCCTTAAGGAAGCCTTCAGCAAAGCCGCGCAGCAGACAAAAGGGAGCTACATGGAGGTGGAGGACAACCGGAGCCAAGTGGAGGCGGAAGACTTGATCCTGAAGCCCGGGGTGGTGCACGTGATTGACATTGACCGTGGAGAAGAGAAGAAGGGGAAAGACGCTTCTGGAGAGGTATTGTCTTCCGTATGACTAGAGGACAGCACTGAAAGCAGAAGAGACTCCCTAGACCTGGCCTCAGATTTCCTGCCACCCATTAAGGAAACAGATTTGTTATAAATTAGACACTTTTGGGTTTCTTGTTTCACATCTTGTTACACAGTTTAAATAACATATATATTACTATTATCAGTGGGGGGGGAGAAAAAGCCTATAATGGATATAAAATTTTAAAACAGAAATCTTTTTTAATGTACCCCCAAAGCAACTACACAACTAGTGTATTGACTTCCCTTTCATTAAAAATAACTGAAATTATGAACCAAGATCAGGTCAAGTTTTGCCATGCAGAGCATATGGACACCTCCGTGGGGACACTGGTATTGTCCATCGTCTTGACTATTGACTTCATTGGATTGTTTTAAAAATGACAAAATGCAGTACGTCACTGAATCATGTGCATTCAGGAAAAGACATGTAGTAACTTCTTCCACAAGCTATCTCTTATTTATAAACTACCTCGGATGGGGAAAAAATAGCAAGGGTCATTGCTAATACATCATTTGTATTTATATATCTGACTGTCAGGTTCTAACTCCAATTCACTATAATCCCCCCCCCCCCGCCCCAGAATCCAAGAACCCATAGGGCTAAAAAGTCAAAAAAATATGAAGGAATATTAATTTCTGTCCATGTGTTAGTTTCATCGAATGAAACCTGTACATGGGACACCCACTGAGGTTCAGGACAGCCAGACTGGGGAGTCTGGCGGGAGGTGGAGCAATGGTTGCTTCTGCCTTGTGTCCATCACACGGAGAGGGAAACCTCTGTTATCACAGGATTGGTCTGTTTTCAGTGCACACTCTTAAACATATCACAAACCATTAACCACCTAAGCTTTTAACTATTTCACTTTCTTTTTAAAACTTATTTGCAAAACTGGGGAATTTGTTTGCCATTTTGATCCCTATATTGAAATACTAGCTGAGACAGCTGAGATATATTAGACCAGAACTTGACTAGTTGAGTCCCGCCTTTCAGTTGGTGTCTAAATCCTGCTTACTCTAGGTAGTATAAACCAGGCCTGCTCCATGTTAGCTGCTGATGCTGTCCCGATTCCCACGACATGTATCGAGGAGCGACATTGTGAGTGTAATAATACCCATTTGTGTGAATTAAAATATATGCAGACAAGGTGCAGCGTGGTTGCCAAATAAAGGGGTGAGTAGACAGCCTCTGTGCAAAGCTCCTGGTTACCCCATCTGCACATAGTTTACCATCGCGCTTTTAAGGTATTTACCTCCTGCTTGGTTTATTTGTTAAAGCCGTTTGTTTCTCCCATACTGCTTTGCCTTCCGCCCATGGAATGCTCTTTGGAAACCCCAGTTTCTACAATCCTAACAGTCTAGCCTAGCATGTATCTTAGACAATGTGCTGCAAATGTCAATTTCACTAAACAAAAGTTAGTAGTGGGAGAGAGAAGAGCCTTTTCTTTGAGGACTAGCTTGTAAATAGCTGGTAATCGAGGGCTTTCTTCTCCCAAGCACAATTCCAACTGTGTGTGACTTCTTATTGTTAATGGCAGTTTTGCGTCTGCGGCAGCGAGATAATGGACCACTATTAAACCTGATTCTCTTCGGTGCTAGGAAACTGATGTGCGAGTTCCCAGACAGGCACGAGGGCAGCATATGCCTCTCGGTGCCATCATCGTGTTCTGAGGCAGATGCTGGGAGCATGGGCCCCATTTCAGAGCTTTGAATATACTACACCAGAGACATAAGCTTCCTCTCTGAGCGGATCGCGCAGAACCAGGGCGTAGACCTGGTGGTTTCTGCCGATTCTTTCAAAATGTTTTCACAATATACCACACAGGCTTAAGATCAGAGTTCAGAAGGTGATATCAACCATCAACAAATGTGTCCGGTCAAAAATAAATTTACTTAACAAGGAATAGTTAAGCACATTTCTGATTACTCTTTCAAAATCCTGGCCTGTGATTATTTTTATTATGCCAGGCAGCTTGCTTCGTTTGTGCTCGCTTTAACAGTCATTTCTAGTGACAGCATTCAGTATGGTACGATCTGAAAAACAGGAAATCATAGCTTAGTGATTTGTTTGCTGGCAGCTGGCAGAGTGCCAGGCACACAGTAGGTAATCAAAACAAGCATGTTGTTTATATTATATATAATATATATGTATATTATATATAATATGTATATATATTATTTATATATATTATATATATATGAGACTCTCATTTGGGATTTAAAAACATCAATAATCTCTTCTAATTTTTATTTTGCCCAATATTTAGTGAAAACATAATTTTTAGTGTCATCAAAAGAAAGCAACATGGACTTGGAAACGAGCATATTTTTGCATTCTACTGTTTGAAGGCAGAGAGTGACGACTTCACCACTTTTCCTCTCTGCAATATGTCTTGCATTTTACTCAGGGCTCTGCCAGTAAAAAAAAAAAAAAAAAAAAAGTAATGAAATTGTCCTTTTCTAATGACATCGATGCAGCAGGGGTCTATTGCCTTGTGGATGACACCAAATTATACAATGTATTAGGAGATCAGGGATTTTCCCTTTAATCCCTTCTTATTAATGAAGTGCATAGTGCCATTCCCAAGAGACAGCTACTGACAGATATACCGCACAGAGATCAGAGAGGAAAAATCAGGAAGACATAAAAGATTTATACGAGCCATGAAACAACGCCAACTGTCTGTTCCCTCAGGAGAACACAGACACGCCACAAATTTCAAGGTGGTCCATACACTGGAAATGTGCATAGTCTGTCAAAAGAGAACAGAAGGGAATCTTTTTTTTTTTTTTTAATTTGAGCATTTTTTTTTCAAATCTGAGACTCTGACTTTTAAATGTGTGTTTCCGTTTTCTTCCAAATGTTCTACCCTTTTACACTACAAGAAATTGTTTTCTGTAGCCTAAGTCACTGGTAATTTTACAACTTGTTTCTGTGATTTGACACTATCATAAGTCCTCTCCTGTTCGATCTTCAGAGGGGTGTCCCACCACAGCTCAGACACTGTTGGCCAGAGCTGCTTCCTGCTGAAGGAGTTAGTAATCTCTGGGAACTGGGCATGATAGAAATGAGCTGATATATTAGAGGTCAATTTCAAAAACTACAACATTTCTCCTAGGAGAACCCAGGCAATGTGTGCACTGCTCTAACCCCACTGAGGACCTTGAAATCTCAAAATGGAGGGACTAATTAAAATGGTGGCATTGGTCCTTGCCTGGCCTTTGTTGTGTGATGTTGACACTTTCCTCACACATCAGAAATCTGACAGAGACACTGCCTCTGTGATCACTGAAGCCTGAGAGCCAAACAGACAATCTTACAAAAGCCATGAGACGCTCTTATTACTAAACTACAGGATATGTGAATTTGTCATTAGGCAAGCATGGTTTCTACTTGAAAGTGGACTATAACAAAACAAACTTTCTTTACCTCAATTTTTCTTAGTTCATGTCCAGATGTCAGTGCTTTTCAGAACACCTTAACTAACACAAATATTTGAAATCCAAAATTCTCAGAAAGAAATGTTAGACACTTAACTTCAAAAAACAAAAACTGTGGATACTCACTATTGGCACATAACTTCCCTGAAAACACCCACCAAAAAATATTAAACAACACATACAATGAACACTACATTTAAGAGCAGTTATATTAGCAGAGCAGCGGGTGGGTATAGGGGACTTTTGGGATAACACTTGAAATGTAAATGAAGAATTTCTCTAATAATAAATAAATAAATAAATAAATAAATAAATAAGAGCAGTTATATTGTTACTGCTTTAAGTCAAAATTCAAGAGCTTAAAAAATGCCTACATTCCATTGCAATGTATTCTTAGATTGTTTTCAGGTTTGATCAAATAAAAATGGAATTTGTGGAAATATATAAAAAACTATTTATCATTTTATCTCCCAAATCACAATAAACTTGCAATTTATGAGAAACTAAAAAATAAAATAAAATGAATGTCTGGTTATATTCACATTTATTAACTTAATATTATTCCAACATTAGAATTAATGTTAAATGGATTTAAACTGTAATGGCTAATATTTGGAAAAATCTATTAAAAGTATTAGCAGTGTGGCTGGGTTCTGTTTCTTATGTTATATATCATACTATTAGGATCATAAAAATAAGCCTTCAAATGTTTTTAGAATAAACCATATATTTGATGGTGTTTAAGAATTCAGCTCTAGTTTTTGCAATTCGATTAGAGGGAATGGGAGGTTTTGCTATTTGAGTACAATCTACACCAAATGGTGGTGGATCCCATAAAGTCATCCATAACTTGTGAAAGCCTGGAGAGTATATCCTGGGGTAGAGCCTGAAACAGACAGTGAAGACTAGGTTTGCACACATGTCACTCATGATGTCCATATCTACAAAGTAGACTATAGGATATTAGCTCCCATTACAGTGAGACTAAATTCGAGGACTCCAACAACTGACTGTCAGTGCTAAGGAAATGGTCTACCCTCAGAGTGTTCAGCAAATCCTGTCCACCCTGGAGGGGTGCTGAGTACTTAGCTCAGTGAGTACTTATTTGCACCCCCTGGGTTCTTGGTTTAAAGGTCTCCTCAAGTTACAGTGGCTATAGCCCTCCAGTGCAAGGCTGGGGATAGTCATTATTGGAGTGTTCAACCAATATGATGGGTGAATAATCTTGGCTAGCTAAATCAATGTATATCTCTCACAGGACTTGTCATATTAAGGTGAAACAGGGTGCCTGTCACCCCTCTCAGCTCCTTGGTGGCTGTGAATATGTCTTCTTTATCCTGTGTACTTCCCTTTCCTAGTGATCTCATCAATGTGCTCTAAGAGGTTTGACAATCTACTGTGTAACTATGCATTACAAGGACAAAGTGATTAAAGAGTATCTTAGAATCATGAGGAAATTCTATAAAGCCCTATTCTTCAACCTGGTCGCTTTGTGCTGCTGAGATATATGTGCTAAATACTTGAATTCTTATAATTCCTGGTGGGAGTTCAAAATTAATTGAAACAGAAAAGAGAAAGAAAAGTGCACACAAAGAATGTAACACGAATTGGAGTTCTAAAATTTATACCCAATGTGGTGGCAACAAGACATGTTTTTTCATTGATGTGTTTATACAATGGCCAGATGTTAGATGAAATTTTGTTCAGTTGAATACTTCAGCAAGCAAAATATTTTAACAAGCATAGAAAGCTTGCAGTAGAAATGTCAACCTAGTTTTTTGTTGATTATTCAGTTTGGGCAATGTCCAAAGCAATGTCACCTGAACTAATTCTTACCATTTCTTGGGTTTCCCACTGATTTCTTATCTGGGTTTTAAGTAGACACTGAAGACTTAAAATGATGAATTGGGTTCTCCTACTTCCATGAGTTCTGAACTCTCTAAGAAACCATGGCATTCACACTAATATTTTTATGTATCATGGAGATAACAAGTGCCCAGTGCCCACAAACTATTAGATGAGTGCCTGGGCAGACACACATGTGCATGGGTGCAGGTGTGGATGAATCCATGAAACAGTCTAATGCTTAGGTGTCTGAGTGAAGAAATGGACATGGCAGCCTGCTTTCCTTCTTCCTTTTTGAAGGATCATTTGTCACAGAAGAGAACAACTTCTTGAAAGTATTACCCGAGGAGGGCGGATGGGATAGGGGATTTTCAGAGAGAAAACTAGGAAAGGGGATAACATTTTAGATGTAAATAAAGAAAATATCTAGTAAAAAAAAAAAAGGAAGGAAGGAAGAAAGGAAGGGAGGGAGGGAGGGAGGGAGGGAGGAAGGAAGGAAGGAAGGAAGGAAGGAAGGAAGGAAGGAAGGAAGGAAGGAAAGAAGGAAGGAAAAAAGTATTACCCAAGGGTAAAAGGGAAAGATAAAAATGAATTAGAATAATTAGCAACTGTAAAAACATATGTGAGTGGCTATAGAATTTATATATTATTTTCAACCATTTTACCTCAAGAACCATTAGAAGGTGAGCACCACTATTATTTTCATCTCCAAAGATGAAGAAGACAAGTGTTTAGTGAAATAAGCAATGACGTCACATTATAAAATAGTAGAAAAGCACAACCTGGAACCAGTTCTTCAATTCCAGCCATCCGTATGATTCTCCTGTGTCTAATACAGACCTCACAGCCGACCCACCCAATTTCTCAGTAGTCATATTTGTCTTTAAGGACATACATGCTCCAGTGCATGCACATGCACACACATACATGTATACATGTTTGCAGACATGTAGTATGTATGTATACATGATGTATGTATGTATACATGATGTATGTATGTATGTATGCATGTAGAGGGATGCATGTATTATGCATTCAAGGAGAATTCATTTTTCCATACCACCATGAAGCAATAAATTAAATACTGAGGACCAGGAAAATTAAAGACCTTAGAAGATACAAAAGGGAATAAGGTGAGCAGCTACAGAGAACTTACATATACTTTTGATAATTTAGGAAATTGGGGTTCTTTTTCCTTGAGAAAGTATTACCAGCATCACTACTTAAAACACAGCTTCGTTGGTATTGAAAAGGCTACAGGTGAAGATTAACAGCAGCCACAACTAAAGGCTTAAATAGTGCAATAATAAAGACAACTGAACACTCACAGTACAACTAGAATATGGTTTCTCATCCCTTAGGGACACCTTACATGGTAGCTTTTTCCACTATGCAGATATAATAAAAGGGAACTGAAATCTAAGAAAGTAATCAGAGTGTTCAGTCATAGGACTAGTAGGGGGCAGAAGTGAGATTTTAACCCTGGCAGTTGTCCTCACGTCTCTGCTACCAGCCCCGCCCCTCTGGGGGACCCTGAGCTAAGGCACTTCTGGGTTCCACTAGCTCTAACTTTCACTATCTCTCTTTGCAAGCCTTTGATTTTTCATATCACCTAAGATTACAGTATAAGGGACATTTCAGTTGTTCCCGACCTAATCTCTCATTATCACTTCAATGTCCACTGCTAGGAGATTAGAGCCTCAAGTGCAAATTCCACAAAAACAAACTACCTAAACTTACACAGTGTTTTGAAAGGGGACTATGAATAGCCAGAGTAACTTTCTTTGGTTAGCAAGAGTAAACTAAAAACTAATTCCATCGTGCATCATCTACATATTTGCTGAAAAGTAGCAGCTCTTTGTGCAGAGACCCATAGAAAAATTTGGAGAATTTATTTATTAAATACCTATACATAAAATATTAAGAAAGGTATTTTTTCTGGGTTTTTTTGCCTTGTTCTTTAAATTTTTATTGGATATTTTATTTATTTACATTTCAAATGTTATCCCCTTTCCCGGTTTCCAAACCAGAAACCCCCTATCCCAGCCTCCCTCCCCCTACTTCTGTGAAAATGCTCACCCACCCAAACACCCACCCACTCCCACCTCCCTGCCCTGGCATTCACCTACACTAAGGAATCAATCCTTCATAGGACAGAGGGTCTCTCCTCCCACTGATGTCCAACAAGGCCATCAACTGCTACATATGCACCTGGAGCCATGAATTCTTCCATGTGTACTCTTTGGTTGATGGTTTAGTCCCTGAGAGCTCTGGGAGGTCTGGTTGGCTGATATTTTGGTTTTTCCTATGGGGTTGCAAACCCTTTCAGCTCCTTCAGTCCTTTGTCCAAGTCCTCTATTGGGAACCCTGTGCTCAGCCCAGTGGTTGGCTGTAAGCATGTGGATGCTGTAATTCTCAGGCTCTGGCAGAGCCTCTTAGGAGACAGCTATATCAGGCTCCTGTCAGCAAGCAATTCTTGGCATCTGCAATTGTATCTGGGCTTGATGTTTGTATATTGTGACGGATCCCCAGGTGGGGAACTCTCTGAATGGCCTTTCCTTTAATCTCTGCTCCACAATTTGTCCCCATATTTCCTTCCACAAGTATTTTGTTCCCCCTTCTAAGAAGAACTGAAGCATCCTCACTTTGGTATTCCTTCTCTTGAGCTTCCTGTGGTTTGTGAATTGTCTCTTGGGTATTCCCAGCTATTGAGCTAATATCCACTTATCAGGGAGTACATAGCATGTGTGTTCTTTTGTAACTGGATTACTTCACTCAGGATAATATTTTCTAGTTTCATCCATTTGACTAAGATTTTCATTAATTCATTGTTTTTAATAGCTGAGGGTTACTCCATTGTGAAAATATACCAAATTTTCTGTCAGCTATATCAGGGCCCTTTCAGCACTATCTTGCTGGTGTATGCAATAATGTCTATGTTTGGTGGCTGATTATGGGACTGATCCCCGGCTGCTGCAGTCACTAGTTGGTCCATTCTTTTGATTCAGCTCCACACTTGTTCTCTGTAACTCCTTCAATGTGTGCTTTGTTCCTAATTCTAGGAAGGGGTGAAGTGTCAACATTTTGATCTTCATTCTTCTTGAGTTTCCTGTGTTTAGTACATTGTATCTTGGTTATTCTAGGTTTCTGGGCTAATATCCATTTATCAGTGAGTACATGTTATGTGAGTTCTTTTGTGATTGGGTTACCTCACTCAGGATGATACCCTCCAGATCCATGCATTTGCCTAGGAATTTCATATATTCATTGTTTTTAATAGCTGAGTAGTACTCCATTGTGTAAATGTACAAAATTTTTTGTATCCATTCCTCTTTTGAGGGACATCTGGGTTCTTTCCAGCTTCTAGCTATTATGAATAAGGCTGCTATGAACATAGTGGAACATGTGTCCTTATTACCAGATGGAACATCTTCTGGATATATGCCCAGGAGAGGTATTGCAGGATCTTCTGGTAGTACTATGTCCAATTTTCTGAAGAACTACCAGACTGATTTCCAGAGTGGTTGAACAAGCTTGCAGTCCCACCAACAAAGGAGGAGTGTTCCTCTTTCTCCACATCCACGCCAGCATCTGCTGTCACCTGAATTTTTTATCTTAGCCATTCTTACTGGTGTGAGGTGGTGCCTCAGGGTTGTTTTGATTTGCATTTCCCTGATGATTAAGGATGTTGAACATTTTTTTTCAGGTGCTTCTCAGCCATTTGGTATTCCTCAGTTGAGAATTCTTTGTTTAACTCTGTGCCTCACTTTTTAATGGGGATATTTGATTTTCTGGTGTCCACCTTCTTGGGTTCTTTATATATATTGGATGTCAGTCCCCTATCTGATTTAGGATTGGTAAAGATCCTTTCCCAATATGTTGGTGGCCCTTTTGTCTTGTTGACAGTATCTTTTGCCTTACAGAAGCTTTGCAACTTTATGAGGTCCCATTTGTCAATTCTTGATCTTACAGCACAAGCCTTTGCTGTTCTATTCAGGAATTTTTCCCCAGTGCCCATATCTTCGAGGTTTTTCCCCACTTTCTCCTCTATAAGTTTCAGTGTCTCTGGTTTTATGTGGAGATCCTTCAACCACTTAGACTTGACCTTAGTACAAGGAGATAAGAATGGATCAATTCCCAGTCTTCTACATGATAACCACCAGTTGTGCCAGCACCATTTGTTGAAAAGGCTGTCTTTTTTCCACTGGATAGTTTTAGCTCCCTTGTCAAAGATCAGGTGACCATAGGTGTGTGGATTCATTTCTGGGTCTTCAATCCTATTCCATTGATCTACCTGTGTGTTGCTGTACCAGTACCATGCAGTTTTTACTACAATTGCTCTGTAGTACAGCTTGAGGTCAGGCATGGTGATTCCACCAGAGGTTCTTTTATTGTTGAGAAGAGTTTTTGCTAGCCTAGGTTTATTGTTATTCAGGATGAACTTGCAAATTGTCTTTTCTAGATCATTGAAGAATTGAGTTGGAATTTTGATGGGGATTGCATTGAATCTGTAGATTGCTTTAGGCATGATAGCCATTTTTACTATATTGATTCTGCCATTCCATGAGCATGGGAGATCCTTCCATCTTCTGAGATCTTCCTCAATTTCTTTCTTCAGAGACTTGAAGTTCTTATCATACAAATCTTTCACTTCCTTAGTTAGAGTCACACCAAGATATTTTCTATTGTTAGTGACTATTGTGAAGGGTGTTGTTTCCCTAATCTCTTTCTCAGCCCATTTATCCTTTGTATAGAGAAAGGCCATTTATTTGTTTGAGTTAATTCTACATCCAGCTACTGCACTGAAGCTGTTTATCTGGTTCAGGAGTTCTCTGGTATAGTTTTTGGGGTCACTTATATATACTATCATATCATCTGCAAATAGCAATAATTTGACTTCTTCCTTTCCAATTTGTATCCCCTTGACCTCCTTTTGTTGTCAAATTGCTCTGGCTAGGACTTCAAATACTATATTGAATAGGTAGGGAGAAAGTGGGCATCCTTGTCTAGTCCCTGATTTTAGTGGGATTTCTTCCACCTTCTCTCCATTCAGTTTGATGTTGGCTACTGGTTTGCTGTAGATTGCTTTTATTATGTTTAGGTATGGGCCTTGGATTCCTGATCTTTCTAAGACTTTTATCATGAATGGGTGTTGGATTTTGTCAAATGCTTTCTCAGCATCTAAGGAGATGATCATGTGGTTTTTATCTTTGAGTTTGTTTATATAGTGTATTACGTTGATGGATTTCCGTATATTAAACCATCCCTGCATTCCTGGGATGAAGCCTACTTGGTCATGATGGATGATTGTTTTGATGTGTTCTTGGATT
>LR752569.1:12239-49738 GCA_902729485.2 Mus minutoides | reverse complement strand
TAGAGAAAGTACCCAAGGAGCTGAAGGGGTCTTCAACCCTATAGGTGGAAGAATAACATGAACTAACTAGTACCCCCTGAGCTCATGTCTCTAGCTGCATATATAGAAGAGGATGGCCTAGTTGGCCATCATTGGGAAGAGAGGCCCCTTGGTCATGCAGACTTTATATGCCCCAGTACAGGGGAATGCCAGGGCCAAGCTGTGGAAGCGGGTGGGTAGGGGAGCAGGGCCGGGAGGGGGGAGGGTATAGGGAACTTTCTGGATAACACTTGAAATGTAAATGAAGAAATTATCTAATAAATGTTGGAAAAAAAAAAAGAAAAATCTTCATCAATGGTCATGGATGACCAGGGTCAACATTACATCAAAGCCAGGAATGATGCTTGCTTTTGTTTTACCCAGAAGTCATGATGTCCTTGAATGAGAACCATTGAACTAAACCATCCTCAGACTGTAGCTTTTATTTTTACAAAGCCTACTTATATGATGGTTATTAAACAGTTTAAACTCTCTTTTAGCCCACCACCTACCAGAGGTAGTGTGGAAAAGAAAGGATGTGGAGCAGGGGGCAGTGAATCTGTTTAGAAATGGTTCTTTGGAGTAAATCCCATCTGTGTTGCCAGGAAATTTTCAGTTCACAGATCAGCAAGAGGCAGCTGGATCCACTTGCAAGTACTTCAAAGACACACCAGCAGTCCAGTTCAGTAGTGTCAGGATAACAGCAGTGGTGGCACAACCTAGCAAAAACAGTCAGGCCTCACCAAGAGGGATTAGGACCAGCAGGGATGCCAGAAGTTCTCTGCCATGCCTTTCTTGATGAAGTGAAGATCAGCAAAGACACAACACTAAGAAACATTTAGTTATGCAAGCAATCCAAGCTCTCTCATAGTCTGTTGTGTCCTCTTTATACCCTCTAAACATTACATGTCTTCCATGGGTCTTGCCTCAGGATGTGAGTCTTTCTTAACTGAGATAACTCTGCCAATCAGCCCGAGTTCAAGGAAGCAGCAAGAAACCACCAGAAGTTTGGGGGCAATTCTCTCTATGGAATCCGGCCAAAAGGAGCTCAACTACGTAATGTAAGGTGGGCCAATACGTTGTGTCATTAGCGAAGAATCCTTAGTCACAAGTCCTTCCATGGGTCTGCTTTAGCAAAACATCCTTTCACTTATGGCCACTTTGGAAAAACACTCCTTCACATGTTTGCCTCAGCAAAACACCACCAACACAGCTGACTTTTCAAAGAACCCTTGAGTTTCCACTTCATCTAACCCCATGACCTCCTGAACCTTCTCCAAGTATAGAGACCCATCCAGCTGGCTCTTAGTAGAGATAGCATCACAGAGAGGAGGGGAAAGGTTATCAACAGTACAAAGACCATCCTGTCTAATATCCAGAGCATAGAGACTACCAAGGCTGCCAATAGGGTACCTCACTACAGAGTATGCTCATCAATAAAATATAATCCTGTAAAGTTTATTACTTAAAAATTAATTGCATTAGACCCCTGGCAGTGAGCAAAGAAACACCTGGTTGGTGGTGGCATTCTTATATCAGTTCAGGGGCAGGGCAGATGGCGGTCCTTCGTTCTAGTTCAATGCCTGGCTTGGTGACTAAAGCTGTTTTATGCCTGGGACTCACAAAAATCAAATCAATCAAATCAAATCCAGGCAGCACAGTGAGGGAGGAGGAAGACAGACAGACAGAGACCAACAGACTGCCTTGCCACCTACAGACCAACCCACCAGCACACAGTACACAGGGGTCATAGACACTTGAAACCACACCATTCAGTACAGATGGAACTGCCTGTCAACTGTGTGTCTAGCCTGCAGTGGGAGACGCCACATGGTGCACTGAGTATGTATGTGGTAGGCCAATGAAATAGAAAGAGAAATGGAGCTGCTTGAGCATTACCAAGAGAGATGGAACTGGAAACTTGAGAGTAGAGAGGAGTAGCCTGTTGTGAGTGGCCAGCCCTACCACCTGAGGGTCCCAGCCAGAGCTTCAGCTGAGGGTCATGTCTTAGTCCTTGTCTATGCAGCAATAGGGGTTGGTGAATAACTGTGGCTTCTATTACCACTAAAGAACATGAGGATGTCCCTGGTTGGGCAGCCACCGAGTCCAGGGGCTGTGCCTAGCTAGCCCTGGTGGCAGGGGTGCAAGTGAGCTGGTCATGGGCAAGAGTGTAGGAGAGCTGACCCTGCCCACTCATCTGTCATGGGGAGGCACAGGTGCAGAAGTTATGCCTTCACCCCGTCCCTCACCACCTCCAGCAACTGGGAGAGCTTTCCACAGGATCATTAGCTCTGGAGAGCTATCCCTACACCTCATCTGGGAAGCATAGTAGAGCTGGCCCTGCTGGAAGGGGCGCAAGGGAGCTGCGGCAGATTGAGAGCACCAGTGCTGTCTTCTCCATTCCACTCCAGTGAGGTGGCCTGGGTGCCTTCCGTCCACCCTCACCACGTGAGGCAGTCAGAAGAGCTGGCCCTGGGAGGGGGTTGGGTGGGGCGTGAGCCAGCATCAAGGCTGTGAGTGAGGAAGCGCTGATCCTGACACTTGGATAAGTTTTGTAAAGCAGCAGCATGAGTGCCTTAGCGGTCCCACGCTGAGGCATATCCCCCCTCCATAAAACGAAGTTTATTTCAAACATGGGAAGGGGGTATGGGGATAGAAGTAGAGGCAGAGAAAGAAAGGAGACAGAGAATGACAGAAAGCGAAAAGAGAAAGAAGGGAAGAGGCTGGCCGGGAACACGAGGAGAGAGAGAGAGAGAGAGAGAGAGAGAGAGAGAGAGAGAGAGAGAGAGAGAGAGCAAACAGTCTTTTTATAGCAAACCAGGTTGGTACCTGGGTTGTTGCTAGGTAATTGTTGGGCGGAGCCTAGAAGAAATACTAACACACTCTTCTGCCATGAGGTACACTGGGCAGGCAGTGGAAGAGATGCCTTCCACCCCTTCACCCCTTGCCAAGAGAGGCAGTCTCTGACTCTGGGATCATGAGAGCAGGTGAGCGGGCCCTAAATCGTGTGTGGGGCAGTACAATCGAGCTGAACCTTGTGGCAGAAGTGCCTATGAGCCAGCCCAGAGAGTGTGAGAACAAGAGAGATGGCCCAGCTCTTTACAAGGTGCAGTACTTGGGAGAGTGTGCCTGCGCCTTGACTGGGCAGCACAGAGGAGCAGGCTCTGGAGATGGAGACATGGGTGAAGGTGAACTAGTCCCCAGAGCAGGAGAGCTGACCCTGCCTCCTGTGGGTGGAGTAAGGGACAGCAGGCAGGCTGACCTGCTCAGCTACAGCCCAGACCCAAACAAATCTAAGGCTCTGAGTTGGCACAACCCCAAAATCTGTATCATCTGTGAATGGTTGGGACATGCAAACAGCCAGTCCTACTGGTCCAAAGCTGCAGGATCTCCATGACACAGGGCAACAACGGGATAACCAGAAGGAGTACAGATGAGAATCCAGTATTGATGGAATCACAAAAGCCGGAGATCTCAAACTAGACCAATCACTCATTGCAAGGAACATTGCAAGTGAATATGTATGGACAGAGGGATCCACTGTGGAGCACACTGTGACACACTGTGACACACTACCACTTACACGACGAGATGGTTTCTATGCTTCGTTTTGTTGCTGCTGTTGTTGTTGTTTGTTTTATTTGAGGGAGGGTTGTAAGGACAAAGGGTGGATATGAGGGCATGGGGAGATTAGCAGGGCAGGGGTGCATGATGTGAAACTCACAATCAATGAAAAGTTTTTAAAAATAATTGCATTAATATTCAGTTCTCTGAGTATATAAAATTTAAAAATTAGGCCTTACTGAACTCCAATCATAACAGCAGCCATGATCTAGTGAAAGAATGGTCCAAACAGATGCTTTGGGGAGCCCATTCCCTATCATGAAGCCGTCCTTGGGTCCCACCGAATCCTCACAGCACCAAAGAGCATAGTTGAAAGAAGCTGTGGAAACTAAGCTGAGGTTTCTGGGTTCAGGCAAGCAGAGAGCTAGATGTAAGTAGATCTAAAAACACAGGGCATTGTGGGTACCCAGTTCCTATGTAACCCCAAGAGAGACCTCTCAGCCACAAGGAGGCTTAGAAGTTTGGCAGCAGGTATAATGAAGGCTGTTAAAAGAGAACTTTTCCTTAATGCTATTAGGAAACTATATCTTGGTAATTCCCCTTTCCCCACCATGATAAAAGGGGAGGGGGGTGCCCCATTAAAAAAAGTAGCCAGGCAGTGGTGGCACATGCCTTTAATCCCAGCACTTGGAAGGCAGAGGCAGGCCAGTTTCTGAGTTCGAGGCCAGTCTGGTCTACAGTGTGAGTTCCAGGACAGCCAGGGCTACACAGAAAAACCCTGTCTCAAAAAAAAAAAAGTAGCTGAAATTACAGTGGATACCTTAGAATCACACAAACTTATTCTGGAAGGACTACAATGATTTGGTGAAAACAAATTCTAAAGGGAAAAAAATGAACCTGATGTAGAGTAATAACTGATAATCTGTTGGTAATTATGCTCTTTTTTTTTCCTTTCTTTTTGCTCTTCAATCATTTTGAAAAGACATTCCCTAAAGGCCAAATGTTCAGGATCAAGATGTGACTGACAGTCAAAATGATGTTGATGACAACAAGCGACAATAGTAACCAGAAGAAATTACCTCCATGATAGTAACAGTAACAGTACCGGAGGAGGCATCAGAGCCAACGTTGCTATGGAAAGTGTGGGGGGGGGGACTAAAGGCATCGATGGAGTGTGGTGTTCCTGGAGAGCATGAGCACGTCGTTGTATTGCATCCTAAATGTTTCAGATAAGTAGCAGTCTTTTGTGATAAGCTCAGCAGAGGGAGGACAAACGGCTTCCAGGGTGGGAGGCAGTACAGGGTGAGGAGCTGGGCACTTGCCTCTAGCCTGTGTCTCTGACAAACAGCACCCAACATCCTTTCAGGAAGGAATCTTAGACGCTTCTTTGTACCAAATGAATAGAGCAAAATAAGAGCTTCCTGGGTATGGTCTCTCTTTTTCATCTTTGCTGCTGCCATGCAGAGCAGCTCAAGTTTAATGGTGGCACACGCCCTTCTTTAAGACGTAACATAGCAACTTTCTGAACTGTGAAGAAAGTTTGAAATGTGAAGGCTGATGAAAAACCCTCTCTGGTGATTTTTCCAACAAGGAAAAGAAAGGCTTGTATAGAACGAAGTCAGTTACCCCATCTGGATGGCTTTTAAGCTCTGCAATGCTATCAGTGGGATAAGCCTTTTGTTTAAAAGTGTTTATCACAGTGTTATGCACTGGCATATGTACTTACTCCTTGTGATAGTCCCCACATCAACAGACACTTGAAAAAGAAATCACTCTTATTGTATGGTCTACCTGCTCAAAGAGGCAAGGGAACTGTGGCACAAAGCTTACACCTCAGAGGTGGCCAGCATCTGCCAGACAGGGTGTCCACCTCAAGGTCAGCAGAAAATGATCTGACCAAACGGTGGCAGCTTTACCACATATAGCCTGACACAGGATCCAGAGGTTGACACCTGCAGTGACAAGAGCCAACCCAACAGTAGCTGTCTGAACTCAGTCTGTGAGGCTGGGGATCCTCAGCCATCTCAAAAGAATTCTTAGAGAATCCGTGGCCTTCAGATCATGTCAGGTGGCTGAAGAGACGGGGTTCTGATGGCATAAAAGCATGGTGCCAGCTACAAGCAGGAGATACACAATTAGCAAAGGCAAGCAGCACGAAAACTGCCTGTTCCTCGGAGCCCTTTGTATCTGGGCTCTTCTCTCTTCATCCCTTCCTGGGATGTCTTACAGTCCCAAAGGTGTCTCTTGGTTGATTGCAAACCCAATCAAGATGACAGTGAGAATGATCTTTCCAGCTGCTTTCTCCACTGCTTCCTGAGGTGCCTGACAAGGAGGAGTGACCATGGTTTCTATTCAGAAGCCTTCTTAGATCACAGACCTGGCTCCAAGCTACTTCTAATGCTTCCCTAACTATTCATCTCCACTGAACACCTTCCTGCTGCTCATTTAGAATTCTGCAAACAGTCTAGAACAAAGAACACTGGCTACTTCATCTCTAAAGATTCCCTTCTCCTAACACCACTGATTGCAAGAAGAATTCACTTAGCAAAGTCTTAGGTCCTACAGTCCTCTTTGATTTCACTAAAAGCAATCAATCAAAGGGCATGGTATTCCAAACAAACAAACTAGTGTGAGGCTGGAGCTATAGTGATTTGAATTCTAAGAGGTTTTCCCTTTAAAAGAGCTTTGCAGTGATGTTGTGATCCCCAGAAGAGAGGAAAGAGGAGCAGAGATGCAGAGGCAGCTCAGAATAACTTGAAAATCAAATGCCATCCCCACATTTTAGGAGGTAGATGAGCACACTGTGAAATCTCAGCTGATATCAAGCAATGGGCAAGCACAGAGTGTACACTCCTGCACTCCCCAACCCTGCCCCCAGCCCTACCCGCAGCCTGTCCCTGGAAGATTCAGAGGGCTTCTGGTTCAAGGTTGGCCCTATCATTAATCAGAACAAGCAGTAGCCCTGAGCTGCAAAATATTAGAAACAATGAAAAGAGAGTGACGGCAGGTCCTGTGACTGACTGCAGGCTGAGAGGTGGCGCCAACATTTGCCAGCCCACCTGAAGCAATGAGAGGCTTCAGTTCCACCTTCCTAGTCTGTCAGAGACATAGCGGTATTGATTTCCAACATTAAATTACACAGAAAGTTCTTTGACTGCATGTCAATATTTCTGGTTCATATATATATGAATATATATATATATATATATATATATATATATATATATGAAAACAAAAAGGGAAAAATTTGAAGGTGTTAGACAATTTGATATACTGTACATTCAAACCTTTTTTAAGATGCAAACTTGCATTGATTTATATAATACCTTTACTACCTGAGTCCTTAGGATAAGATGAAATTTTAAAGAACTTTAAACTGAATTTGTTTAAATACAAGATGCATTGTAAAATGCTGCCTTTCTGTGTGATGATTTCAAACTCTCACAGACAGAAAGCCACCTATTAGCATACACATCTAGCAGTGGTCTCTGCACCATATGCTTAGTAACAGGAGGGACAAACCTGTTTCTAAACCCAGTGACTCCACATGCACTCCTATATGTAATATAATTAAATACTATTGTAAAACAATTTATATCAAAGCTAGAGAAACAGCTTAGAGATTAGGAGAACTCCCTGCTCTTTCAGAGGACCTGAATTCAGTCCTCATACCTATATCTGATGGCTCCCAACAACCTGTAACTCCAGCTCCAGGGAATCCAATGCCCCCTTCTGGCTTCCACCAGAAATACACACAATTGCATACATTCACATAGACAAACAAAGATGTGAATAAAAATAATTTGCAAAGAAGAAGAAGGAAGAGGAGGAGGAAGAGGAGGAGGAAGAGAAGAAGAAGAAGAAGAAGAAGAAGAAGAAGAAGAAGAAGAAGAAGAAGAAGAAGAAGAAGAAGAAGAAGAAGAAGAAGAAGAAGTCATCGTAGACATATAGAGAGTAGACTATGCAGCATTTGTAAATACCATGTCAGAAAGAAGCTGTGCAGACAAGTCACCTAAAAACTCCAACCAAGCCAAGGAGCAAACAGAGGACTGAGGGGTCAATAACTAGGAAAAGCAGAGCAGCAATCCAGCACTGCTCTGTGAGCCTCTTACATCCCCTTCCACTTCAGACACTGAAACTGAATACCATCATGGATATGGCATGGATAACATGAGTGAGAAGAGCCAGTGACAAACACTAATTACACTAAACTTTAAACACAGGGTCACACTCAGCAGCGAGGTCAGCTGGTCAAGAGACCAAGGCCAAGAGACTTGTAGCTGTGGGTTTCGAGTTTAAATGAAATATGTAGGAGCCATGTAAAGTGTTTATTGTGATTCCTATTTTAACATCTTTCCCCATTGGAAAGGGGGATAAAAAGTCAGGGGAAAGCAAATTACAACTGCTAGTCATACTATTCAGAAAGAAGACTCCATCAGCAAGAAAACAAGTGGCAGCAGATGCTAGTCAAGACAGAGTGAAGATGATGAGCCTCCATACACCGCTAGAAGGAATGGAAAAGGTACAGCCATTATGGAAACCAGTACAGAGGTTTCTCAAAAAAGCTAAAAGAGAGAACCATCATATGGCCCTAAGGGATTTAAGTCAGCATATCAGAGATATATGGTGACATCCATACTTACTGCTGCACTTTCTATAAGAGCCAAGTTATAGAGCTCACTTGGATGTCTGTCAATTGATGGCTGGGTTTTAAAATATGGGTTACATATAACCCTTCCATGGAAACATAAGTTGAACTGGAGATCATTATGTTATGCAAAATAACCCAGAAAGATAGGCATTGAATGTTTTCTCTCCAATGTAGAGTCCATATTTGTATGTGTGCATGTGGGTGTGTGCACATGTAGATAAAGAGAAGGTGATGGAACATATGTGCCATGAAAGCAGACAGGGTCCTATTGGGGAGAAAAAGATCAATGGGGGGAAGGATAGGAAGGAGGGCAATGGGAAGAGCGATGACCAATATCAGGATATAATGTCATACATTATGAAATTGTCACAATGAAGCACATAGCTTTATGTACCAACTTAATTATTAATTTAAAGTAAAATAAACATGTAAGCACACTTGTCTCTATATTAAAAAAGGAAAAGTGGGGAAATAGTATGAAGACTTATTTGTCACACACGCATGAGAAACCTGAGTTCAGACGCCAGAGCCCACATAAAGCCAGACAGGCATGGCAGCTCACGTCTTTGCTTTCGGTGCCTCTTCTGTGAGATGGGAGGCAGACAGGAGGATTTTCAAAAGTCCCTGGGACAACTAGCCTGGAATACATTGTAGTTATTGTCTCAAACTAATAAGGCCAAGACCAGCACCTAAAGTCGTCCACCTTTACACGTGTGCTGTCACACAGTTACCCCTGCACTTGGCACATGGATGTAGATACACATAAACACACATTTACATTTTAACTAATTTTTTAAAGCATATGTTCTTGGGGCTGGAGAGTTAGTGTCTCGGGCAGCAAGAGTACTTGCTGTGCAAGAGGACCTGCGTTCAGATCCACAGCACGGAGGTTAAAACGCTGGGCATGAGCACATGTAAGCCCAGAACTTTGAGCTGCGATAGGAAGGCCACTGAGGATTATCTCCAGGTTCTGAGGAAATGAAACAGAAAGTGCTAGAGTGGGAACACTCAGTGTCCTCCTCTGGCACCTACGAATAAGCATACACACATGTGCACATGTAATAGACACATGAAGAATATGATCTCACTTAAAGTGATGCTCTTTAATTTTTCTGCAAACAAGGCAAATTCTAAACTGTCCTGTTGTAGGATGCATGCAAGCAGAGTAATAAAATACAATCAGTAGCCTTGTAGGCTGTCTCACAGAGAACTTCTGTCATAAGCCTTGATGCAATTTCTGCATTACCACACATCACGATAGAATAAGCTGATTCTATCTACATGCATTATGTCATTTATTCAATCAAAAAAAAAAATCCTTGGGGCTTACCTACTATATCCCAGAAACTCTGACCTGTAGAATTCTTTGTAAAGTAGAAGGTGCCGTTCAAGTATCAGTGGCTCCTTTAGCAGTTCCCAGACACTGGCTTTCCTTTGGCAGGTCTTGGCTGCTCTTAAGAAAGAAAGGAGACTTGATAAGTTTCACAGAGTTTAACAGAATTCTGAACCACTGCCACCTTTTGTACGGGAATCGGAGGATGTTCTCATGTAACCCACACTAAAGGCAGGCGGCAGAATTCAGCTAGGTGGCCTCACAGAGGACAGAACGTTGGGTAGGCAGCACCACCTAATGGCTACTGGACAGCCTGTATCACCACCTTGAGCTTGAATATGGGCTGCTACTTTTTCAAACATATGTGTTTGAGTTACAGGCAGAACAGGCATCTGTGCTGTTATTTTTAAACCAAAGTCCAAAGAGGCATATTGCCTGAACCACCTCCTCAGATGCTGGTGGAAATTGAACTGGACACTGTGAAGATTCCTGGAGCTAGTGGCAACCACTTGGTGTTTGCTGATGGACTCAAAGCCCCAGCAGAGATAAGACTCTACCATGTGTTCTGCTCAAGTCACATTTTATAATTTTTTCTGTAGCTGAAGAAAACAGAAATAAATGCCTTAGAATAGAGGCTGCTGAGACAATGTCTTAGCACCTGTCCAAACCTCCGTGGGAATCTACAGTAGATTCTTCTTCCACAAGGTAACTTCAAAGAAGATGAAGAAGACAAGAGTGGGGTTTCCTCCTTCTCATTGCTAACCATGGACCTGAGGAAATGCTTAGCTTTTTCCACTATCACTGTGAACTGACATAATCTGAAATAATCCAGACCCTTGTGTACCCACAGGAGCAAAGCATGTTATTTTATTGGGCTAATTTATTAAAACATTCAATTTCATTACTAGCACATAAATTTTCTGAAAATAAGAACCTTTCCTCCTCCTCCTCCTCCTCCTCTTCCTCCTCCTCCTCCTCCACCACCACCACCCTCTCCTACTGCTGTTGAATCTGGTTTTTGTCTTTGGGGTTCAGTCCTTGATTTTTTTTCCCCTAACTGAGTCTTGATTTACCGTGCATCCTGGTGTTCTGGGCTCATGCATCCACTTCTATGCCCTCCCTTGTAATGTTCAATCTTACACTATTCCAGCCAGGCATCTTGGGTTGTATTTGCTTTGTAACTTCACTAGACAGAGTCTCAGTACGTAGCCTAGGCTGATGGCGTATGTATTATCCTCTTGCCAAAGCCTCCTTTAATGCTGGGGCTGCAGGCATGTGGCACCACATCTGGATGCCATTCTGGTTTTGATCCACATTTTGAACAGTGAGCACTGCTAGGGAAAAAAGCCATATACCTTTGGATCTCTCTACAGATATCTATAGCGTGTCTTACCCACTTAAGCCCAACTCACCTGGGTCCACTGAGAAATCCTATTCATTTTCTCGACTGACTTTGGTTAAGTTTCCATTTTTAGGTCTCCCATCTCTTTCCTGCCCTTCTCAAGCCTTAAGCAAATGACAGCCAGAGCATCATGGGACCAACTTCACTGACTTCATAGGTGACTTCTGTTTCAATTCCCTTGGTTGTCCACTTTTAAAAGACAAGCTTCACTCCTTCCTATTGCTTCTGCCTTTCTCTGATATTTTGCTAGAAATTTCTTTCTCCTCTTCTTGCGCCAAATGTTTAACACATAGATCTTGCTTCTTTGGTACAAACCCCAACTCTTAGCCTGGGCATAGCAGCACAGTCCAAGCACTTTGGAGGCTAAGACAGCAATATATCAGTTTCAAGGTGAGCATGATAAACATAGCAAGACTCAAAATAATAACAACAGTAACAGAACCTCTTGTCAACATGGCAAAGTTTCATCCAGCTCTTCCCTTTGCTGTACTTCTAGAGCTAGCAGTTTTAAGTTTCACACAGTCCACCTTATTTTTTTTACTGGTTATGCTAATCATTTTATTAGGCACCTTTTACTTTTTGCATCACAAAGTCTATTAGATATTTTCTTTATTCACATTTCAAATGCTATCCCGAAAGTTCCCTATACCCCCCCTACCCTGCTCCCCTACCTGCCCACTCCCACTTCTTGGCCCTGGCATTTCCCTGTACTGGGGCATATAAAGTTTGCAAGACCAAGGGGCCTCTCTTCCCAATGATGGCCAACTAGGCCATCTTCTGCTACATATGCATCTAGAGACATGAGCTCTGGGGGTACTGGTTAGTTCATATTGTTGTTCCACCTAAAGGGTTGTAGCTTCAGCTCCTTGGGTCATTTCTCTAGCTCCTCCATTGGAGGCCCTCTGTTCCATCCTATAGATGACTATGAGCATCTCCTTCTGTATTTTCCAGGCACTGGCATAGCCTCACTCAAGATAGTTATATCAAGGTCCTTTCAGCAGAATCTTGCTGGCATATGCAATAGTGTCTGAGTTTGGTGGCTGATTATGGGATAGATCTCCCAGTGGGGTAGTCTCTGGATGGTCCATCCTTTCGTCTTAGCTCCAATCTTTGTCTCTGTAGCTCCTTTCCTGCATTGCTGGTGGGATTGCAAGCTGGTACAACCACTCTGGAAATCAGTCTGGAGGTTCCTCAGAAAATTAGACATAGTACTACTGGAAGATCCAGCAATACCTCTCTACTGGGCATATGCCCAGAACATGTTCCAACTGGTAATAAGAACACATGCTCCACTATGTTCATAGCAGCCTTATTTATAATAGCCAGAAGCTGGAAAGAACCCAGATGTCCCTCAACAGAGGAATGGATACAGAAAATGTGGTACATTTACACAATGAAGTACTACTCAGCTATTAAAAACAATGAATTTATGAAATTCTTGGGCAAATGGATGTATCTGGAGGACATCATCCTTAGTGAGGTAACCCAATCACAAAAGAAGTCTCTTGATATGCACTAACTGATAAGTGGATAGTAGCCCAGAAACTTGGAATACTCGAGATACAACTTGCAAAACAAAAGAAAATCAAGAAGAAAGAAGACCAAAGTATGGATACTTCATTTTTTTCTTAGAATAGAGAAATTTCCACCTTTTTAATTCCCTAATTACTACCAGATTTTTTGTTGCCATCAATGTCCTTGTGATACTTAAAGCCCTAGTATGCTAACTACCCAATCCAAAGACCTGTTCTTGGACTTTCTCTTTTCCATCTTTGCACAGTACCAACCTCACTGCCAGACTCCTCTTTGCCATCTCTCCACAGTACCAACCTCACTGCCAGTACTATGAAATGTCTTCTTTCTCTGACTCCCAAAGTTCTACTTTAGCCTTAGCTCCAGCCATTCCTTCTTCTCACCCTATTTCCTTTGATTTGGCGCATGCCCAATGCCTGGGATACATAAAAGAATGACTTGTATAGCTGACTGTCAACTTGATGCATCCCAGAGTAACCTGAGGAGAAAGTCATAACTGGGGGATTGCTGGGATCGCATTGGCCTGTCTGTGGTCAAGCCTGAAGAGGATTATGTTGATTGTTAGTTGATATAGGAGGGCCCAGCCATTCCCTGGGCTGTATATGAAAGCTAGCCTTTGAGCCAGCAGGGAACACACCTCCATGGTTTCTGCTTCAAACTCTTGTGTGAGTTCCTGCCCTGATTTCCTTCAGTGATGGCTATGACCTAGAAGTGTAAACCAGATAAATTCTTTCCTCCCTGAAGTTGCTTTTAGCCAGAGTAAACACAGCCATAAGAAAAAGCATAAAACAGACAACAAGGCAAGTCAAGGCACTGTTCCTATGAAGCTAACATTCCACAGGGAGATGGAAAGTAACAAATCATTTTGTATGTGAAAGTGAAGCAAATGTGTCTATTTCATCATGAAGTGGTAGAGTCCTAAGGAGTAAATACTTTCCACAAGTACTTATAATCTACATTAGAATTCTTGCAACCCAGGGTCCTGATTGAAATCCACTCTTACCCACCGTGCCACACAGCACCATCAATATCCAAGCAAATTTCTTTTGAAAATCAACTCTCAGGTTTTTACAGCTTACCCTTTTCCTTAGGTTTTACTTCCCTTCGTGCCTACTCTGTTGTTAGGCCCCTGACCACAGTGATTAGCCTGCAACAGGTCACTCCACATACACAATCCCAGGCACAGAGAGAAAATGAACCACAAAAGCTGTCTTTTTTACTTTCTTTCAATCACCTAACATAGGGAGACAGACGGCTTGGAATTTTGAAGAATGTCAACATCTGCTGTGATTTGAAGATGAAATGCTCTCCATAGGTTCGTGTATTTGAACATTTTTGTCACTAGGTTATGCCACTGCTTGGGGAGTTCATGGAACCTTTAGCAGCCTTGCTGGAAGAAATACATTATGGGTCAGGGTTGGGGGATGGAGCAGGGGGACCAGCTTTGATGTTTTGTAGCCTGGGCCTACTTACTGTTCTCTGTCTCTCTGTGTCTCTGTCTCTGTCTCTATGTGTGTGTGTGTGTGTGTGTGTGTGTGTGTGTGTGTGTGTCTGTCTGTCTGTCTGTCTGTCTGTCTGTCTCTTTCTCCTTCCTTTGTGTGGATGAAGTGTGATCCCTCTGCTCTCTGACTGGTAGGCTGGCCTCAGGTTTCTGCTGCCACACTTTCCCACCATTATGGAGAGTGGTGGGAAGGAACCCCTCTGGAACCTTAGCCAAAGTAAACCCTTTCTTCTCTAAATTGCTTCTTGTCAGAGCACTTTCTCACAGCAAAAGTAACTAATCAAACGTCCAAGAAAACTTTTAAGAATGAAATATACAAAAATGAAAAACAAGAATAGAGCAATTTTAGGAAGCACAGGTTTAAGTTTTAGGCATAAATATGTACTGACTTAATTGAAAATGGCCCCATAGGCTCATATATTTTAATACTTCGTCTCCAGTTGGTAGAAATTTGAGGGAAAAATTAGGAGGTGTGGCCTTGTTGAAGGAGGTATATTATTGGGAAGTGCTTGTGATTTCAAGAGACTGGAGCTATCCTATTCCTAGTGATCCCTCTCTCTGCCTCCTACTTGTGGATAAAGAGGCAAGCTCTCACTTGTTTCCACTGCAATGCCCTTTCTCCACCATCATGGATTCTAAGCCTCTGAAAACGCAAGCCCAAATTAAAGTTGTTTTTATGTGTTGCCTTGATCATGGTATATACTACAGCAATAGAAAGTAACTAAGACAAAATATATGTGACAAACCCAACTCATCTATTCCATCTCTCCCCGTCTTCTGGAAAATGTGTATAAATAAGATCCTCTAGATGAAAGGATCCAGCAGAAGGCCTGGTGGGTGTCCATTGCGCTGCCATGGCTCACTGTTGCAGATCCCATGGCTCACTGTTGCAGATCCCATGGCTCACTGTTGCAGATCCCATGGCTCACTGTTGCAGATCCCATGGCTCACTGTTGCAGATCCCATGGCTCACTGTTGCAGGTGGAGAGTAGTTGCTTTTCTCTTTGTCTTATGGTTGCACCGCTTCAACCTATCTCCACTAAGCCAACAGGCTTACAAAAGTCAATTAGGTGTTCTCAAAATCAGAATCCATAAAAACTAATTTAGTTTATTTTTTTAAAAAAGTCAATGATTTCTGAGCTCCTTCTTAATGCTAAGCCCTGTATCTGGTATAAAGTGAAGGACTAATCAATATTGGTTGAATGCTTGCCTATTAAAGATGCTAGCCAAATCTAAGTTTAATTCCAGGATCCCACAAGGTGGCAGGAGAGAACAGACTCCTGAGAGCCCATCCCGCTGACCCCTACATGTGTGCAGATGGACTCATATGCCCACACTCACATACAAATATCTATACATATGCACATGCACAAACACACATATACACAGTAAATAAAACAATGAATTCATGAATATTAGTTGAATAAATAAACAGCTAAATCTGTGTTTTGCCACTTGCTGAAGGTGCATGGCACATCCCAGCCTTCAAGGAACATGTTTAGCTTGGATGCTGAGCATATGGACATTCAAATTTAGCATATTTTAAATTTTAAAGGCAACCTTGTTCTCCTTTTCTTTCTTCACACTCCTAATCTCATTTAACCCCAGAGTCGCTGTATCTTGCTTCCTATGGACTTCCTGTATGAATCCATCACTCAGGTCACTCCCTACTACTAATATGCATAGCCATGGCTTTATCAGCTCTCTCAGAAATCAGCAGGTGAGGAACTAGCTCTAGTCTGCCCTGGCCCCATCTGTCAGATGCTTGGGTAAGGTCTGTCACTGAGAGAGAATATCTAAAAGTGAAACTTAAGAGATGAAGGATCCAATCAAGTCACTCAGTCCTACACACATGTGGTGGTGAAAACAGCAGGGTCTTCCTCTCATCTCATGGTCACCAAAGAGCAGAGAGAGACAGAGACAGAGAGACAGAAAGACAGAGAAGACAAAGAGACAGAGACTGGAAGAGAGAGAGAGAGAGAGAGAGAGAGAGACTAGAAGAGAGAGAGAGACTAGAAGAGAGAGACTAGAAGAGAGAGAGAGAGAATGATGGCACATGCATGTTTTCTCCTTTGCACTTTCCTATTCCACCTTAGCATGTGGGATGGTGTCACCATCATTCACCCTGTCACACACATACTCAGAAGAATGCTAAACTAACCTTCTAGGCACTTCTCAATCAAAGCAGCCTAATTTTATGGATGTTTTTCCTTCCTGGATCCAGAATATCTTCTGTATTTCTTAGACTAGTATAACACCAACTCCCATGTTCAGAACCCTGCTTGGTTTCCCACTTCTTCTACTCTGCCAGTGGTAGTCATTCACAATGAGGCCCTAATCTCCAGGTCCACTCTTTCCTAAAACATATCTCTCCCTCTTACCAGCCTTCTATGTTCCCTCAATTCAGCCTTTCTGGGTGGAGAGTTTCCTAAAGCTGCACTCTCCAACCTCAGCTCTCTCTTCCTAAAACACCCATGGTCTCCTCCCCCCCCCCAGGCTCTGACTCAAGTCCCTTCTATTGAAGCAGTCAGCTCAGCCACTAGAAAATTCCACCAGACCACCCCTTCCTGGAAGACACGGGTCAGAGAGCATATAGGCCAGAAGGGAGAGGCTGAGTAAGTCCCTACTACCTCATCCCTAAAGACCAATCAGTGCGGTGATTCTTTTTCTCTGTATTTGTTGGTATCTCATTCTATGTTCTTGGACTTAGACTGACAACATTTTTTGGACATTGGACAGACTGAAAGACAAGTTGGTTATTCTTTCCCAAGGCCCACCTCACAGATTCTGGCTGTCAGGAAGAAGGAAACATGGGAGGAGGGATCCAGACCTGAGAAACTTTTGATCCTCCAAGACCCTTCAGCATCGAACCTGTTACTCCAAGACCCTCCCTCCTCAAAATTTTTTTACCCTTGCCCCCATAGCCCCACCAGGGCCAGTTCCGGGATCCTCAGCCCATATGAGACCAGGGCCATTGTATCTCCCTTTACTGGAGGGAGAAGTGGGAAGAGACCTGAGAACCACCTCCCCTGATACCATGGTGGCTCTCCCACTAAGGGCACATGGGCCTCTGAAAAGGGGCAATCAGGCTATGCAATATTGGCTCTTCTTTTTGGCCAACTTGTACAACTGGAAGACTCAACAGCCAACTCCCTTTTACCAAAAGGCTGCTTAATCTCTTTGAAACTGTTTTATTTGTAATGCAGGAAGCCAGAAGCCAGAAAGAATACCCACTCAGACACAGGGGCACATTGACCAGGCCTTCATGGACAGCGGGCTTTCCCTGACTAGACCTGACAAGGACTTTATTTTTTTTTATTAGATATTTTCTTTATTTACATTTCAGATGCTATCCCAAAGGTTCCCTATACCCTCCCCCTGGCCCTGTTCCCTTACCCACCCACTCCCACTTCTTGGCCCTGGCATTCCCCTGTACTGGGCATATAAAATTTGCAAGACCAAGGGGCCTCTCTTCCCAATGATGGCCGACTAGGCCATCTTCTGCTACATATGCATCTAGAGAAGTGAGCTCTGGGGTACTGGTTAGTTTGTATTGTTGTTCCACCTAAAGGGTTGTAGACCTCTTCAGCTCCTTGGGTAATTTCTCTAGCTCCTCCATTGGGGGGCCCTGTGTTCCATCCTATAGATGACTATGAGCATCCCCTTCTGTATTTGCCATGCACTGGCATAGCCTCACTTGAGATAGTTATATCAGGGGGCTAGGACTTTAATAGGGCAAGAGATAAGGGGCACCTAAAGGTCCACCACCAGACTCCATTGGCAGGTCTCAAGGGGGCTGCATTGATGACCTACAAATTTGACCAAGATACATAACGTTAAGTAGAGACCAGATGAGTCGCCCACAGCCTTTCTAGAGTGGCTCATGGAGGCATTCCACCAATATATACCCTATGACTCCAGCAGCAAAGAGCATAAAGCTACTGTGACAATGGCTTTTATAGATCAGGCTAGGAGAGATATCAGGGAAAGTATTCAGAGACTAGAAAGACAGGATAAGCCATTGAGGGATTTAGTGCAGGTTGCTGAGAAAGTCTACCATTGCAGGTAGACAGAGAAAGAGAAGGAAAGAAAAGTTACAGGGAAGGAATCTACAGAGTCCATGGTACAGGAGTTAGGGAAAGCAAAGAGAAACTTCAACCAAAGAGAGACAGAAAACCCCTTGAAAAGGACCAGTGCCCATACTGCAAGGAGAGAGGCCACTGAGCCTGAGAGTGCCCTAACAAACAGAAGTTAGGAGCAGGAAATCCCAGGCCTTGGGAAAAGCGCCCCCAAAAGGCAAAGGTGTTAGCCCTGGGTAAAGACAGTGATTAGGGGAGACAGGATTCGGACCTTCTCCTCCAGCCCAGGATAACTCTGAAAGTGGAGGAGAAACCCACTCAATTTTTGGTAGACACCGGGGCTCAACATTCGGGCCTCCAAGCCGATGGCCCTGTTTCCAAGAAGAGATCTTGGGTCCAAGAAGCCACTGGCACCAAAATGTATTTATAGACTACCCGAAGAACAGTGAACCTAGGGATGGGCTGGGTATCTCATTCATTTTGAGTCACCTCAGACTATCTCTACACTCTGTTGGGGCAAAACTTACTCTCCAAGATGGGGGCCCAGATATACTTCTTGTCGGCCCAAAAGGAGAGATCTCTCAGACTGACCCATGCCGAAAGCCAAGGCTACCTAGTTTACACACAGGAGAAGTTTTCTCCATGAAGGTCACAGACAAACTGGTGCTGCTGTGATGCACAGCACAAATGTCATCTGGGCAGAACCTCTACCCCTCCCTGCACCTCTATCCCTTGGCCTGTCGACGAAGAAAGTGGAGCTAGTTGCCCTCACCAAGACCCTGGAACTTAGAGCCAGCAAGAAAATCAACATCCACAAGGATAGCAGGTATGCCTTTGCCACAGCCCACGACCACAGGATTATATCTCAAGAGAGAGGACTGCTTTCCTCATAGGAAACACACAGGAAATCCTGGGTCTCTTGGATGCCCCAATGAAGCCAGCAACTGTGAGTATTATTCACTGCCCAGGACATCAGTAGAGAAGAGACTCAGTGACCCAGGACAACAACCAAGTGGCTCTGCAGGAGCCTATGCTGATTGTGGGCCTGCAAGAAACACCTGCTGGGAAATGGGAATGGACTAAAGGATGGCTTTACTTAAACTATATAGAAGAAAGGACTTAGATTGGTAAGACAATGGCACACACAAGAAGGGAGAGCTATACTCCCCAGAAAGCAAGCAAAAGACTTACTAGGCCAAATGCACAGATGGACTCATTTAGGGGATAAAAAGCTTGTCCAAGCAGTTAAGAGACCTAAAATATATATAGACCTCAGGTTCTGGGTCAGAAAGATAGTATAAGAGTGTAAGGTATGCCAGCAAGTAGATGTTTATGCAGTCAACAGTAAACAGGGCAAAAGACCTAGGGGAGAATAGCCTAGAGTTTATTGGTAGGTCAATTTTACAGAAGTTAAGCCAGGAAAATATGGTTTCAAATACCTTCTAGTATTTGTAAATGTTTTCCCTGGATGGGTTGCAACATTCCCCACCTAGCAGGAAACAGCTACGATGGTAGCTAAGAAGATATTAGAAGAAAATCTTCCAGAGGTTTGAAGTCCCCAAGGACAGTGGTCCTGTTTTTGTCTCTTAAGGTAAGTCAGAGATTGGCAGAGATAGTGGGGACTAATTGGAAACTCCATTGTGCATATAGTCCCCAGAGCTGAGGGCAGGTAGAGAAAAGGAACAGAACTCCTACAAGAGACATTGACTAAATTGACCCTGGAGACTGGCTTGGACTAGTTGGTGCCCCTCCCCTTAGCCCCTACCATTTTAACCTGACCCCTTTTGAGATCCTGCATGGGACACCCACTCCCTTGACTTTTGATCCCTGCGGAGTGACTTTTCAGGCTGACAAGGATCTTATAGCTCAATTTCAAGCTTTCCAGATCAGCCACCTGGAATTGTGGCCTAAACTTACTGCCCTGTATATCGCAGATACCCCAGAGTTGTCACACAAGTACCAAGTTGGAGATTGGGTATATATTAAGAGTCATTGTGCTGAACACTTGGAAGCAAAGTGGAGAGGGCTGCTCCTGGTGTTGTTGACCACCCTGACCTCCATTAAAGCAGATAGCATAACTGCCTGGGTTCCCATCAGATCAGCCCCTGCACCTGATGCCAAGTAGATGGCAGTCGGACACCCAAGCAACGCCCTTCTGCAAGGCCAGGGAAACCACGATGCAGCTATGGTGTATCTTCTGGCCCTGAGCCTCGGCACCACCACGGCCCTACCAGGGTTACTTGGCAGGTGCTCTCAGCCAGTGGGGATGTGGCTTGGTCCACTACCTGCATTGTATCTGGTAGAGGGACCCTGTCTTTGATCTCTGTGATTTAGCGGTAGGCCTTGACTTCTGGGGTGTCGCTGCCCTTGGCACACAGGGGAAGAGATTGCCTGAATGTATGGGACAAGGAACTTGTAAATCTAAACTGTGTCCCAGAAGTGGCCTTGGAGGGTGGGGCTGAGGGTGCAGACACCCAAAGTTGAAAAGTGTCCTGTAAGAAATCCCCATATATGTGTGCCCCCTGGGATGAGAGAAGCTAGCAGCAGGCCCATCAGTGTTAGGGAGCCAACCATTTCCTCTATGCTACCTGGGGCTATGAAACATCAGGAAGCACATACTGGAAACCATTCCGTGGGTCATTAAAGATTCAATGGCCAAGGTGAGAGAAGGGTTAACCAAGCGAAAGAAAGAGAAAGAACAGAGTTAGGGCTGGTTTGAGTCTTCGTTTAACTCCTCCTCTTGGTTAACCACCCTCATATCCACCTTGTTAGAACTCCTAATTGTTCTTCTGCTATTGTTGACTTTTGGCCCCTACATTTTGAACCGCTAGATTGCTTTTGTTAAGGAGCACATAGGTACAGTACAGCTAATGATCTTAAAGCAGAAGATACAAAGAACTAGGTACAGAAGACCAGGAGTATGAGCTATCAGAATACCAGCAATAGCTTCAGGATTGAAGCTTGCACCAAAAAAAGGAGGAAATGAAGAGGTCAGCTCAGCTGTTAGGAAATTCCATTGGACCCCTGGCCCCTCCTGGAAGAGACAGGTCAGAGAGCATGTAGGCAAGAAGGGAGAGGCTGAGTAAGACCCTACTACCTCATTCCCTAAAGACCTATCAGTTTAAAGGGTGCACTGTTCCACCAATCATATTGTACCTAGTTGGTGATACTCTATTCCACCCCTGGAAACCATATAAAAACTCTGCAAATGGGCCACCGGGGATTGCCACCTCTCTGTCGGGTCTAGGACAACCCCAGTAGTGCACTGGAACAATGAATTCTAGCACTGAGTGGTTCACTCAGGGGGTCCCCAGTAAGCTAAGGCTCACCAGAGTCTTACACTATCTGTCAGAAGTTATTAGGGTCAGACTTTTGTGTTTCCCGGGGTCTTGCTTCCCAATGAAATAGGGGCAGCCAGGTGCCATCTGTCCCTAAGCCTGACAAACTAAGTTTGACCTCAGGACCCACTTGGTGGAAGGAGAGAATCAACTTCTTCAAGCTCTCCTCTGACGTCCACACATATGCCATGACACAAATGAGCGCGCATGCTCACACACACAAACACAATTAACACACTTATTAATTAATCAAATTTTAAAAGAACAGAAATAAAGAAGCAAAGAGATTACATAACAGCAAGGAAACTTTAGTCCCAAGCACTGTGACAGTACAGATCAAAAACAACAACCTTGTCAAGATTGATATTTGGCCACATGAGCGAGAACCCAAGAAGCCTAGCAGTCATATTTGGGATTCAGAAGAGGGAGTATGACTAGAAAGAGTACAGTTTAGGTGGTTCCTTATTCTGATTGACAGATTAAATTACATAACCTCCTCTCTGCTATGCATCTGAATTTAATTATATGCATACTCTCTCTCTCTCTCTCTCTCTCTCTATATATATATATATATATATATATATATGACAGTAGAGATTTTTCCTGAAACTTCTCTTTAAGGACAGTTATTGCACATATTCAAAACTAGTTTAATCCAGACTGGACTTCCTGCTCTCATACCCTACCCAGTCATAAAGAGGGTGTGGGTTGAACAGAATCTACCTTTAATGGTCGTTAAGGAAAAGGGAATGCATTCCATTGTTCAGAGACAGATATGTGTGCAGCTTGATGCAGGGGAGGGGGGTGTACAAAATTGCTTCTAGTGTTAAGTAATGTAGAAATGAATTACGTGTAAAAAGTACATACTGGTAATGTTCTCAGGCTGCCAGATGCAGCATTAGAAGAGGAGATACATATGCATATCCCAAGTGAAGTCAAGTTCCAGGTTACTAAACCACCCCCATGCCTTCCTGGCTCTTATAATCTAGGCATCTTCCTTGCTGGAGAAATGTTTTCCCTTTCTTGACTCTCTAGTGACATTACCCACACTTTCACTGAGGAACTTTTCACTGTCCTCACATTTGGGTCATCCCTGTCTTCCTCCCTGCAGACCTCTAAACCCTGAGAAACTTCTTCAAAGTCAACTATAACACACTCAGCCCCATTAGAGCTGAATCGGCTTGGCAATTTGGTCTATTACTAAAATGAACATAAAACGGTACCATTTCTGAGTAACTGGCATTTAAAGATGATTTCTTTTAAAGAAGGAAAGAGCTTGCTTTCCAATTCTACGTGCAGATTAATAACAGTTTTCATCAGTCCTTCAGTAAGAACACTCTCTTCCAAAACACCCCATGATTTCTTTTCCCCACAAATGCAAAGCCACACTCACAGGGGAGACTTGTGAGAGCTTTACTAACTCAAGCTTAATTCATCATCACTACAATAAATACAGCTCAAAGTACATGCCCTGCAGACATTAGGTCAATAACATCATCACTCTCATGAAGGATGGCCTTGGCAGAGGGCAAGCTAAGCTGGGGAAATAAACGTGCTCGTGCACAAATGCATGCGCACACACAGAGACAGAGAGAGACAGAGAGAGAGAGACATAGACAGAGAGTGATACAGACAAAGAGAGACACAGAGAGAGAGACACAGAGAGAGAAAGAGAGAGAAAGACACGCACACACACACACACACACACAGAGAGAGAGAGAGAGAGAGAGAGAGAGAGAGAGAGAGGTTGTTTTCCAATGCTAGTGTACAAACCACCCCAGAAGAGGCCCTCTTAAAGACTAAAACGCACCAGGAGAATTGGTAGGAAGGGGGTTGCAAGCTCAAGAGTCTTGTCCATCAAGTGATTCCTAACCAGTGAATTCCATCCTCTGCAACCTGATAGGTGTTTGTTTCCTAGATACTAATGAGATCTTGTCATATCCTCCAGCATGACTAGCGCCCCTCTCTCATACTTGGCCACATACTAACATGTGTAGCTTTCCATTTTTTGTATTACTCTGTGAGGTGTGATATTGTGCACTGATTCCTGACTTTGACTATTAATCATGTCTCTGACCAGCTTAGAGGAACGTGGGTCTCAGTCTCCCACAGCATATTAGAATACTGGTAAAATGATGAACTTTTTCATCTTTAGATGATAATGACTTGGATGATATGCATTTGCCTGATGTGCCCCTTCTGCCTCTCCCTCTACCTAGCACAGCAATGATTAACCATAGCTGATGTCCATTGACACCTACCTTGTTCCTTGAATGTCAGTCTCTCTCTGGCTTAAACAAACAGATGTGTCATCTACAATGAGGGTCCTAATGCCAATGCCAGGTCCCTTTCTCCCAGTTTTGCCCCATACAATAGTCTGAATGTTTGTGTCTTCCCAAAATTCATACAAAAATTCAATTCCCTTTACAGTGGTATCAAGAGGTGAGGCCATGTTTTGGTTACTTTAGCATAGGTGTAGCCAAATACCTGACTGAAACAGCTTAAGACAAGCGTGGTTTATTTTGGCTCTGCATTTCAGAGAGTTGCAAGCCCCATCATGGAAGAAAAGGCATTCAAGTAGGAGGATTCTATCCATAAAAGCAGAAATCCAAAGCTGCTGTTTCTCACACCATGGCTGATCAGGAAGCCAAGAGTAAAGATTAGAAACAGAGGCGGGGATTGTAACCATCAAGACTTGACCCCAGAGACTTGCTTCCACCAATCAGCCCATTGTCCCAAACGGTCTACAGCCTCCCAAAACAACTTCAGGTAAGTGCTCAAATCCACTGGTCTGTGGAAGTCACTGAATAATCAAGCAAGAGGAGGTGACTTGGTCCTAAGAGTTAAACCTTTGTGACTGACACTGATACCCTTACCAATAAAATTTATGGGGACCTGGGTGTTCCTCCAACTGTGTAGAGAATCATTTTTGATGCATTATAAGCCTTCACTATGCACTAAGCTTGCTAGTGCATTGGCCATGGCCCCAGAGTTATAAGAAACAGTTTGTTGATCTTTAAAATTATCTAGATTGCATGGTGAGATGGCCTAGCGGGTAAAGGCACTTACCGCCAAACCTCATCACCTGAACTTGATCCCTGGAACCCGTGTGGTAGAAAGAAAGAACTGACCTCAGCAAGTTATCCTCTGACTTCCCACATGTCTGCCATGGTGTGTGTGTGCCCACATCCACACATACCCATGTCAACACACACACACACACACACACACACACACACAAACATTTTAAATAGTTTTAAATAGTTTAAGATGTTTATCAAAACAGCTAAGATGGTTGAACACTTCTCATCTTAACTATTTTACTGTACAGTTACTAATGTCAATTTTTAAATGATTTATTTTTTATAGCAAAACCAAAATCTGGCTGATCAAAATTTGTATTAATGTTTTGCATAAAAATCAATTAAAAACTCAAAAGATAATTAAAACTAAAAGGTATTAAAGATTTCAGAAAATATATTCCTAGATGTCCACCATCAATTTCATACAATTCTTCCATGTAAAATATTGTACAATAAGAATTTAGAGTCAGACTGTAACCCTCAGGCCCTTTAAAATTCTTAATAATCAAAAATGCAATTATGCTCACTATACTGTAATTACTAAAGAGAGTGCACTCAGACATTTTACAACCATTTTCTAAAGAGAGATGATGTTGGTGGGGTGGAATTTCTAATTAACTTTCAATTAATCAAAAATTCATGTTTAACCAAGAAAGTCCACTTCTGAAACATGGTAGGTGCCATACCCTGTATTCCTAGTACTTTGGTGAACTATAAGCAAGCTTGTTTCCTAACTGAGGGAAGGGCCCTGTCTGGAAACTAGTTTAACAAATGACTCTACCCTCCATTTGCATATCAAAGGAGGTCACAAGGATATCAGGCTTTGGAAAGCTTAGATAGTTCAGACATGCAACTCCAATGAGAAATACTAGTTTTGGAATTGTGTCAATCAAAACCAGGAATGTTCCTTTCTGACACAGGAATCTGTTCTAGCTATAACGGGAGGCTGCAATGGGGACCTTTTATGGTACGCATGACAAGAAGAAACCACTGAGACAGATTAAATGAAGGGTACTTATTAGTTGTGGCTGCAAGCCTGAAGGAGGTTTCAAGGAAGTTTGATTCCGCAGTTGGAAAGACATTATCAGAGGGAGAGTTCTGTTTCTCCCTGGTGCTAAATTCCATCTAAAGTTGGAACATTCTGAAAAACACATCCTCAAGCTACGTCCTCCAGAAGGATGAGAAGGCTCATCCAATAGCTTTGTGGGAAAGTAATCTATTCACTTTGCAGAAACCCCAGCACAGTTGTCATTAGGTCTTTTTGATCCTAATAGGTTTAAATATCCACCACTAACTAATCACAGAGCCAGGCAAGTTGGATAGTTCTATAAAAGAGGGCAAGCAGTGGTCACCTTGAAACCAACAGCAGGTTTATCCCATCCCACATAGCTGAGAATAAGAGAAAGTGGTCTCCCTAGTGGAAACTTATGTATAACAAGAAGAGGAGACTGAAGTTAAAACATCAGCAAGAACATGAACAGCTAACTAGATCGGTTAAGTAAAAGCAGATTCTGAGACCAGATTCTTATCGTTAGCTGTGTGTCATGTATTTAAAAGAACTCTGTGTGTGTTGTATATGTTTATACATGTGTTCTTGAACATGGGTGTAGAGGCCAGAGGTTGGGACTGGGTATCTTCCTCAATTACTCTCTACCTTACTTTTGGAGAAAAAGCTCTCATTGAATGAGGAGCTCAGTTATTGGGGCTAGAGTGGCCAGCAAACCCCAAGAGCTGATTCCATCCCATATCCTCCATCCCAGATTTGGAATTGCAAGCAAGCACGTGTCACAGAGTATGTGGGCACTGAGTATGGAACCTCATGACTTCAGGCCTATGTAGAAGCACTTGGACCAATTGAGTCACCTCCTCAGTGCCCCCAAGGAGTTTTCTTTGGATATGTGTATCCATGTGTTGTGTGTATATACACATGTGTGAAAATGTATGTGGCCATGTCTGTGCATGGAGGGGCCTCACCAAATGTAGAACTCCCAACTGGCTAGACCAGAAGCCATCCAACCATGGGATCCTCCTGTCTCTGTCTATCATGAGAGTTACAGGCACACATTGCTATGCCCAGGTTTTTATGTAGATGCTGGGATCCTAACAAGTCCTCATGGTTTCACAGTAAACACTTCACCCACTGAGCTATCTCCGCAGCCCATCATGAAACTTTCTTAACTGATTATAGAACAAGTGATACCAGATTAATGTTGCCCACACTCTCCCTAGAATTCTAGCATATGAGAGCAAAACACCAGAAACCCTGTGAACTGGCTAGTTTTGTGTCAACTTGACACAGCTGGAGTTATCACAAAGAAAGGAGCTTCAGTTAAGGAAATGCCTCCATGAAATCCAACTGTAAGGCATTTTCTCAATTAGTGATCAAGGGAGAAAGGCCCCTTGTGGGTGGGACCATCTCTGGGCTGGTAGTCTTGGGTTCTATAAGAGAGCAGGCTAGCTAGCCAGGTGAAGCAAGCCAGTAAAGAACATCTCTCCATGGCTTCTGCATCAGCTCCTGCTTTCTGACCTGCTTGAGTTCCGGTCCTGACTTCCTTTGGTGATGAACAGCTGTATGGAAGTGTAAGCAGAATAAACCCTTTTCTCCCCAACTTGCTTCTTGGTCATGATGTTTTGTCCAGGAATAGAAACCCTGACTAAGACACCCTGAGAATGAAGTCTCAATGGTTATTTTGGAAACAATAAGAACTAGTGGTTGGTCCACAGGCTATATGGGCCGGAGCTATAATTGCTAACATTAGTTATGTACTTTTTATAAGGTATTAGACACCTTGTACATGCCTTAAACCATTCAACCTACCAGCAACCTATTGTAACGTCCACATTTCACCGAAGAGTGACACCCCAGACTCAAATAGTATGTACATGCGAAGAGTGTTTTATTCTGCAGAAGTCCAACACCCTGGCGTCTCCCCAATACCAAAATAGAGATACCCTGAGCTTGCAGGCCTGATTTAAAGCACATTAGGGTATTCCAGGTAGGTGATCTCTATGTTAATATGTTGGGTACATCTTTTAAGACATTCCATTATCAAGGTGTGGGGACTGGAAACTTGCTGGGTAGTTCTGGAAACTGTTGGTTGAAGAAGTAGCTGAGGGGGTCTAGAAACTGCTGCTGACCCATTGTCCTTGACTCAGGCAAAGTGTCGAGGCAGTTTCTGAGACCTGGGCTTGCCTAGATTTGCCCAGTTCTTGAAAACGGAGATTTAGACCTAGTCTCCTTAGCTTCCAATTTGAAGCCTGTCATGGAATCAGTCTGGCCTTCTCTCTATGGGTACCATTATGACCCTGTATTGCTATGAGAAAACACAGAAAGGTTAGATAGCGAACTTACCAAGGGTCACACTGCCGATAAAGAAAGAAACCCCAATATCTAAAGTTCATGTACCTAGAGGAAGAATAGCTTAAGAGTCCAGGACTTTTGTTTGTGTTAAGATTCAAATCTGGGAAAAACAGTTAAGATATCTATTCAACATATTAAAGTGGACCTGGCTCCCAGGTTCTCCCAGCATCCCTCAGTTCCTACGTGTTACAGGATATGAATGGCTTACCCCACCCTCTGCCCAGAATTCTTCAGCCCTGGGGCTCTACTGCCTTTCCCCCAGAGGGTCTTCCCTATATAATACAAACACTTTGTTTACCAACCCCTTTTTGTACCTTTGGCCTCCTGCACGATGCTCTAAGCTTCCCTCTCTCCTCTCCTCCTTCCTCTCCCCAGTCTCTTCACAGGACTCCAGGGTCATGGCCACTTTGGCCTCTCCCAAATGGCTCTGCCTCCGGCTCTGCTGTCCCTTTTATCTGCAATAAACGTTCTCTTCCACCATACCTAGGAGCACTCGTGTCCTTCCCTTTTTATTTCTTCTTTTCAGTCTGCAATCAAGTTTACCTGATGGTGACAAAGATGTTCTTTGTCACCCTTCGCTCCCCTTTAAACATCCTATAATTTGGCTTCCAGTGAGTGTATTCCAGCATCTTAAGATGAAAAAACTATATGTGTGTGTATGTGTGTATGTATGTTTACACACACACACAGGGACAAAGGAGAGAATACAAATGCCTCTTTGAGAAATACATAAAAGGTACTAGGTAAAAAGAAGAATCATGGCTGCCTTCACCAGCCAAGAGGAGCTGAAAACTTCTGAGACCAGCACCCTTCAATTCTGCCAGCAGAGAACTTAGGGCCAGAGACCATTTTGTCGTCCTTATCATTGTTAACTGTGTTTTGCAATTTGTCCCTCTAGCCAATGTGACCTGCAAAAGTCAAGGTTACACATTATGGGACATGATTAAAGGGAAAGTATTACATTGGCGATAGGGAAAATCCTGATAATTACCATGATTTCATCTCTTAACTAATCCCCTCTGCTTTTTTTGCCCAAACATTGGAAGACAGCAATAGAAAAAATATTTGTTACAAAAGCCATCAACCCATTAGACGCATTCTCTCATCTTACTGAAAATGTAATCATACAGAAAAATAGAGACTTCGGCCCAAATTCAGTGCAGGGTAGATAAGCACATCCGAGTCCAGAGGAGGAGGTTGAGTGCTGGAGGCAGCCAGCTCAGAAACCCCTGCAGGAACAACAGAATGTGGATGAGCAGTCTTTGTAGCTGAAGAACAAGTGTTAAGACAATGAGCATCCGGGGTGCATAAACAGGCCTCCTGCTGGCTCCTTGCCTAGGGACTGTTGCAGTCTTAACAACTGGAAGGAGAGGTCAAGAATTTCTCTTCTCTGCATTGCTTCTATTCAGTCTACAGATAATCTCTGGCTCACTGGCATGGTTGGAAGGCTAGTGGCACTTTTCAAGAATCTGACTTTCCCTCACTATAAATGAAAGACTACAAATTGTTTTGTTAGGAGCTCTCAACAGTAGCCTTGCCTGAATTATTTTCATGGCTATTATTAAGATCTTGAGTAGGTTTTAAATATTAAATTTTAGATTAATCATCCACTAGATGTAATGACAGCTTAAACACACACACACACACACACACACACACACACACACACACACACAAACATGTGTGCCATGAGACTTAATGAATGTAAAATCCAAGAAAGCTTCAACCAAATTTACAGCATTTCTTTAAATCAAACAATTTCAGGCTGCTTCCTGAAACATTTCCTTACCTATCAGTTCTGGGTTTTTAAGTTAAACAATTGCCCAACATAGCATTTTAAGACCTAACCTGTTAAAGCTAACAGTCCTTTCCCTAAGACACACATTATATGCATCACCAGTTCCTCTGGACATTCATTTCTGCGTTCATTTTATGCACAGGAATTTATGACTGGCTTTTGAGGGCTAGGGCACCTATACCTCCTTCACTCCGCTCTGGCTTCACAGGCTGAATCGACACCACACTCAGAGCCAAGATGAACCACCCACAGGAAGCAGGACACTGAGAAGCCAATACAAAGACAACTTCATACACAGTTAGGCTGCCTAAGTCTCCCACAGGTGCTCTCCTGATTCCTCAGAAGAAACAATAGCTCCACCCCTTGACTGGTATTGAAGTCTGAAGTGTCAGCCTTTGTTTATTCCTTTGTCTTATTTTATTTTACTTTATCTTATCTTATTTTATTTATTTTCTCTTGAGTTTCTTTTCCTGTTTCTTGGTGAAGGAAGAGGACCTCACACATGCCTATCATGCACTCTACCATTAAGTAGACACCCAAGTGTTACTGATTTGTGCATGAGAGACCTTCATGTTCAATTTTAAGTAAGTTATGAGCATGTGAATGTTCACGTGCCCAAGTTAACATCTGATGGATATGGTCACTTGCTTGACCATAGTGAGTATGATTATACCAAAACATTATGTCTTGTGCCTTAAGTACATATAATAAAAATCACACAGAAGTTTTGGAAAAATTAACTTTGGAGAGATAGGTATCTGAGAGTACTAGGGGTGAGTCCCAGCAAGAGATCATTTCTGGAAAACTCTGATCAGGTACATGATTTTTTTTAACCTTTTCATTATACAATGTCCTATACAAAGGCTTTAGCAACAACTGTAACAGCAGTACTTTCGATACCTCATAGTGGTAGGTTCGTGAGCTTGAACTACAATGTGTGTGCACGCGCATGTATGTGTTTACAATTAGTCAGTGTTGGCTCTTTGCTTCCACCATATGGATCCTGAGAATCAAATTCATCACCAGGCATTGTGGCAAGCAGGACCTGCTAACCCATCTCAAAATGGTGAGCCTAAAGGGCGTAAACAACCATCAATTTATTATTATGTTTGGTTTTTATCCTTGTCCTATCTGTTCTCTCTTACCACATTGGTAAAAGTTAAATGCCCGCTCACAGCTGATCAATTGTTAGGTCCTGAACTGGTCTCATGCACATTCTTTAGGCAATATCCTTAGAAACAGCATTTGAGAAAATATGCCTTTGTTGAAGATAATAATTGGTGTTGCCAATAACTAAGTCAAGTGGAAGTGGTGGGAAGGTATTACACGATGCTTTCTGTGTGTAACTGTGAGCTAGGGCATGCCAAGTTGTTCTTGGATTTCCAGAAAGTATTAGGCTGCCAGTGCTGTAGTAAATTGAGCGGACTGCATAAGGACCTGCTGAGAACAGCCAGCACCCTACAGTTGTGTGTTTCTCCAAACCAGAGTTCATCTTCCTATCTTCCAGATCCAGAAGCTAAGGTGAACCTTCCATCTCATCTGTTGCTCTGGGCTTTGGGGTTGTCAACTACTTCAAAGGTCACTCAGTGACTTGACTCTGGATTATTTCTTTCAACATAGTTACTTTTTAAGTTAAATATTAAAACACCTGTGTCTTTGGCAGGCTCATTATTTTAATTTAGTCTGTAGAAGAGTTTCATAATGAAGAATAGAGAAAGGCAATTCCAAGACAATGTCTAGAGGGATGTAGAAAACCCAGGTAATAGGTGAGAAAGTTTGGAGACTATTCCTGTTTCAGACTACTGTGCATCTCTGTATGGAAGGCCAAAACTTTCCTCGTCATGTAAAAGATGCCAGGCCTGTTCCCAGCCAAGACATTCTAATGCTGGTTGTCAAAGACAGGACCCAACATCAGTTTTTTTAAGTCACTCCAGACATCCATAGCAGGCAGCCAGTACTGAAGCAGTTCCTTGTAAATGACTGGACTTGATTACACATCCACTTAACACCCTTTAAGCCTATTGTGGATACTCCATAAGGTGTTATCAGTGGTGGGCTCCCTCAAGTCACCTCCATGTGGTCTGTATCTCCGGGGTTACAAGAGGCTGGCAGAAAAGAATTGATGTTCTTGAAGCATCAGAAGCCTAGAGGCACGGACCTACCTCCTCCCTAGTTCTGTGAGATTTGCTCTATTTTTCTAATTAAGACAGATCATTAGGAGGATATTTTTGTTACTGTTCAGACTATATGCTGCATCCCCGCTCCTCTCACTCATCTCTGAAGCAAGGGGAAGGCTACTCAGCATCACAATCCTTCCCCAGAGGCTTTTAGGATGAAAGCGATTGCTCCTACTGACACAATAAAAAAAATCATCCTGTGTTAAAAATAATAATAATAAGTTAAGTTCCACAAATGTCCTAATAATAGCAGAGAATTAGCCACATTCCTCACAAGATCAGCCTTTCACACTACTAGACATCCATGAAGGAATATTTTGAGAGAGAAGCCATTACAAGAGAGTCTTAGGGTGTTTGTATATTCAGCTAACAGGCCAGCAGTACCTGGAGCAATCCTCAGACTTGACTCAGTTTCACAAACTCCATTTCTTTTCCTATTTCCATCAGTCAGCTCCACTGAACTTGTAGCTGTTGTGTGGAACAAGCTGGTCGGGTGGCTGTAAGAAGGTGTCATCATATCTGATGCCCTCTAGAGATGAAAGGCCTTAGGCTAGACAATAAAAAAAACAACATCAACAGCACTAGCAAATGACAGTGATAGTAGAGGCTCTGATAGCTTTCTGCTACCGTGACAAACTCCCTGAGACAGTCACCTTAATGAGAAAAGCTTATTTAGGGCCATAGTTTCAAGACTCTGGTGTATGGTCACTTGGCCCCATTTGGAGGGGAGGGCTAATGATGTCATGGGACATCACGGCAGAGCATGGGGACAGGAGAAGCCTGTTCATCTCATAGGAGACAAGAATTAGAAAGGTCAGAGTCCCAGTATCTCAATCCAGACCACACTCTGAAAGACCTCACTTGGTCTTGTGTTTTAAGTAGCTACACCACACTGGTGACCACATGTTTTTGAGAGAGGCACAGCAGTTGTAAACTGTAGAGAAGGCTGAGTAAGGAACCATCATTCCTGCCCCTTTCACAAAGATTTTCAATTGCTATGAATCCATCCCTTAAAAACTTGAAATGTAAATGAATAAAATATCTAATTTAAAAAAAAGAAAGAAAGAAAAAATCATCTCTAAGCCCGTATCTTAAACTGTGGGTCACTGCCTCATATGAGGCCATGTTACTAATGTGGAGGTCATGAGACATCTGGAAAGAGCATTTCGGAATGTTTAATCATCAAAGTCGAATTTAAAATCAAATGTGTAGTGAACCTGAGGCATTCCTGGCAAGCCTCGCCTGTGGTGCATTATGGGACCACACTACAGCTTCGGCTCTGAACACACAACACTCTCACTTCGCACTGTGCATGCCAGCATACAATGTCGAACACTGGCTCAGATTCAAGACTACAGCGTGTTTCCACTGTACATACGAAGTCTGTGGCTCTCGTTGAAACGCAGTGATTGTATATATGAAGTCTGTGGCTCTCGTGAAAACATAATGTTCTAATTATGGTAAACAATGATTTTCCAATACTTTCCTAACATCTTTCTTCACCATATGAGTATCAAATTGGACTATCTTTGAATTATGTTATTAGGATGTTTGATTTTTTTTAAAGATTTATTTTATTTTATTATATGTAAGTACACTGTAGCTGTCCTTAGACACTCCAGAAGAGGGAGCCAGATCGCGTTATGGATGGTTGTGAGCCACCATGTGGTTGCTGGGATTTGAACTTATCACCTTCGGAAGAGCAGTCGGGTGCTCTTACCCGCTGAGCCATCTCACCAGCCCCTGGATGTTTGATTTTTAGACATTCACCTTTTAATTGTATCAAAAATCCTAGCGTGTACTTAAACTCTCCTGCCAAGCAGGGTGGCCCATTCCTGTAATCTCAGAAATTGGAAGGCAGAGAGAGGAAGATTGTTGTGGTTTTAGACAGCCCAGGCTAGGCAGAAAGTTCCAAGATAGCCTGGGCAAAAAGTAAACGTGATCCCAGAACACCAAGTAAATCCGTTATCACATTATGCTCATCAAAGGGTCACATCCTATAATCTCAAAACTGTCCAGTGTGAAGTCAAGGCTACCCCAGGAGATAGTTTCTCAAAAAAAAAAAAAAAAAGTAAATAAGTACTTCTCTTCGAAATAATACAGAACAATTATTTATAAAAACATTATAATGACATTCAAAAATGTGCAGAGATCTTTATACCTTATCAGTTAAGCCCTTATATGACTAGTGGTCAATTATTAAATCATATAATAATCATATCAATACTAGAAATAATGCTTTGAAAAATAGGAAAATGCCCATAAGATAATGGATAAAAGGTCACCATACTAAGTGAAACAAATACATAAATCTATGAGTATTGTTTGCAAGCCTGTGATTGAACTCCAGATGTTCCTAGAGTTCCTGTGTGGTTAGCTCTCTGTAAACCCACCACAAATTGGAAGTTCGGAAGGGGAAACCGCATTTGATACATCAAGTTTTGCAAACATGAGCCATTAGCAACACAGTTCACTACAGAATTTAGGCTGCTTCTCCTTCATGATTCCGGATCTGGTGAGGACCTATTGATGCCACACAGCCTCCTAAGACAAGTCTATATATATATATATATATATAATTGTTTCACTCTGAGTGGATTATTTTTAATTCCTTCTCAGACTTTCTGAATTTTCCAATTTTTCTACACTAAGCATGTATCTTTCGCATAATCCCCAGATAAACAATACCATTTTTCTAAAATACAAACCAAATGCTAAACGGTCCACGAGTTGCTATGATTATTAGCCGTATGGTGAAGTTGCACTAACACTCTGCTTTGGTATTTTCCCATGCTATACTGTTTCTAAATTGCATTCACTTAGAAAATCTTCTGTGTTTAAATCACATCTTTATAAAAATTAGCCATTTCTTTATATGCTTAAAGCTTTTACAACCAACTACATTCTAAGTTGAAGGTTTTCTGGTTGCTATGACAATTGACTTCATATCTCTGCTACCCCCTGATCCCATCACTTGGGCATTTGACAGTATCCTATTTGAGCTGTTTGTGTAATAATGCAGAGAATTTTTGAACACTCTTGCCTTTATGTAATAGTAAAGAACTAGTTCTTTCACAATGTACCATTTGAAGAAGTTCAGAGGAGGGATGATAAATAATTAATAAGAAATAACAAGAGGACTGTCGAGCCCAAGTAGTTCTGAGTACAGACTCACAGGCAAAGTCTGGGCTGAAGATAGAATTTGAGTAGCAGACTCAAGGTATATGCTGGCTGGGCAACACCCCTACGTTTGTCTTTAAATACATACAAAATGATAATACTATCCCACTGTTCATAGTCTGATCTATTTACTGAGTAACTGAAGCACTGACATTCTGCATAAACCCTGTCCCACAGGATGGGAGATACAGAGAAGAAGACAATAGTCTCAACCCCGACCCCCGAGAGGACATTAATTCTGGGTACAGGATAGGAATAGTTAAGTGTTGCTGGAGACTACATTTTTCAGCCACCCTTTGAATAGGTAGTTGCATAAATGCAGTGAGGGTGGGTGTGATGGAAGATTTTGCACAGATGTGGCCTGGAGAAGAGGGTGTGCCCTTCCTTAAACTCTCATGGTCCATCTGCGAGAGGCTGGGGAACTCATACACAAAGAAAAGCCATGTGTAGGAGCCATGGAAGGCCCTGTCCTGCGGACCATTGATCCCTTTAAGATGGACTTTGATCCTTCACTTGGCAGGTTATTGATATTCTCACTTTAGAAGGTGGAGCTTAATTCTCACCTTCTTGCATGTAAGCTGGACTCAGTGAGTGGTTTCTGATACACAGGATTCAGAAATGACAACACATGACCCTTCCCCCCCCCCCAGGGGCAGTTCATGTCAGACAGGTCCACATACTGCTTCTCAGGCCTTGCTTCTCTGGAAAGAAGTCAGCGGCTGTCTCTTGAGAAAATGTGGTATCGTCTAGAGGGTCAGTCTGCTGACCCAGCCAAGCCTTCACATGACCGATCCTCACGAGCAGCTTTGACAACAACCTATAGAAAACAGAGCCACACAGCTCACCTGTTCTCCAATCCCCTATGGAAATAGCAATTATTTTTGTAAGCCAGGAAGTTTAGATGTTAATGCAGCAATAGATAAGTATTTGATAAAATAAGTAGAAAGAGACTGAAAGAGATAGATAAAACAAATGAAGTTTTTGGATTAACATCTGGAGAAGAGCCTCTGGCTACTGAGCTCCACCAAATTGGATTTCTATGTGAAATCACTGAAGGTTGTGGATTTGTCAGATATGCTAGCATAACCTTATAGAGTTCCAGGAGGTAATATACATTCATATCCAACCTCTTATGGACCACGTGTTTAGCACATTTAGGTACTCAATAAGCATGTGCTGTGGGAATAAATGACTGTGATTATATGAGAATGGCCCCCACAGACCCCATAGAGGCAAAACCAAAAAAGAGTCATAAACCCATAAGAGTGGTTCAGCCACTCACAGTACACACAGTACACATAGACAACAGTGGTCACTTGAGCTAGTAAAAGGCCTGGACTGTGGTGACCATGTAATTGTACCCTTGTAGAATGTGCTATCACTGGGATTCTTACTACTTCAGTGGATACCTAAGATAACACCTGGCTCACCTATTGGAAGGTTTCCATACATGACTTTGCCTCTTTAACTTGGGGGCCTATATGAAACAGCATGCTAGAGAAACAAGGGGAACACTCATGGCCACTGCACAAAAGGGAGGAATAAGCTAGATGCCCACAATCTCCTTGAATAGCATTCTCCCAGTAGCCTATAAACCTCCAAGAAGGGCCTACCTCCATAAGTTCTATCATCTCCCACTAGTGCCACAGGCTGGGGGGTGGGGATGAATTTGGAAGAACATTCTAGATCCATTTTAGCCCAGTATCCCGTGCATTTGTAGTGTTGCTGATGCAGTCAGCCACAAGTCACTGTCAACTGTACAAAGTACAGCACAGCAAAGACATGCAGTAGATAGTACTTGATAACCAGAATAACCAGCTATGTCACACTAACTTCAATCTCTCTGCAACAGAAACATGCCCAGCATGCTAGCCTCTGTGTGGATTGTGCAACGTTTCATCCAGTGATGGTTTCACCTAACGACAGCACTCAGCACACACAGTCCATTTATCAGGGAGAAGAGAACTTTTTGTCATGTAACTAATAATGTCATATTCATGCCACGGCAGGGAGGACTCTGAAAGGCAGAGTTAATTAAGAGGGCTCAAGGAAGAAGTCACATCAGAAAACAAGACATTGGGGGAAGAAAAGGTGTTAAAATTGGGAGCTAAGGTAACTTGACTGCAGCAGTAACGTGGAGGATGAAGGATGTTGGAAGCAAAACCAAGGATCAGGCATAGGAGAATTTAAATAGGAAGAAAATGAGTTTTAGTTTTCAGCCATTAATGAAACTGCCGTGCACAGAGATACACCAGACCTTCCCATGTAACTATATTAGCATGGAAAGTACTAGAAGCCTTGCAATGTAAAATCTGAGAGGTCACAATCTCTCTCCTCTCAGAACAGGAAGGAAGCAAGAACAGGAAAGAGGAATATCTTGGGCCCTGGGATATTTAGGATCCCAGAGACACTGGTGGTTTCGTGTGAGGCAGCCCATGCTAGTCCACTTCCTGAGTAGTGTTTGTGAGCAAAGCGGGAGGT
>LR752569.1:0-12139 GCA_902729485.2 Mus minutoides | reverse complement strand
AGAAACACGCTGCTCTATTTCAGCTTGCTTCATTAAAAACAACTCTAGGCACTACAAAGTGTGTGTTATTAATATGCATATGTGGTATCTCAGAGGCAGCACTGCCTTTAAGGTGTCTTTTCAGCAGGACAACATTTTCCCATGTGAGGCGGGGGAACAGTGAATCATATGTGTGGGAGGGAAAAGCCCGTGGGCTATGTACAGTACTCATTCCCTTTGTGCCTCTTCCCTCTCCCCTTCGCCCCCTCCCACCCACTTTATTAATGGTTTCTGCAATTACTGGTAACAGTGCCTTGCCAGCAAAGAAAAATCAGTGACTGTCTGACAGATTGTCAGAAGGAGGGGCAAGAAAGGTTGTCTGTGAAGAGAGATGAGGGGATCGTTGGTACGAAATGGAGTTCTGAAGGCAGTGGACCCTAGGACGTGTGGAGGTCAGAGATCAGATTGGATAGCTTCTCTATGCTCTGGCATCTGACATTTTATAAATAAAAGGGGGGTTCTCGAGGAGGAAAGGTCACTCTAGACCTAGATCACACCCCACATTAACCAATGATGCTTCTCAGGAGACCCCAGGGAGGTGGAGCAGAAATGCCCAGCAAACAGGTAGAGTGTATCTAGTAGAGGATAAAATGAATATATCTGTCTTCCTTCTTTTGAATTGTTGCTTAGTACATAAGGGAAAGAACTCATATTAAGATCAATCTAGACAGTGTATCTTTGAAAGAAGCATCATATCAAATAGATAAATAATAATTTCTTGGAAGAATATAGAGAAATGCCTTTAACATTTTGGTTTGGGCTATTAGATTTGTCAGTGAAGTTCCGTCTGATTAAAGACATTTACTTTCTTACTCCCGTGGCAGAACAGAATTCTAAAACTGTTCACAGCTTAGATCAGACTAAAATTATTTTGCCTGTCAGAATCACCAAATTGCTCTTAAAACCAAAATATTAAGAGTTTTTCTAAGAATGTTTCTACTTATGTGGCTTCTGTAAACTTGCAGATTCTGTGTGTGCAGTAGATATTATGGTGGGATGTATTTGAAATGACCCAATAGAGACAGTTGCGCAAAAATAGAAATTACTATTCTTACAATGGAAAATCTCCATCATCATCAGTATGGATGGTATTTACGGCGTATCTTACTATATTTAAATAAAATGCATGATAAAATAGTCACAACATCAGTAGTTTTTCAAACTACTGTTGTTAAAGATTTTAGGATACGTGTAAATATACACACTAAAATTGTATGGACTCAATTTCCTGTTATTTCAAAGTTGTGTGAAATTAAAGAAAGCATGACTAAGTTTCCAGTAGGATTTTAATGGCTGCTCAGACCCTACATTTTATTTCTTGGTGAACTACATGTACAGCTCATGTATTAGTTGCTTTTCTGGTTGCTCTGTCCAAATGCCTGACAAGCAAGCCCTGAAGAAAGGAAGCTATAACCTGCCTCACAGTTTGAGGCTACAGGCCACCATGGCAGAGAGGGAACAAGAGGAGCATGAGGTGGCTGGTCACATCCTGTAACAGTCAGGAAGCAGAGAAGAAAATGCTGTCCGTTTTGCTTTCTCTCCTTCTGCTTTCTTTTCTTTCTTTTCAGACTGGGCATGGGCCCATGCATTGGGACCACTCATCAGCACGAGTCTTCCTTCTTTAGTTGAGCCTCACTGGAAATATTCTCATGTGTGCATCAGCCACATCAGCAACCGTTAACCATCTCAGGTGATGATGATTTAGGGACTTTTCTTCCTCTTCAGTTCTGTACAAGTCTGTGATTAGTGATTTCTCAAGCTCTAAAAACTTCTCATATGTATTCACCATTCACAGATCTCTGATTCTCTCTCTCTCTCTCTCTCTCTCTCTCTCTCTCTCACACACACACACACACACACACACACACACACACACACACACACACCTCATAATGTATCACCACACACAAAGTTCCTTTATCAGAGACTTTCCATGAGGGAAAAACTGCAAAGCTCTTATAGATTCCTCCTTTCTCATACAGAGGACTGGGTTAATATCTTCATGGCAGATGTTCTCCATAAGACACAATTACACACACATGTACATATACTATACAATTATACTACATTATATAGATAAACAGATACAGTATGACATATATACTGTACAATATATTATATTATAAGCCTATAAATGCCCACATGTACACACACACACACACACACATATATATAATCAGAAACAGATACAGAAACCCACGTGGAAATTAGGATTACTCACAAGCCTCTATGCTACTCTCTGGACTTCTCAGACCATTCAATCTGTTAAGACTCTCAATCTGAGAGTCCATTGACTCAAGTTCCTCAAGTATATGATAAACTTGGATCATCAAGTATTCTTTCCACGTCAGGTGTTGAGCTGAGCCCAGGTGTCAATGAAATAAAGTCCCTCTCTCTGTTGAACAATCACAGATGAATGTAATTGAGAGGAATTGGCATTCCAGAGGAAAGAGACAGAATATTATCTGCTAACTCCAGGGAACTTTACCCACAAAAAGGGCTGGTCACAGGCCTTAAAACACAAGATGCAACTCAAACCCTGACCTCTGTTTCTGATCAATAAAGTTCTTGTCCTCCAGGCTGTCTTTGTTCCTGCCTTTGGTATTTGGAGCCTAAATGTTTCTAATGGCCCCACAGAGTCACCTTCTTTCTCAGTACCTGGCTCTGTTCACAAACACTAAGGACATTGTGAAGATTCCCCCTTTCACAATGTCTTAGAAAAGGGTACACAGCTGTGTCCTCCCTGAAGAGAACATCTCTCTGTCACACACAAGGCCATCTGCTTCCTCAGGGTTGTCTCTGTAGCAGGTCCGCTCTTGAGGATGCAAGCAAGTCCAGTAGCTTTCAAAGCATGCCGCTCCCCTCCCTGGACCACTCAGATGCTAGTCCTTGTACCTAGACTGAAGCTTCTGAAGCAGCCATGGCATTCATCAATGGCAGCCAAAGGTGACTCCCCCTTGGCCCTCATCCTCATCCTCGAGTGTGCCACTCAGAAGATGATAGAATATTCGCAAGGAACAACATCCAAGGAAAGTAGAAACACTAAATGTACTTCCGGAACCCAAAGACAGAGAGTATCCACCTTTGAAGGAAAGGCTTTGTAGAAAAAAAAAATAGTACTGGAAATAACCTTTGTAAAAGGCTACTTAACTACTAAGCCAATTTCAATCTACAAGTAAAAGTTCTACATGTCTCACCCACCACAAAGTCAGGGTCAGGAAGATCAATAGAGAGATAGAAGGAGAGAGACTAATTTTTCCTACTATTTGCCAAAATCTAAGCTTTTTGCTTTTTAAACTCATTGACCTTTCCTCCTGTTCCTGCTTACTCATTCCACACACCTTCTCTTAACAACAGCCCTTCCTTCATTCTCACTCTTCCCAGTATCCAAGCATCTGAATACCTGTTACCACTGAGCTGTCTTTTCATTAAAATGGAATAAAGGGTTCTACTTCAACAAAAGGGCAGGACATGGGGCACTTTGTATTGTCTTTGTTTCCATGAACTGGTCTAAATTACAGAAGAAACACCACCAGGTCGACTCAATGTCAGCACAGCACCTAAAAAACATGTCGAGAATCATTTATACATAAAACTTCTACCATCAATGGGCATAAATGTACTACTAAGAGAGCCAAGAGGAACAACCATTAACTAGACTGACAGAGAAGCTGAACGAAGTGACAAAGAGTTGGTTACAATTGAACCTGGTACCCAGAGTCCAAGTGCAGCCCATGGCATCAGCAGCAGCCAAGTGATACTCACTGAACTCACTGCCTGTCGGAATGAAACTAGATTTGTTAAGATGCAGAGAATATCTCCATTTTGATTTTCAAGTAACAGTATCTTCAGACTTATCAAAGAGGACTTAAGAAATAATATCCTGAAAAACTCTGTGGGGGAATAAAATATCCTATGTGTTTCATTTGCATATTTTTAGTCATTATGGACAAAAATAACAATATTAATTCCCTGAGGGACAATAGTAACAACTGAAAGCAGATGTCCCCCAGACTCTAAAGAACCCAGAAATTAAAAGCTAAGCACAAAATGCTGAGCTTAAGAACTGCTGCTGTCACGTAGGAGTCAGCGGTGGATCCTGGTCCAACTTGTCTGCTGCTCACTCTATTTTCTTCCTTTTTTGTATTATCAGTTCCCAAAAGAGTTATTTCAAATACTGTGTAGACTTGAATTGACCTATTCTTGCAAATATGTGCTGAAGAATTCAAACTCACCTCTCGGAAGTAGAAATTATTAAAAGATGTTTGGGTTTGGGAGGTGGCTCAGGAGGTATCTTGTTTTCTTTTCCTCTTGTCATGATTTAGAATAGAAATTGACAGAAGCAAGGAAGAAAAGGTTTGCCCTGGCTCATGGGTCAAGAGTCTAGTTCATTGTGATGGGGGAGTCAGGATAGCAAGAGACTAGAGCAGCTGGTCACATAACATCCACAATCAGCATGGAGATCTAGGAAGGCCAGTGTTACTCTGAGCCTTTTCTCTACTTACATAGTCAAGAATTCCAGTCAGGGAAGGGTACCACCCACAGGGAGCCAGACTTCCCATCTCAGTTAATGCAATCAAGATCACCTTCCATAGCGTGCTCGGAGGCCCACTTCCCAGGAGGTTCTACATTCTGTCCAGTTGACAATTAACACTATCATGGTTTCCTCACACATGAACACATGTGTACATTCACACTCAAACACACACACATACACACATATGTATATGTATGTATATATATATATATATATATATATATATATATATATATATATATATATATATATATATATATATAGTTACTTAAATATATACACACATACATGTGTATCACAGAAATGTAAAATGAAACAAAGCAAAGATGGTCTTATTTCATGGGAAAGAACTGTACTCAAAGCTTGTCAGGAAAAGAAGTCCATAAAGAAGTATACCAAAAAAAAGTCCTGGAGAGATGGCTCAGTGGTTAAGAGCACTGACTGCTCTTCCGAAGGTCCAGAGTTCAAATCCCAGCAACCACATGGTGGCTCACAACCATCCGTAACGAGATCTGGCGCCCTCTTCTGGAGTGTCTGAAGACAGCTACAGTGTACTTACATATAATAAATAAAATAAATCTTTTAAAAAAAAAAAAGGAAAAGTCCATTCAAGTGGACACACTTACAGTTGTCACAGGGTTCTGCCACATTGAAAACATGTAGGATAGTCCCTTCTTGAGATGGTTAAAAATATAGGCTCTGAGCCTTGGACACAAAGGAATCTCTGGAAGTGACAGACCTCTGATTTCCCAATGGTGTAGATATCCCTCAATTCATTATTGAAGGTTTCATGAGGGTTTCACATGCATAATCTAGACTGGCCCCTCTCAGGAAGAAAATTCCCTGAGCAGAAGGGCATTGGCATGCACTAGACCACTTAAATCATGAAATACACTAAGAAACAGTCAATACTTCTGTTAGCACTAATGAGAAAATGAGGTAAATCATGCTGTGGCTTCAGATATTTCTTAAAATAGACGGGCATCCTCCAATTGAACCTAGATATTGTCTATCACACAACAGAAGAAACTGTTTTCTTTTTTATACCCACCAGTGAACATGAAGACTTCAGTGATAGAACATGAATTTAATAGTGGGCAGAGATGGAGTTTGAAGAGAACAGTAGAGTAAAGGGGGGAAGATCTAGGCCTAGGCACAAGATGAATGCTATAGAAAGAATTCAACATAGGAGGGTACTGCCTGGAGACTATAAGGACTCAATGTGCTACCTTAGTTGGTGAGTGAGAGAAGTAACCCTCTCTCAGGTAGGAACCGCTCATCCCAGAAGCTGTGGCAGCATTTCTGTGCTGGATGGAGGTGGTCCAGAAGATGTGGGAGTGCCATTCTATGCTCTACTGTAGCCATCAGAAACATACGTACACATGTCTGGATCAGCATGGCTATGTGAGGAATGAGAACATGTCAAGCCATTTTTTCCAGAAAGAATGCTAGCATACACTCTGGAGATTAGTGAATAATAAATAAAACACTTCTTTTCTGTTGGTAGAATCTGTTCCTGTTTGTTGGCTCTCTGCTTCTGGATAACTAGAGGAGATCCCGGGAGGCATGTTGCTACCGGGTATTCCCACTGAGGAGCACAGCTGCTGAACAGCTTGAAGCACTCTGTCTGCGATCCCTAAGGGGATCTCAGTTCTTTCCTTTTTCCATCTGCATATCTCCTTCACTCTCAATCTCCTGATCTGTACGACAGATGTGATCCACACAAAGTATGTGATACATAGACAGCAACACACTGCACAGTGGTGTTCACTTACAAATGACTTAAACAGGAAGAAAATTAATTGTATATTTATTTATTTATTTATTCATTCATTTGTCTATTTATTTATAGTTTTTTGAGACAGGGTTTCTCTTTGTGGAAGCTTGCTTGTCCTAGAACTAACTTTGTAGACCAAGCTGGCTGGAATTCACAGAGGATCTGCCTGGCATGCCTCTCAAGTGCAGGGATTAAAGGCACTCACTACCACCGCCAAACTGTGTCTTTGTTTGGGGGAATATTTATTTTATATTTTCAAGGTCATGTTATGGAAAGTCATTTGTCTCCATTGGCTTTGCTTGAATACTGTTTATCAAAAGCTCACTTGACCCATCTCCAGGAAAAAACAGTCTTTTTCTTTTCTTTTACACTACATCTATTTTGTGCTTCAATCATGAAGTATGACTGAGTACCAGAACTAGAGAGCCATCTAATCCAGAAAAAAGAGTTCAATGCAACTTCCTTCGCAGTCATTTATTCTTGACACGAGGCCTGCCTGTCACCACCCACACAACATTCTTCAGTGACCATCCCATCTTGCAGACAAGTCACACTGCCAAGCACCCCTACTTCACCCTCATCTGGCAGCCCACTGACAGTCTTGTGATGGTGACATCTTCTCCATAAAATCTTTCTAGGCCTCAGAATGAGTAGATCCTCTTAGTCCTTAAGGCTAATCTTGCCTCTTGTGTTAGCTTCAGATTCTCTTTTCTAAACAGAACTTTCTCTGGATCTCTCTGTATTCTTTCTCACCCTTGGTCTTTTATTTTATTTTTAAAATGCTTTAATGTGTATGGATTATGAGTGTTTGTGTGTATGTATGCATACCATGTGCATGTCTGGTGCCTGTGGAGGTCAGAAGAAGAGAGGTCCCCTGGAAATGGAGTTACAGATGATTGTGAGCCACCATGTAGGTGCGAGAAACCAAACTTGGGTCCTCAGTAAGAGTAATAAATGCTCATAGCCACTGAACCATCTCTCTCCAGCCCCTAACCTTACATCTTAATGCTTGGTTGAAATTATTTGCTTTAGAACTAGGCATAACGTCACATGCCTTTAATCCCAACACTCAGGAAGCAGAGGCAGGCAGATTTCCGAGTTCAAGGCAGTTTGGTCTACAGTTCCAGGACAGCCAGGGCCATATGGAGAAACTCTGTCTTTGGGGGAATCTCTGTCCTCAGGATCATGGTTTTTGGTAGCTGCTGTATGTTCCCACCAGGACATCATTCTGATCTTGGAACAACGGTAGCTCATTTGCTCATCTTGCTCTGTCTCAGGTCAGTTCCGTCTACGATTTCCTCAACTAGAAACAAAGTTTAATCGAATTAAATAACCAAGTATTTCCTGACTTGTCTCTCACTAATAAGCTTGGGGTGGGATTGACTGGGTATGTACTCAGTAAAAAAAAAAAAAAAAAAAAAAAAAAGCATAAAGCCCTGGGTTGGTTCACAGCACTGAATAAACAGGCAGGTGCAGTAGCTAGCACCCGCCTGTCAATGCTATCTCTTGGAAGGTAGACGACACACTGGGATCGGGTGTTCAAAGTCAAGCTCCGCAAGTTTGAGCCCAGGTTGTACTGCATACAACCCTGTCTCCAAAAAGAAGGGACTTCGTTTGTTTGTTTGTTTTTCTTAACTTCTCTGCTTGATTTCTCATCACAACTTGGGAATCTCAATTACAGTTGAAACAGCACAGAAGAGTCTAACAGGGACAAAACTCCACCTCCAGCTCAGGGTCTCCGTTTCATGCCAGTCCATGCTGGGCATCGACAGACTGCTCCATGCTCAGGTTTCCGCCCCCTTCGAGTTCCCAGCTCTGCGCCTTATCTCACTCAGGCACTCCTCCATTACTTGCCTTTATTCACACCCCACCGCTGTTTGGCACCTCACAGTTTCCCAGACCTTTCCTTAAAACGCTCTAACAATACGCCTCTCCTAAACCCAGCCAACCTCAGCCTCTTGGATGTTCTTTGCCATATTCTTAACCTTGGCGGCACTTTGAGTCACCGGAAAGCTTTTCTAAAGCCCTCAATGCCTGGTCTTTATCCCAGACCAATTAAATCAGAACCCCCGGGGAGAAGCCCCAGTGCTGGCGTTTTTCATAGCTCTCCAGGTGATTCCAATCTTCAGTCAAGGTCGATAACCGCTGCCTGCCGCCATTTATCACTTTCTCCCTTTTGGTTGTAATTACACTGTATTTGTCTTATTCCCAGGACTAAATTCGAAACTCCTTGAGGGCAAAGACCATCTACCACATCTGCTTATCCCCTGCAGTTCTCAGGGACTCAGAGTTGCAATAAATATTGTTAAATTTAATTTGAAATTTGAAATTAACCATAAGCTTCAATTTTAGATCTTGCATATAATTTTATAAAAAGAATCAAATTAGTAGAGGACTAATCTGAGGATATTTTTTTAAGGTAAGTTTCTATATTCCGTTACCAAAAATATTCTAATATACCTTCAAAGTCAGATGAGCTCTGGCTAAAAACCCTGCGTGTGTGTGGCTGATGCTGCCCTTGGCTTTTACTCCTTCGGTTTTGAACTCTGCACAAACACAATAAATATTCTATTTCATTGGAGAACCCAGTGCAAAATGTGACTGGGCGTGTACTCATTTCTAACTGAAATAAACAAAAGCAGCCAAGGTAGGGCAGAGCGATCTGCCTTTCCCGGTGCCGACGCAAAAGGTACCTCAAGCAAAACCACACTGTGAACTTAGCGCAGAGCACCTGACCTCCTTTCTCGGGCTGGGGGAAAAAAAAGAAAAGAAACGAAAAAGAAATGAAAAATGAGCCGAGGAAGATTCGCCAGCCCTTTGTGCGGCTACAGTTGCTAAGGAAACTGCTTCCTTGGCCTCAACCTGTCCTCGCAGCCCGTTTCAGGCATTCTCCTGGTCTTTTTGAAAATAAGGATATCAAAGAGAGGAGAGATGATAGAGAATTAAAGTCAAGGTTGCAGCGGTGCAAACGGAGCCTGGTGCTCTTTCTCGCTTCTATGCCGCTGCTCTCTGAGTCACCTAGAATATTTGCCACCTGGCAAAACCCTCCTGGAACTAAAATCTTAGAATTAGCCAATAGGGTAAACAAAACAATAGGAAGCCCTATTTGACATGCAGCAGTAGCTAAAAAACTGCTTTCTCACCCCAACCTGCTCTTTTCTTTCCTGCTGGGGAAGGCGGAGGCAACTCTTAACCCAGCAGGGGAGGTGCCTCCACCCTCTCTTCGCCCCACATCTCAGGAGAAAGTGCTCCAAGTTTCTCAGCACAGTGGATGCAACCTGGGGCTCCTGAAGATCCGGTGAACCCGAACCGTGCAGTGTTCAAGGTGGAAGGGGGCAGACAGAGAATGCCAGGCTCTGAGGCAAGTGAGGGGCTGGGCACAGCAAAGAGGGATGCCAAAGCTAAGGGGTCTCAGCTCAATCTCATTCCAGGGGTTCACCGAAGGTATGTAAGGGACATGTTGCCCCAGCAACAGCCCAGTAAGCATAGAGAATCAGCCATCATCCATTGAGGAAGCAATCTGCTGGCCCGCGGTTGACATTGCATCGATTTGACCATGAGTATTACTACAATTCTCATTGGAAGAGAATTCTTCTTCTCTATTCTTCCTCTCTTTCTTATTTCTTACTCATTGTCTTCAGTGAAAACAGACTATTTCCTTCACCAATTCAGATGACATGTAGCACAGAAACATTCTGTATACAAGAAATATACAAATCTATGTGGCACCCTACATGGATTGAGGTGGGGAAAGTTAAGGTCCCTGGAAAACAAGAAGAAAACCCCGCTCTAAGCAGTTGGCTTTTGAAGTGAGCCTACCATGCTGGGCTGGTGCACTACATCTCTAATGCCAAACACTGGCATTTTTGGACTGGAAATTACATAAATGCTACTGTCCAAATTGATGTATGTATGTTATTTTTGGATATCTGAAGGGAAATACATATTGGCTGATTTTTGTCAGAATTATATAGAATCTATAAGACATAAAATATATTATTATCTACTTAGAAATCCTATGAAGGCAACTATTAATATTTTATTATATATTATATATCATATATATCTTTAAATTAGGATGTGTGTTTATGTGTGTGTGCAGTATATGCATGTGTAGAAAACAAAGATTTCACATCACAATATTTTCTTCAATCTCTTTGTCACCTTACTTTTTGTAAGATTTAGTTTATTTTTAATTTATTAACGTAGTTGTGAGCTGCTGGGTGTGGGTGCTGAACACCAAACTCAGGTCCTTTCATAGTAATAACCACTGAGCCATCTCCCCAGCCTTCCCATGAGCCAGGGTCTCTCACTGATTCTGGAATTCGCTCACCAACTGACTAGACGAGCTAGCCGAGGAGCCCCAGGGATCCCATGCTTACTTCTCCAGTTTCAGAGTTGCAGGCACACATCACACACTCAACTTCTTATACAGGAGCAGAGGACAGACACGTGGGCCCCTTATGCTGCGCACCAGCCACACATACACTTTGGGGTTTAGGTTCTTTCCTTTCTTTTCTTCTTTCTCTCTGTGTTAAGAATTGAATCCAGAGCCTTGCACACACTAGGCAAGCTTCCAAGAACTGGGGTGTACTGCCAGCACCTCGCATGCACTGTGGCTTTTAAATTATGTTTTGTTTGTTTTGATAGGTCTCCCATGTTGGCTCTTCTGGTCTTGGTCCCCTGCCTACACCTCCTCTGTGCAAATTGCTCTAAATGTATGCCACCATTTCTAGCTACATACCGTTCTAAAACATAGACTAGTGCTGTGTTATGCAACGGGTTTATTATTCAGAGGTCCAAAATATTACAAATGAGTCAGGTAATAATGCTAAAGCATTTACATATAAGAATGGGGTTTTTTTGTTTTGTTTTTTGGGTTTTTTTTTTTTGTCCTTAAGTCAAAAAGCATTTTCTTCTTGTGGTTCAACAGACAGCCCATTAGGTCGACAATTTCTGTGTTTAGAAACTAAAAACTAACAATCCTAACTAGGTAATTCTGGTCAAGTTACCCAAATTATTCCACTTGGACAAAGCAGAAAGCACAGCATAATTACAGTAATGCAAATAGACTAATTAATGACCAGTGGGGTTTTCTCAGAAATTGCATGAAACCCATCCAAACAGTGATTAAGGTTTTTCTCTCCCCCTAATTTTACAGGTGGATGAAAATATGCCTGTGCGTTCTCTCAGATGGATGTCTCCTGACAGGGGAGTTTCCTGTGGAGGTCACAGCCAGAGGCTAGTCTATTCTGCTAAGCTGCAAGATTACCAAGCCAGGACTGTGAGAGCGCCTCACCACTTCTGGAAACACGCTCTGTGAAATCAATAGGTCAAAAGTGGATTCTGTTTCTAAAAAGCATGACAGTGAAGAACATGAGAAATGACTCAAAATGCAGTATGGAAGCAGATGGTCTCCTTTACACTCCAAGTCTCTGCTCAGTCATGGGGTCACCCTACAAGGCAGTAGGCATGCTACGTGAAACATGTGCGGAAAAATGGTGGACAGTTCTTTCCCCAAAGGAGGCAGGGACCTCAGTCCTGGATGCCCACTAGAACCATGTGAGGAGCAGATAAAATATATTCAAGCCCAGGATTTTCAAGAACAACTGAGTCAAAATCTCTATGTATGGGGCCCTGGTGCTTCCCAAGCTAAGAATCACTAATTGTTTATACGAAGAGTAATTTCAAATTATCATTAGTCAAAGGTAAAGTGATTTCCTAACTCATGATAAAAGGGTATTAAGATATTCATTGTTGGGCTATAGTCTGGGATAACATGATGG
>LR752568.1:47868-75592 GCA_902729485.2 Mus minutoides | reverse complement strand
TATATATATATATATATATATATATATATATATATATATATATATGTCCCACCCATATATCTCACCTTGCTCTCTTCCAAGTTCTTGGTCTCTTTTTTATTCATTGTTATTATATGCAATATATTCTAAATAGTCCCTTAACAAGAGAGAAACCATGCCTAGTATGGACATCTAGCCAATTACCCAGAGCTAGTGAAGTCATGGGTCTTGGAGGAAAACGTAGAACCGCCACTTTACTAAGAAAGCATAATACCTAACTACACTCTAAGTGCTTGTCTTTACACCCATAGGTGTAAGGACACTCACCTCTCTTTTCACTGGATGAAGAATGTTACAAGAAACCACAACCAATCAACATTCAGAGTTGTAAATCCAGTCCCAATAGATATTTCTACACAGCAACCCCTGCATCTAAGGCTCAAAGAATATTCAGGAAGAGGGAGTGGAAATATCCTGTGGAAAGCTCCACAGGATCAGTGAGTTTGCTCTGAGATCGTGTCTTGTTGACTGTGTCTTAAATCCAATTAGAGAGCTGTTGGTTACTGCCAGGGTATGTGTGCCACTACTGCACCCTTCAGGTGCCTAATTGATATGGCCCATAAGCATCATAGCTGGAAAGGTCTGTTGGTTGCCTCCCTCTTGGAAGTTTGCATAGTGCCTTCTTGTATCATAAAAGTTAGTCCTTGGAGAGGTGGCATCAGGTAAGTTGTGGTTGAGTGGTCTTTATACCCAGTTCTGGAAACATGGTATCCTCAGTATTAGGGACTTAACTTCCACCTCTAGGGGAAAATCAAAGGGAATAGCAAAAACTGTATGTTCTAGGAGTTTCTTGGACCAATCTGGCCAACAACTGAAAAGAGGGCTTCTGGTGCCTGGTGTTGGGATTTTTGTTAGATGACCTATGGCTCTTGGAGAGAACATTATCAGATCAGATGAGAAAACTTCCATTCAAACTATTTTACATACAGAATTAGGTGTATTACAGGGTTTTCACAGACACTTAATAGTATGATTCCTTAGGACTTTTTAAAACATTCCTACTGTGGTTTCCCCCTCCTTACTCCTTTCTTCAGTACCCTCCATTCCCCAAACTTCAAGCTCTCCTTTTCTCTATTCCCCTACTCAGAACACGTGGATCCTAGTACTTCTCTCTCTACTGTTACCCTGACTTCCTATCTCAGCATTGGCTCCCTTTTACTTCCCTGGTTTCTTCCGTTACTCCAGGATATGTATGCACATCTGCAGATTTGGAGCCTCAGGTCTTTTCATCATGGTGGGAAGCATGACGGCATGCAGGTAGACAAGGTGCTGGAGAAGGAGCTGAAAGTTTTACATCTTGCTCTGAAGGCAGCAGGAGGAGACTGTGACACACTGGGCATAACTTGAGCATAAGAGACCTCAAAGCCCACCCCAACAGTGACATACTTCCTCTAGCAAGGCCACACATCCTAATAATGCCACTCCCCATGGCCCATGGTGGCCAATTACATTCAAATTGCCATTTTCCACTCCCTGGTCCCCATAGGCTTGTGATACAAAATTCATCTAGTCCAACTTCAAAAGTCCTGATAGTCTGTAAACATCTCAAACTTGTTTAAAATTCCAAAGTTTCTAGTCCCTTCTGAGACTCATGAAATCTCTTAACTATAATCCCCTGTAAAATCAAACTAAAAAATCAGATTGTGTAATGGCATAGAATATATATTACCATTTAAAAGTGGAAGAAAGGGAACAGAGTGTAGAAGTAACGAACCAAAGCGAGACCAAAAACCAGCTTGGCAAACTTCAAACTCTGCAGCTCCATGTCTGATGTCAAAACCTTCAGATCTCTAACTCCTTTCAGCTTTGTTGACTGCAACAAACTTCTTTTTCTTGGGCTGGTTCTACTCCCTGCTAGCAGCTTTTCTTGGCAGGTATTTCATGTCTCTGGTATCTCTAACATCCTGGGATCTACAAGTCTATCCAGATTTCACCTTCATAGCTTCACATAATGGCCTTTCTTAACCCCCATTCAGGGATACCCCTGCCACACACCTGGTCTCAGCAGCAACTTTCTTTAGTAGTAAAGGGAGATTTCATAAGCCCTTCTATTCTTAGATGTAAACCAGAGCCACATGGCTGAAGCTGCCAAGTTCTACTGCTTGCTGGGGCTGAAACATGGCCCTCTTGTTCAGTTATAGCTTCATCAGCAATCAATACTGAGATATGTAACTGGGCAGAGTGCTGAGAATAAGAAACTTAGTGTTAAGCCCTAAATGAGACATATTCCTTATGCTGCATCACCCCTACCACCACCAAGGATTGGAGAATATTATAAACGGCTGAAGAACATAAGACCCAGAGAAAGGGGGAGTGCTGAGAATCGCCATCTTCTGAACCTGCAGTGGCTATTACACTCTTGAACTCACATTTGTTATAGTTACCTGTGTAAGACCTCACAAGATCAAGACAGTCAAAACTCCAGCATAAATAAGGGATGTGCTTTCCAGACCCCCTCCTTTACTGAGGAGCTATGGACTTTTGAGAGTTACTGAGGGAAAGGGATTTGTGTTTTATATATATATATATATATATATATATATATATATATATATATATATATACAGTCACTGGTAGATTTCCCATGCCTCAGTGGATGGACCTACACCCACATAGAAGGAACACTAACTGGAATTAGTGGGTTATAGAAAAGGGCAGAGGTATGAAGTTGAAAGGCAGCTGTATTGGAGTGACTAGGGGAGACACGGAGGGGAGAGATGAGAGTAGATATAATCATGTTTCGTGGCATGAGGCATATAAAATTCTCAAGAATAAAGAGAAGTTAATGTTAAAATAAATTAATTTAATTTAAAATAAAAGGCTCATTTCATAAAGTACTTCTGAGTGTTATTTTTCATCTTTCTCATAACTTTTTTATTGGAAAGATTTTTTTAGTGTGCTAAAAACACATTATGAAGGCATGATTTATATACAGTAGCAAGCACAGGTCTTGAAACAGTATCTCAATAAACATACTCATTATAAACAAATACATCAGTGTTACACCTTCATGAGCACAATCTTTCAAATACAGGAAGTGTCAGCTGCTATTGCAAGTTTCCATGTAAGGAACCATATGTTGGGCACTCCTTTCTTTTGCTTCATTTTGCTCTTGGTTGAATTTTTATGGTTTTTGTTATCTATTTTAATTTTTAAATTGAACTTAATCCATATATGAGTACGTATGCATGTACAATGGGTGTGCACGTGCATGTCCATGTACATGTATATATAACCTACTGAGTACATTTAGTGTTGCCTCTATGAACATGTGCCTAGGCTACAGGTGGATACTGAGAGGCAGAGAATTGGTATCCTCTAGGGACATGCTCCCACATAGGTTGTCCAGTCTCAAGAGGTTGTTTTGTCATTTCCATCCATACTGTTATATGTCATAGTTTGACTCTTTCTCCCTGATTAATAGTCTACCTGATGACTATGCCCTTATTTCATTACCTACTCACTTATTGACAGATATTCGACTTGTTTCCAAAGTTTGGCCATTATAAATAATGCTGCTACGAAATTTTTGATTCACTAATTGGAAGACTTTCTAATTAGCTGTAGTAATTTTGTATATTGTATCCTTCCCCATTTACCAATTAGAAAGCAGTAATCTCATTCCACTGGAGGATTGAAAGGTCAGCGGTAATGAAACTGCAGGCCAAGATTTAGTTTCCACTCTCAAAAAGACTGCATGAGTGTGTGTAACACCTATGTACTAAGCTCGCTTCACTAATTCCTTTACAAGTTTCCATGTGTGGGTCATCACCTGGTTTGCTAAATTGCAGATTTGTAACCATAGTAATTCTATGAGACAAATTCTGTTGTTATTTACATTCTGTAGCAGAAGAAGCAAGATCAGAGATATTAACATGACTAAGAATAGAGCAATCAGAACCACACCTATTGGCTTCTTCTGTGTTATTTATTACACAACACCATGTGACAACTGGTACTGCATAAAACAGTGATGGTGTATATATAACATTGAGAAGCCATGGCCTTGAAAATCACATACACAGTTAAGACAGCGAAGGATCAAGAACAATAATGTAGCATTGGGGCTGGAGGTAGACATATTGTTCCCAGACATTAGAGACCCTAAGAATGGTGCCATAGACTTGCTGCTGCTGAGGTTTTACCAAGAATGAAAGATCCTAAATGCCATATACATCTTGCATTCAGAAGATTGTTGTTTGAAGCAACTTTTCCCTGGGCAGCAAATAAATAACCAAGTATTGAGAGCCCTTGCCCCATAGAGAAGCAGTTTTTCAGGGTCTCAAAGTCAGCCCTGTTGCACAAACTCCTGTACTGGGTGGTCACTTGAATTCTAATAAGGGTCCATATCCTTAGAAACCACATATTCCTAGAGTAGAAATGTTGGCAGCAATTTTGTAATGAAGCTAACAAAAGAGGAAACACCATAAGCCCTTGGCTAGAACCTTTCTGTTCTTAGTTCATATAAACCATAACTAACTGATATAATGTTCTTAGTTCATATAAATCATATCTAACTGACGTAATGAAGAGGAAAGAAAACAAATCATATCCAAACTCACACAAAGCAAGAAAACCAATTCCTTCCAGGCAAGCAAAGATCTAGTTAAAAGATCATAGAAACTCAACTAAAGGGAATAGTTATCTTACCTACTGTGTGAGTCTACTTTCTAGCACTATAATGAAACGCCTGAGGTTTAGAACTTCACAAAGAACAGTTCACTTAACTCACATTCCAGGGTTCATTGGCATGGCACTGACATGTGTGCTCTAATGCAAACTCCATAGAAGATGACATCGTAATGGTGGCCATACATACAAGACTGAGAGATTACAAATATTCCCCTAGCCTCCCAGGCTTCCTTTTAAAGTCTAGGTTGAAGCTGCCATTGCGCCATAAGTCTTGAACTCCTCATATCTATAAACAGCACACCATGGTCATGAGGTCTGCTGGAAGCTCTAACGGTAGACACCCAGGCCTATAAAACACAACTACAACAGCTGGAGCATTGGGCCAGAAGAGCAGAATCTGTGATGACCCTGGGCACTGTCCATGAATACACACTAAATGTCCCAGGCTCAGTCATTGAAACAGATTCATACTTCTAGGCCTTGGAGACTGAGAGTTAGGGTAAACCTCAAAGACTTCAGAGATGGCTGTAAAGGTCTTTTTCCAATCTCTGGAGCAAACCATCTGCCATGTGTTATTGTTGTTGTTGTTGTTGTGATTCTTATTTTGTTTTGTTTTTTAATCCATGCTAATCTCCTTAGTGAGCACTGCTTTGCCACATGCTCTCGTCCCAAACTGCTTTTTCTATGAGAGAGTTTTTCCAAACCCTTTCTGCTCTTCTTCCTTTGCTCCTCAGTCTCATATAAAGTCTGATTAAAGGCAGACAACACCCACACAACAGCCCAAATGCTGTGACAGTTTGAAATTTTCTCCACCAGATAATAGTTCTTCCTACAAAGTCTTGGACATGAATGTACTTCATCCAAGCGCTTTGTAATGCTTTACCAGGGGACTTTTCATTTCTACCAACATTCCTCATTTACAATGGCATTCTGGCCACAAACACTAATCTAATTTCTAAGGTGTTCTAGAATTTTCCCTTGTCCCCCCCCCAGAGAATCACCCATAATGTTTATACATTATAGGTCAGTGGTTCTCAACATGTGAGTCACGACCCCTTTGGAGATTGAATGACCTTTGTATAGGGGTCATCTAAGACCATCATGAGACACAGATATTTACATTACAATTCATAATAGCAAAATTACATCTATGAAGTAGCAATGAAAATAATTTTATGGTTGGGGGGGTCACCACAACATAAAGAACTGTATTGAAGGGTTGCTGCATTAGGAAAGTTGAGATCCACCGTTCTAGATGCTCTCTAGAGATCTTTTTCAAATCTTCCAAACATTTGGGTGTATAGTAACAGAAACAACCTCACCCCTTAGCAGCAGCTTTCTGTGTCATTCTGTTTTCCATGACATAAGCAATTGGAGGCAGCCTAAGTTTTGTAAGGACTGGAAATGTGTTGAGTTTTTATTTCTGGAGGTCCAAGGAAATAGTGCCTGGGAAAGCCAGTGAAGACCTCAATATAAACAGGGTTATAATGGCATAAATAGGTGCCCCAGCAGGCAGTCACTACAGTACACAAAAGCTAATGATGCTGAAGTTCCATAATACCTTCCAATGATCTAAGCATTCCACTTAGCTCCACCTCTTAAAGGTCTCATCACTCTCTCAAAACACCTCACCGAGGGCCAAGCTTCCAACAAACTTTTGGGGAACTAACCATGTCCAATCCACAGCACTCACTGCACTGAAGACTCTCATATGCCTCACTCAGGCCCCTTTAGACTTCTTTGTTCTCCATATATCTGAAAACCGCAGAACTGAGGCTCACCGACCCTGGAAGATAGCCCTTCCAAGACAGCCTGCTTCTGCAGATAGGTCTTCCCTGATACCACACCTGTCATAGGCACGATATGCAGTGATCCTGAAGCTCAAAGCCCAGCTACATCCTTTATCCGTCATCATAAGGCTCTGCTCAGACCACTATTCCTTTGCTCTAATCATCCAGGGCTAGGTGCAGACAACTGGGGGCAGGCATCATGTCCCAGGCAATTGAAATAATTCAACCTATTCGATCCTAAATTTCCTTACCACACCTTGCCTGTTTCTTCTACCTTCAAATGAAAACCACAGTAAAGACTTATGCCTGAGTTTATTTTTCCCCATTCCCTCTGCCTCCTAGCCAACTGAATTACGTTCCCATGAGCTTTTGCATGGTGCTATGCCTCTTACTCCTGGGAATCTGCACATATACATTCTTTCTTTCTTTGTATGGTAAATTACATGCCTGTGTATATTAGCTTAAACAAATCCTAGATACCATTAAACCATACTACATCATACTACATACACATGAAATTCATGGTAATAACAATAATTCATCTAAAAAATTATTAAATCCTACTCAGTAGACTCTAAATAACAAAGCTCAAAGATATATATTACGTCTGGTGGACATCAGGAGGAGTACTGTAATCAGATTTGTGTTTTAGAAAGAACATTATTCTGGGCTAGAGTGTTGGTCAGCATTGTCACTGTGACAAAAATCTGTGAGATAAATTAGCTTATGAAAAGAAAAAGTTCATTTTAGCGTCAAATGTTCTAGTCCATGATTACTTGGTCCCATTGTCTCTGCCTCTGTATATGGCAGTACATGACAGCTAGAACATGTAAGCTACACATCTCATAGTGGCTAGGAAGCCAAGAGTAACAAGGGATGATAGTCCCAGTATCTCCTTCAAGAGCATTCCCCAAATGATGTAAAATATGTTATCTAGGCCACATCCTAAAAGTTCCACCAACTCCCAATAGCACCTTGGGCTGGCCATGGAACTTTTGTAAAATGGGCCTTTAGGGTCATATTTTATACCCAAACCATACCTGGGAAACCTCAAAGTGTGGTTCTGAGACCAACAGAAACACATCACCTGGAAACTTACTGAAAATGGAAATTCACAGCCACCAACCCAAACCCAAGTTAGAAATTCCAGAGGTTGGCCCAGAAATGCATATATTACCAAATTCTCTAAGTAACTTACATTAGAGTTTGCAAACTGTGAGCTAGCACAGAGGTAGGAGACCAAATGAGACCTACCTTGAAGGCTTGGTCCTGCCTGAAGAATAACTAGAGGAAGAAACTCCAGGCTGGTATCCTGGGAAGTGTGGCAACAGGAAGGAAGGAAGGAATCTATCCAAATCCGGCAAGAAGGCAACCACTTATGTGACAATATATAAGAAGCACCAGACGGGAAAGCCCTCATGCAAATGTACTAAATTGCTAGTGTTGGCCACAGTGCTGAGAATCAGAGTGACCACAGATTCCAGTGGCATCAGTCTCCCCACCGTGACTGACCTGCACTCCCACAGCTAGATTAGGGGCTTCTCACAGGAAGAGGTTGCACAGGGCCTACATCTTTGATACCAGCATATAAGGAGGCTATAGGGCCTAGAGACTTGGGAATTCACTCAGGGCAACAGCTAGGCCTGTCCTTCAACCCAAGCTTTATGCCCACTTGTGCAACACTGGTCCACACAAACCACTGAATAATCCAGCAACCACATCCTAAAAACTAGTGGAGAGTAACTAAAAATTGATTCCAACAATGCATCTGACCCAAGCCAACACTTCAACCTCCAGTCAATATTTAACAAGCTGTTGATAAGATGTCTGAAATTCTCCCATGTTACCTCAGACCAAATCGTCAGTCTGTTATATAAGTGACATTGGGAGCCCGATTCAGTTCCAATTTGCCAGTTTCAGGAGCTAAATGAAGATTCACACTCAGCTCTGTCTGTCCTATTGGGTAGTACAGATGTGACCACTGGTTTGGAACTTTAACAAACAGACGTGCTCATTTTTATTGAATATACAAGCCAGGACTTGTTGTGAGGAGAGGAAATAAGAGGTAAGATGTGGAAATAGGAGGCAGAAAGCCAACAAGTTGGGTAGAGAGACTTAGGAGGACAAGTTGAAAATTTGTAAGTCATGGAGTCAAGAACACAGGGGAAAAATGAATTTGGGATGTAAATCAAAGGTCAAGACATGGCCAATGAGATGGCTCCGAGGGTGGAGATACTTACTAGTCCAATTCCCAAATGCCCAGATCCCACAAGCTAGCAAGAGAGACACAAGTCCCAGAAGTTGTCTTCTGACTACACACCTATGCTGTGGCATGTGTGTTCCTAAACACAGACATACAGAAAGACAGACAGACAAACAGACAGAGACAGACAGAGAGGGGCAGAGATAGAGACAGAGACAGAGACAGAGAAGAGAAGAGAAGAGAAGAGAATAATAAGGGAGGAAGGGAGAAAAAGAGAGAAAAGCTTGTGCACATTTTAAAGGTCTAAAAATGTGGACACCTACATCGGTTAATCTTTACAATATGTATAAATTGTGCCGTCTCCTGCATGTGTGTGTGTGTTCATATGTATGTGGACACATGGAGACCAGAAGTCAATGTTTGCTATTTTCCTCTACCACTCTTCAGCATATTTTTTTGAGAGGGTCTCTCACTGTACCTGCCACTACTAAATTGGCAAGCATTTTAAAAATGTAAATTACTATGATTTTGTCTTTTGTTAGAATGGAAATATCTAATTCTTCAATATATCTCTAACAAAATAATCCAAAGCCAAGACCAATGCTTCTATTTGGAATTTGGCTCCCTACCATTCAAGTCTAGATGAGCTTGGGCAGGGTAAAAAAACACAGAACACTGGGTGCCCCATGGAAACAGTGAAGAAACCAATACCACAAAGGGAAACCCTAGGCCAGGTCAAAGGATCCAGCCTTGCCGGGAACCCAGACAGGGAAACCAGACTGCTTACTACTCGTGGGAACTGGACCCCTATCCTGCTGATGGGCAGTGACTTCCCAGTTGCTCTCAGCCTGGTCTTGGCCAGTGTCTTCTGTCTCCATTCCTCAGGGTAGACCCACACCTGCGGTTTTATTTGTATTGCTGGATACGCCTATATCCCATTCCACAGGCCTCAGGGCTCTACCCAATTAAAAGTAAGTTCCCAGCCCCTTGCTAGGCTGGGAACACCCAGATTCCCATCCAGCATAGAGATGTCTCCCAACCACCACTACCTCAATGTGACTATCCATTTCACAGCAGCAATAAGGAGCTGGGATGTCCACAGTGACCATAAGACCACATGGTTTTGCTTGCTCCCCAACTCTTGTGCCCACATATGGGATCTCTATGGATACGCTCACATTTGCTGTGCCTTCCATCATACCCGCTCAAACTTAAAGGATGATGCTGAAGCTATGTAGAGGAACATCAAAGAGCTAGAATCAACTCCTTATTCTAGATCTTAAATAAACCATGATGAATCCTGCCCCACCCCTTCCCTGGGGTAGAAGACTTGAATCTGGTTTCCAGAATGGAAAGTTTCCACAGGGAAGAGAGCCAAAGGCATGGCATTAGGAAAGCTGAGTCCTCCCCACAAGTCCTCCCTCTGAAAGAGCTGCCTTTGAATTCATCTACACAATATTCTTCACAGAAGTGCAGTTAGCCAATAGGAATCCAGGTGTCCTCACAGCCAAGTTGGGGCTGAAACAAACGCCTCTTTATTTTATATTTCTTTCACTTGACTTAAGTGATTCATTTCTCGACAAATCCAGCAAAGAGGCAGATGACACCCTAGAAAAGGAGATCCCTACAGTAATTAGGTCTCAGATGAAAGCACTGCAAAGACGTTTTCAGACATAAAATATCTTATGATTATTTCTATCATTTCTCCAGAACTCTGGGTCATGCAACTCTGTCCCCCAATTTGTCTTTCTTCACTGAGTAATTCCTATGTCTTAACAGTCCAGCAAGCTTTCTCCTAACTCATACTGCATTTTTCAAAGCAAAGTCACGAAGTACAAATTAAACTACTTTTGGATGGGCAGATATGATCCCTAAACCTGAGAAGCTCATCTGGTCCCTGCCCTCAAAGAACTCACACTTGAGAGGTAAGAGACAAGATGTTCCCACAGCAGTTAACCAACATAAAACCACTCAAGGGCCTAGGGATGTGTCTGCTATGATGGAGTATTTGCCTAGCATAGCCGAAGTCCTGGGTTTGTTCCCAGTACTGCATAGATCCCATCACAATGGGGCACACCTATGGTCCCAGGGCCTGAAAAGAGGAGATAAGGGAATTAGATATTCAAGATCTTCCTCGGCTGTAGAGGGAGTTTGAAGCCAGCCTTGGGCTATATGAAACCCTGTATCAAAATGAATAAAAATAAAAGTATTCATGGAGATAAAGGGCAGTGATAGGGCTGAGGAAATCTTGTCTCAGAACCAGCTAAAATGAGGTAGTTCCAGGGAAAGTGTGAAGTTCACGTTAACTTTGAAATTGTGCTGCTTATATAACTCAACAACAAGAAAACAAGTCATTTATTCCCAAACATCCCCATGGAGATACCCACATGTGCTGTGTCTTCCATCTTATCAGCTCAAATGCACAGTTCTCAAAGGAAGGCATAGAGTTGGCCAAGAAATATGCAACACTTCAACCTCCTAATTATCAAGGTAATGCAATTTAAATATCACAGCACTGCTTCCCTGCACCAATGACAGTGAGCATTACTGGAAAAAAATGTATATATACATATTTTTGTATACACACATATATTGTACACACACACAAATCACAAGTGTTGGCAGAAATAGAGAGAAAAGGTGTGCCAGCACACAGCTGGAAGAAGCATAAGTTACTATTATAGAACATACCATGGAGGTTCCTCAAATCTTAAAACTAAAGCCACCAGTGTGCTCCAGCAATCCTGCTATTGAGTAGATACCCAGAGGAAATGAAAGGCTGTGTTGAAGAGGCACCTGCATCCCCGTGTTCATTTCACCATCATTCACGCTACCTGATGTATGTAAGCCAAACACAGAAAGGCAAGTAGTGCATCATTTCACTGGTAGATGAAATCTAAGGAAGCCAAACTCTCAGAAGCACAGACAGAGTGGAATGGTGGTTGCCCAGGGTTATGAACTAGAAAGAACCAGAAGAAAGACAGTGAGGGATATAAAATCCTAGGTGAATGGGAGGAATACATTTCAAAACTCCATTCTGTTAACTACAGTTAGTAGCAATGAAATTTGTATTGGGAAAATAAAATTGCTGTTATGTTCATATGCAAATAAAAATGGAATCTGAGCATGCAGCTCTGGGACTTGTGAGGGTGTGTGAGTGAAAACTAAAATAAAAGTGACCTGAACCATAACAGGTGTGAAACTGGAAGTAATAGACTCTGACTTGCCTTTGGGGATACTTCTCTGGCAGCTCTGTGGGTGACCAGATATGGGGCACAGAATGAAACAGGTAATGGTCTAGAGCACACTGTAGCCAGCTAGCGTGTTATTAAGATTAGAACCAGTTGTGTAAGGGCAGAGAAGGTGAAAATTCAAGAGTTACTTAGGAACCAAGCCAAAGCTCTTAGTAATTGTTGTGGTTTGGTGTGAAATGTTCCCTGACAGGCTTTGTGCTTGAACACTTGGTCCTCAATTAGTGCTGCTATTTTGGAAGTTTGTGGAATCTTTAGGGAAATGAACATCTCTGGAGGAAGTGAGTCACTGGAGGCAGGCCTCACTTCTGACCTACTTTCGGCTCCCTGACTGCAGAAGCAGTGTGAAGGCCACCCGATGGCCCTGCAACCAAGCTTAGCCCCACCACAGCAGACTGCATGTAGTCTCTCAAACTGTAAGCCAAGAGAAGGCCTTCCTTCCTCCCTCAAATTGCTTCTTGCCAGGTCACAGCAGTAAGAAAAGCAGCTACCACAGTAGCTCACTGAGAGCAAGTGAGGAGAGGAGAGGAACTTTCTGGCAAACTATGGCTGTCACTCGTACTTTAGTTTGGGTCATTGATGCTTGAATCACAGATTCCCACCCCACCCCCCAAAAAAGTAAGAGCATTGGCAAGAAATATGAAGAAGGTAGTGGGGTGGGTGAGAGAAGGAACGGTGAACAGATATGTTAATAAGGAACATGGATAAGGATGTGAGGAAGAAGCACCCCTGTACACTCCTGGTGGCCATGTAGACTGGTGCATGCTTTACAGAAATCAGTTCAGAAATGTCTCAAAATACTAACTACAAGCCACCATATGATCCAGCTATTTCATTCTGAACATAGACCTAAAAAGCTCTAAGTCCACACACCATAGAGATACTTGCACATACATGTTTACACCACAGTATTTACAAGAGCCATGTGGAACCATCTAGATTCTCATCAACTGATGAATGAGTAAAGAAATTTCAGTGCATATACTCAAAGGAAACATTCAGCTGTAAAGAAAATGAAATTAGATCACCTACATACAGAAAATGAATGGAAATGAGAACCATGTGTAAGGCAGAGTAAGATAGATACAAAAAATGTATATAAATATGTATATACATACATTTATATGTGTATATGTGTATATATTGTATAGATGACTCAGGTACAAGTGTATGTATGTGTATATGTGCATATGTGTGTGTGCATGTGCATATGAGGGCGTGTATGTGTGAGTGTGTGTGTGTGTGTGTGTGTGTGTGTGTGTGTGTGTGTGTGTGTGTAATATAAAAGGGAACAGGAAGAGGACCAATATGTGCAAAGGAGAAATGAGGTAGAAAAGTTGGGGTGTGGAGATAGATGCAATGCTTTGCACATATGAAATTTTTGTAGTGAAATCTGTTTGTGTATACTAGCAAAAATTAATTTTAAGCCGGGCGTGGTGGCGCACGCCTTTAATCCCAGCACTCGGGAGGCAGAGGCAGGCGGATTTCTGAGTTCGAGGCAAGCCTGGTCTACAGAGTGAGTTCCAGGACAGCCAGGGGAACACAGAGAAACCCTGTCTCGAAAAACCAAACCAAAAAAAAAAAAAAAATTAATTTTAAAAATTAAAAACAATTTTGCCATGCACATGCAGCAATCATTTTAAGATGAACACCACATCTCAGAGGTGAGGGTCAGCCCTGACAGAGATAATTCCTTAGCATGTGTGGCCTTCCTAAAGTGAAGTCGAACAGGTTTTAAGAGCCATGAAGTCCTTGGGCATAGAAAATAAATAGCTAAGATAGGAATCACTGGTCACATACCAGATGGAGGAGGCCAAAGGAAGAGCATAGCAGAGTCTGACAGTACCCATAAGGCCACAGAACTTAAAGGAATGCCACAATAATAAATCACCTCTGAATATCATATTGATTTCATCCTTAACATGATATAAGTTATAACACACACTAATTAGGGCCACATGACTAAGACCCCCATATGTGTCTACATGAGTAACTTGGAACATCTTATGCAGACACTTCACAAAATAGATCCAAAATATCCACTGACAACAGACATATCTATTCTGCCACCGTGATGCTGCATATATGATTGGCGAAGTGGATGAAGAACTGTGGTGTCAGACCTAAGAATGCCAGTGACACAAGAAGCTTCCAAATTATGAGCCACCCCCATTGAATGTGGCCTTTCATGTCTGAGGGAAGGAAGCAGGTATCCTTACATACCCATCCTGTAAGGTTTAGAACTGTCAGGCTGGCCCCCGGGGTCAATCACACTCTTGACAATCTAAGGATTTTTTTTTTCCGGTTCTTTTTTTTTTTTTTCTGTTGATCTTAATCTCTCCCCATAATAGAAAGGGTAACTGCCAAGAGACCTCAAGGAACCATCACAAAAGCAATACATATGAATGTGAGCAGGATTTGTAGCCCAGAAAAAAACACCACACACTTTTAAACTTATCTGGGAAGAGATCAGACGTTTCCTACCCACAGATTCAAATCAGCTTGAACCTCAAATATTTGATTTCCATATTAAGAGCAGTAGTGGCCATTGGATTGTAATGCAAACCATCCTGTGCAGCTGTGACTCAACACAGCTACTGATTATCTCACTCAACTGCCTGGACTTCGAGCTCAATTTCACAAGGCAGAAATATGACTTTTTTTCCCCTCCTTTTTAGTCATAAAAGATCACTCAAGGAAGCAGCATGACAAAATGTTTCCTGATGCTATTACAGGGGTATGGCTGAAACTCAACCTCACACACATTGGTACAAAAGCGTACTGAGCTCCCCGCAAACATCTGAGCTTTCTGGCAACATGAACGCCCAAGAATCAACAAGCCTTTCATTGCTAATTATTTGAGACATCTCCCGCTTTGCTTTTAGAACATCCTGAGTTGTTTATCAAGGAGATCATAACATATGAAAGTATTCATGCCATCTTTAATAAAGAAAAAAAAAAAGCCTGTCTGAATGAGGAGAGGGAAACACTGTTGCAATATATCAACAATTGGATTGTGTCTATAATGGACCTTAATTCTTTAGAAGAAAAGACCTATAGTCAGAAGCACAAAGCAGTATTATCCCTTTTGTTATTTAAAGAAAAAAACAACAAAAATCTGCTACTAATCCTTTACACATATGTAATACATCTTGTCCAAGGATCTCCGAGTCCAGTGTAAATAAACAAGAAGGTGCCTTTGTAAGATCCAGCCAAGAACACAAGAGAAATAGAACTCTCAGGTTACATACAAATAAGCCACACTTCCAGAACAACTTCACAACAAAGTAATGGGAAGTCTCTTGATTTGGGGAAATAGTTTGCTCTTGGTAGAGAGAAGACAATAAATGTTTGTAGAAACAGTAGACTATGCCCTGCAGGGTCATGATAATGATTACTTCATCCATATGAATCATGTATGTTTGTATGTTCTACTGTGTCTCTTAATTTTAAGTTTTGCAGTGCTGGGGATTGATCCTGAGGTGTTTACATGTTATGTAAGTACTTCATCACTGAACTATGTCCCTCTGCAGTTGAGGACCCTCTGTACTCAGAGCAGCTGAGGATCCACTGCACTCAGAGCAGCTGAGGATCCACTGTACTCAGAGCAGCTGAGGATTGGCTGCACTCAGGGCAGCTGAGGATCCACTGCACTCAGAGCAGCTGAGGATCCACTGCACTCAGAGCAGCTGAGGATCCACTGCACTCAGAGCAATTGAGGATCGCCTGCACTCGGGGCAGTTGGACAACAGCTTGACTGTTCTACTGAAGACCCAATAGTCTGAAGGCCTCCAAAGAGATCTACTGCAGCCAGGGCAACAGATCAGCAGCTTCTCTGTGAAGAACCCCAAGTTGGAAGGTCCCACAGGTGATCTGATACTGCCTGGATCAGAGGCCTACTTGGAGACCTGAAGCAACCAGGGACAAAAGAGGCAGACTCTATATAGTCAGCCAGACCAACAAACACCAGGGAGATCCAGATGGCGAAAGGCAAACACAAAACCATAAGCAACAGAAGCCAAAATATGTGGACATCATCAGAACCCAGTTCTCTCACCACAGCAAGCCCTGAGTACAACAATACACCTGAAAATCAGGAAGCTGACCTAAAATCCTATCTCATGAAGATAATAAGCGTCCTTTAAGGAGGATATCAACAACTCACTGAAAGATATACAGGAAAACACAGGTAATCAGGTGAAGGAATTGAATAAAGTGATCCAAGACCTAAAACTAGAAGCAGAAACAATAAAGAAAAACAAAAATGGAGGCAAACCTGGAAATGGAAAACCTAGGAAAGAGGCCAAGAATTACAGATGTAAGTATTACCAACACAATAAAAGCAACAGAAGAATCTCAGGTGTAGAAGATACAGTAGAAGAGATTGACACAATTGTCAAAGAAAATTCAAGACAGAAAAAAACCTCTTAACTCAAAGCATCCAGGAAATTCAGGACACAATGAAAAGACCAAATCTAAGAATAATAGGAATAGAGGAGAATGAATATTCCCAGCTCAAAGGTCCTGAAAATGTCTTCAACAAAATTGTAGAAGAAAACTTCCCCAACCTAAAGAAGGAGATGACCATAAAGATACGAGAAGCCTATATAACACCAAATAAATGGGACCAGAAAAGAAAATCTTCTTGTCACATAATTATCAAAACAATAAATTCACAGAGCAAAGAAAGACTATTATAAGCTGCAAGGGAAAAAGACCAAGTAGTATACAAAGGTAGACCTATCAGAATTATACCAGAATTCTCAACAGAGACTATGAAAGCCAGAAGAGCCTGGTCAGAGGTCATACAGACTCCAACCCAGGCTACTATACCCAGCAAAACTCTCAATTAACATAGAAACCAAGGTATACCATGACAAAACCAAATTCAAACAGTATCAATTTACTAACCAAGTCCTACAGAGGATCCTGGAAGGAAAGCTCCAACACAGGAAGGTACCTGCACCAAAGAAAGGACAAGATATTAAACATTTCATAACAAAGTCAAAAGCAGAGAGCCATAAGCACACAAAGCCACCTACAAAAACAAACATATCAGGAACCAACAGTCATCACTCTTTAATATCTCTCAATATTAATGGACTCAACTCATCTATAAAGACATAAGCTGACAGACTAGATACACAAACAAGATCCAGCATTTTGCTGGATACAAGAAACACACCTCAATAACAAAGACAGGCACTATCTCAGAGTAAAAGGGTAGAAAAAGGTCTTGCAAACAAGTAGTCCCAGGAAACAAGCAGGAGTTGTGATCCTAATATCCAATAAAATAGACTTTCAACCAAAAGTTATCAAACATGATGAAGAAGGACACTTCATATTCATCAAGGGGAAAATCCACCAAGAGAAAGTCTCAATTCTCACCATCTATTCCTCAAATAAAAAAAGCACCCAAATTCATAAAAGAAACTTTACTAAAACTCAAAACACACATTGAAACCCACATAATAATAGTGGGAGATTTCAACTCCCCACTCTCACCAATGGACAGGTCATTGAAACAGAAACTAAACAGAGACACAGTGAAACTAAGAGAGGTTATGAACCAAATGGATTTAACAGATATCTACAGAACATTTTACCATAAAACAAAAGAATACACCTTCTTCTCAGCACCTCATGGTACTGTCTCCAAAACTGACCATATAATTTGTACAAAACATGCCTCAACAGATACAAGAAGATTGAAATAATACCATGCACCCTATCAGATCACCATGGCTTAAGGCTGGTCTTCAATAATAGCAAAAACTACAGAAAGCCCACATATTTGTGGAAACTGAACAACTCTTTACTCAATGATAACTTGAAAAGGAAAGAAATGAAGAAAGAAATGAAAGACTTCCTGGAATTTAATGAAATTGTTGACAGACCATACCCAAACTTACGGGACACAATAAAAACAGGGCTAAGAGGAAAATTCATAACACTAAGTGCCCTGGTTAAAAAAAACTGGAAAGATCTTACACTAAAAACTTAACAGCACACCTGAGAGCTCTAGAACAAAACGAAGCAAACTCACACAAGAGGAGTAGAAGGCAGGAAATAGTCAAACTCAGGGCCAAAATCAACCAAATAGAAACAAAGAAAACAATACAAAGAATCAGCAAAACCAAAAGCTGGTTCTTTGAGAGAATCAGCAAGATAGGTAAACCCTTAGTCAAACTAACTAAAGGGCCAAGAGGAGGTTAATTAATTTTACTATCCAAATTAATAAAATCAGAAATGAAAAGGGAGACATAACAACAGAAATGGAGGAAAATTTAAAAACCCTACTATAAAAGCCTATACTCAACAAAAATGGGAAATCTAGATTAAATGGATGGTTTTCTAGCCAGATGCCACATACCATAGTTAAATCAAAAGCAGGTAAACTATTTAAACAGACCCATATTGCACAAAGAAATAGAAGAAGTCATTAAAAAAACTCGCAACCAAAAAGAGCCCAGGACCAGATGGATTTAGTGCAGAATTCTACCAGACCTTCAAAGAAGACCTGATACCAAATTTTCCTCAAAATATTCCATAAAATAGAAACAGAAGGAACACAACCAAACTCCTTCTATGAAGCTACAATTACTCTGATACCTAAACAACATAAGGACCCGACCAAAAAAGAAAACTTCAGGACAATCTCTCTTATGAGTATCGATGCTAAAACACTCAATAAAATGCTTGCAAATCGAACCCAAGAACACTTCAAAAACATCATTTACCACGATTAAGTAGACTTCATCCCAGGAATGCAAGGTTGGTTTAATATACAAAAATCCATTAACATAATCCACTATATAAATAAACTCAAAGGAAAAAAATCACATGATCATCTCCTTAGATGCAGAAAAAGCATTTGACAAAATACAACACTCCTTCATGTTAAAAGTATTGGAGAGATGAAGAATTCAAGACCCATGCCTACATAATAAAAGCAATTCACTGAAAACCAACAGCCAATATAAAATTAAATGGAAACATACTTGAAGCAATCCCACTGAAGTAGGGGACAAAACAAGTATGCTCACTCTCTCCATATCTACTTAATATAGTATGTGAACTGTTAGCTAGAACAATAAGACAACAAAAGATCAAGGGGATACATATTGGTAAAGAAGAAATAAAGGTATCACTATTTCCAAATGATATGATTGTACTCATAAGCAACCCCAAAAATTCTACCAGAGAACTTCTCCAGCTGATAAACAACTTCAGCAAAGTGGCCATATATAAAATTAACTCAAATAAATCAGTAGCCTTCCTTTATACAAATGATAAACAGGCTGAGAAAGAAATTAGGGAAATCTGCTGGCAGTGGTGGCCCACGCCTTTAATCCCAGCACTTGGGAAGCAGCAGCAGGCAGATTTCTGAGTTTGAGGCCAGCCTGGTCTACAGAGTGAGTTCCAGGACAGCCAGGGCTATACAAAGAAACCCAGTCTCGAAAAACAAAATTAATAATAATAATAATAATAATAATAATACAAGAAATTAGGGAAACAACTCCCTTCACAATAGCCACAAATAATATAAAATATCTTGGGGTAACTCTAACCAAACAAGTGAAAGACCTGTATGACAATAACTTCAAGTCTCTCAAGAAAGAAATCAAAGAAGATATCAGAAAATGGAGAGATCTCCCATGCTCATGGATTGGCAGAATTAACATAGTAAAAATGGCCATCCTACCAAAGGCAATCTACAGATTCAATGCAATCCCCAACAAAATCCCAACACAATTCTTCAAAGACATGGAAAGAGCAAAATCTCAAATTCATCTGGAAAGGCAAAAACCCCAGAATAGCAAAAAACAATTCTTAACAATAAAAAAACAGCTGGGGGAGTCACCATCCCTGATCTCAAGCTTTACTAAAGAGCAATGGTGATTAAAAAAAAAAAAAAACTGCATGGTATTGGTACAGAGACAGACATGTTGATCAATGGAATAGAATTGAAGACCCAGAAATAAAATCGCACACTTATGGTCACTTGACTTTAACAAAGACGCTAAAATTATACAATGGAAAAAAGAAAGCATCTTCAATAAATGGTGCTGGTCTAACTGGCTATCTGTATGTAGAAGAATGAAAATAGACTCATATTTGTCACCTTGTACAAAGCTCAAGTCTAAGTAGATCAAGGACCTCAACAAAAAACCAGATACACTCAATCTAATAGAAGAGAAAGTGGAAAAGAGCCTTGAACTCATTGGCACAGGGGGAAATTTCCTAAACAGTACTCTAATGGCTCATGATCTGAGATCAAGAATTGATAAATAGGACCTCATGAAACTGGAAAGCTTCTGTAAGGCATAGGACATAGTCAAGAAGACAAATTGGCAACCTACAGATTGGGAAAAAATCTTCACTAACCCCATATCCAACAGAGGGCTAACATCCAAAAAAGAACTCAAGAAGTTAATCACCAGAAAACCTAACAACCCAATCAAAAAATGGGATATAGAACTAAACCGAGAATTCACAACTGAGGAATCTCGAATGGCTGAGAAACACTTAAAGAAATGTTCAAAGACCTTAGTGATCAGAGAAATGCAAATCAAAATGACCCTGAGATTCTACATTACAACAATCAGAATGGGTAAGATAAAAACCTCAAGGGACAGTACATGATGATGAGGATGTGGAGAAAGTGGAACACTCCTCCATTCCTGGTGGGATTGCAAACTGGTACAACCACTCTGGAAATCAGTCTGGAGATTTCTCAGAAAATTAGAAATAGATCTACCTGAAGACCCAGCTATACCACTCTTGGGAATATACCCAAAAGATGCCTCAACATGCCACAGGGGCACATATTCCACTATGTTCATAGTGGCCTTATTTGTGACAGCCAGAAACTGTAAACAACCTAGATGTCCCATGACAGAAGAATGGATACAGAAAATGTGGGTCCTTTACACAATGGAATACTACTCAGCTATGAAGAACAAGGAAGGACATCCTAAGTTTTGAAGGTAAATGGATGGAACTAGAAAAAAAAAATCATCCTGAGTGAGGTAACTCAGACCCAAAAGGACATGCATGGTATGTACTCACTAATAAGTGGATATTAGCCAAAAAAAAAAAAAAAAAAAAAAAAAAAAAAAAAAAAAAAAAAAAAAAAAAAGGACAGAATACCCAAAATACAGTCCACAGATCTCAAAAAGGTCAACAAGCTGAAGTCCCCAAGTGAGGACACTTCAGTCCCACTTGGAGAGAGAAAAAAGCAATCATAAGTGGGGAGGGAGGAAGGAAGGGAGGGAGGGATCTGGGAGGGAAACAGGGTGGGGGTGGGGGTGGGGGAGAACCTGATCTGGTATTAGGTGAGGGAAAAAGACTGAAGCCCTGAGAGCCAGCAGAAAGAATGGAAATAGGAGGTTGGGGGACCCTCCAGAATGCACCAGAGACCTGGGAGGTGAGAGACTTCCAGGACTCAAAGAGAGAGACCTTAGATGAAATTCCAGACAGTAGGGAGAGGGAACTTATAGAGCCCACCCCCAGCAGCAAGGCAGGACGTCAAGTGAGGGATGGGGTTGTCATCCCACAGTCACACCTCTGTCCCATAATTGTTCCTGTCTGAAAGAATTACAGGGATGGAAATGGAGAGGAGCCTGAAGATAAGAACATCCAGCATCAGGCCCAAAGTGGGATCCAGCTCAAGGGGAGGTCCCGAGGCCTGACACTATTACTGAGGCTACATAGCGCTCACAAAAAGGGATCTATCATGGCTGCCCTCCAAAACACTCAACGAGCAGCTGAAAGAGACAGATGCAGATATTTGCACCCAACCAATGGACAGAAGCAGCTGACCCCTGTTGTTGAATTAAGGAAGGCTGAAAGAAGCTGAGGAGAAGGGCAATCCTGTAGGAGGACCAGCAGTCTCAATTAATCTGGACCCTGAGATCTCTCAAGCACTGGACAGCATATGATATGAGGCCCCCAACACACATACAGTAGAGGACTGCTGGGTCTGTGTTCATTCAGAGATGATGCACCTAACCCTCAAGAGACTGGAGGCTCCAGGGAGTTTAGAGGTCAGGTGGGGTGGGGGTTGGGAGTAGGGACATCCATGTGGAGACAGGGAGGTGGAGGGGAGGTATGGGATGTGAAACAGTAGGAGGGTGGATGGGGGGTGGATATAAATATGAAAGGGAAACATAAAAAAAATATTTCCTATGTGAGATAGACTCTCTGGGACAAGCTTATTTCTAAGCCAGAGAGCATCTGTAAGGGCCATCTAGGGTGCTTGTCACAAGACCTCAAACCTAGATCAGGTGCCGTGTGACCTTTTCCTAGGGAGATGATAACAAATCTCTACCCACCCCAGATAAGGCATCAACAGACCAAAATAATAATTCCAGGCTAAAACCTAACCCAGAAAACCAGTGCCTTTATTAGACTTACCAGAAAATGAATGGGGAGCTACTGATAGGCGTATGGGTAACCCTTAAACAGCTTCATCGCCAAAGATCTCACCCCCGGCATGAAAAATGATTTCCCCATAGCTGCACAGATCAAGTCTCCCCTTCAGTTAATCTTCTACCAGAGAGAGAGAGACAGAGAGAGAGAGAGAGACAGAGAGAGAGAGAGACAGAGAGAGAGAGAGACTCTAGCTCTTCTTGAGACCACTGCTTGCAGTTGGGACAGAATTGAATTGGATTCAGGAGGGAGTGGCTGGAATTTCAAATGAGGATCTAAAGCTATTTTGGTTAGACTGGCTGGGCAGTGAACTGTTGGGACCTGCCTATCTTCAGCTACTTTACAAAAGTCTGGGCTTAAAAACACTCACAGCACTGCTTAGAATTTTACATAGGTGCTGAGGATTTGAACTCAGGTACTCACGCTTGCAAGAATAAGCATCCTTACCCACTGAGCTATCTCCCTAGCCCAACAGGTCTGGTCTTGATTCTCTTGACAGTAATCATAGTTTCTCTGATTAAGATGGCAATCATTGTTAGGCTCTGAGACAGAATCCCACGACAAAAGTGTTTCACCACCTTGTAGCTATTGAAAATCTGATCCAGGTAGTCCTTTCCTGCCAGGAGGCATGAGTGATTGTGTTGAGAAGCATCCCTGGCAAGCCCGCTAGAAGCTTTTGACTGCTCACAACTTCACTCATGTCGGTCAAAAACAACCCTAGACATTAGCAAATATCTTTCCAAGGGCAAAATTGCCTCCATGTTGAAAATCTTACTAGTTTCAGATGCCTTCAGGATCTCAGAAAATGATCTTTCCTTCACTTACATACCAGTACGAACTAGATAGGATTGGTCAATATATTTAATTGCATCTTCAGCCACGCAGCTCCAAGCATTTTTAGCCATCTTTAGCATCCAGATCAGTCTCCAAGAGCCACAGGTATAATGAACCATTTCAACAAGGCATCTGCTCTCGGTTTTGTATTACGAACCTCGCATCCAAAACTAGTACTTACATTGAAAAAAGTCAAAATAGATTCTTCTCAAATCTTTTAAGAATCTATAAAGTGACAATGTGCTATGGGATGTCAAGCAATGACCCGAAGATATGTAGCTGATTGTCTGCCTGCCCGGTAACTTGCTTGAATATAAAGAAGACGGTCATTAGACTGTTTTCAATAACCAAAGGCAAAAGGAAAGTGTGTGTGTGTGTGTGTGTGTGTGTGTGTGTGTGTGTGTGTGTGAAGCAGCTGTGGAGCAGATTGAAGACAGGAGTCTTCTAACTTATGTATAAAAACCAGATGAGTGAATGTCTGATCGTCGTCCATGGAGAACAAAAGAGGGCAACAGATTCCCTGGACCTGGGGTTCCTGGTGGTTGGGCTAGAGACCAGAACAGGTCCTTTGCAATAGCAGCAAGTGTTCTCAATGGCTGAGTCACTTCTCCAGTCCCTCTCCACATAGTTTTTGAAATAACATCTCTGACAAAAGATGGAGACCCATAGTAACAGGACTGGCTCAGGCCAGCAAGGCCCAGGACCTGCCTGTCTCCCCACACCAACACTGGCATTACAGATATATGTCACCGTGCCCCAGTTTTCATATGAGTGCTGGGATTTGAACAAAGATGGTCATGATGTCATGCTGGCACAACAAGGCCTTTACATACTGAGACATCTCCTCTGCCCCAGGATTTATTTTTCAATTAATTAAAATAAATAAATCTCTCAGTGGTGGAAGATCTGGAAGGGGCGAGAACAGTAAGTCTTATTTTGTGTTTCAGAGGTAATTAGCTGGCAGCGGGCAGAGTCTGGGCAGTCTGCCCTCGAGATGGCCACTTAAGGTATCAAACAAAGGGGTGCCAGCTGATGATGGATTCTCCATGGAACCCAAACGTTTAGCTAAGGAGTGTCCACAAGCAGCTGCCACAGCATCGTGCCTGCGGGCTCCATGATCGGCATCTCTGTGGCGGGTAGCCAGAGCGGCCCCACTTCTCTTACTCAGATCGGCTCTCCTAAGAAAGATAGTTTTGACACAGCATCCATTGTTAACTCTATAGATAGACAAAAGGCAACTGCTCCAACTCCCAGGAACTGTAAGTCTACAGCCCTGAGACTTCTTTTCAGATGGAAACTGCTCTTTTTCTAAATGACTACTGAGCATGCACCAAGCCTGTTCATCAAGATGAGGAGTCTGCAGTCGGGCTCACCAGTGCCTCATCCGCAATGGAACAGATTTGAGTCATTGAAAATCAGGAGAAAAGTTCCAAGGAAGCACAACACTGTTAGCATTTCAAGAAGGCCTCCTTGCTTGTTGCGTGTTGAATTATCTTTACGTTTGTAAAAAAGTTCTTACTGTGCATCTGAGGACAACACCTAACATAAGATGGCCAGTCAGTGGTGACCAGGGCTCTTCTGGGTACTCCTGTAGGATGAGTAAGAAGACACCACTATTAAACATGCTTTTAACTTTGCTCTGAGCACTCTTCGCTCCTCCCACTGATCTCAAATTATTGCAAAGGGACTGCGGTTATCCCCAATTTGCTGATGAAATTCAGAAGCTCAGGTATTGATGTTGCTGCTAGCTCCATAATTATTTTTTACATCTGTGTTGTAATCTTTTTTTTTTTCCTATCCAAAGGAAAACAGTATTTTTCCTTTTCTGGATTGAAGGATCCCCAGAGCCTCTCCTCACCCACGCTTCTTAAAATACACTTCTCATTTTTCATTTCCCTACTGAGTTGTGGAGCCCAGAGTTAGAAGTAATTGGTTCCATTTTTGAGTATTCGTCAGCTCAAATCCATGGCTGTATTCCTGAACATATTACCTGCCAGATACTGGAGATCATTCAAAGATGGGACTAAGATATGGTTTCTGCCCTTTGAGCTCCTCCCCAAAAGGAAAGCACTTAATGCCCAACATAACAATGAGACAAGAGGAAAATATTGAGGTAGCCAAAGGAGAGATTCACTAACTCTGCCTGGGGCCATGAAGGAAAAGGCATTCAAAGAGAGTTTTGAGTAGACTAGGAGGCGTAAGCCAACTTAGAAGATAAGAATGTATTCTGGTCACAGGCAATAGACTATAAAATGTTGCTTATCTTCACTTTACAGTATATATTCATTTGGTTTTATAATAATTATTTGTGAAGATAGCAGAATGTGTGTCAAATGCAGCAGTAGACTCTGAGTGTGGTGGTACAAGCTAGAATTCCAGCATGTAGGAAGCTGAGGCAGGAGGATCATGGGTTCAATGCCACACTGTACCACGTAATGAGACCCTGTCTAAAACATAATAAAACACATGGCAATAACAGCAACAACAACAATAAGTACAGGATCCAGTGGTGGGCAAGAGAGACAAGGTTAAGGCCTTTTAGACCCAATGCTTTGGTGTGGGACAGCTTGGCATCTAGACTCCAAAGATACCCGCCATTAATCAATTGCTTCCCTTCCTGAATTCACTGTCCTTCTCTCTCCTTCCATCCCTGAAATGCATACGTGTTGCCTAGCCTGGAATGTGGACACCTCTACATCACCTTTTGACAATAGACTAGAGAGCCATTCCTTATTCTTGCACATATGCATAATGAAGTGATCCTAAATTCAATAGCTCTAAACAGTGATGTTTCTTCTGCTCACATGTCTTCAATTAGAACTGACCTTGGCATCTCCATGGGATGATCCTCATGGCCTCCGCTGAAATAGACTTGGCTAAAGGCTAAAGGATTTGCACCCAGACTGAGCCACCTGCATGGCTAGCAGGTAAGTGCTGCCTGGAATCTAAGCTAAGACTGAATCTTCTTTATGGTCTAGGCTACTCATAGTGTGGTGACCATCATACACAGTATCAACGCCCAGACTCTACTAACTGAACAATTCACAGTACTCTCATGGCTTAATGGAAGAGACCATGGATTCCACAGTCTAATGAGGATATGGTATCAATTGGGAAAACATGTAAATTGGAGAATATTATTGTGAACTTTTTTTTTTTGTCCAGAGTCTAAGAAAGCTCCAATAAAGAATGACCCTCTAGATCTAAAGCAACACAGGAACCATGAGCTACTACCATATGGACAGTGAGTCCAGGTCCAATGAGTCATCTCTCTGCTATCAAGATGAAATGAAACTCCAGACCATCCAAAACTCTCTCCTGAATTAGTTACTTTTCTCATCACTACTGGTAAAATATCCAAGAACAACCACTAAAGAGAGACAGAGAACTCTCTGGTTTCAAAATATATATTCTCTAAGGCAGGGAGTTTTGGCAGCAAGAGCTTGTGGCTGAATTTCCTCATGTCCTGGACATTTGGTAAGTAGAGAGCTAGAAGTTGGACAGGAACATGAGATTGATGACTTTCCGGTCCCTCTCTGAGTGACTAAATGCTTAGGTGTGCCCAGCCCAAGAGAGTTGAGAACATTATCCCCATCTTATGGTACAGCTACAAATTTTCAAGTATCAATAACTTAAGTAGCATTGTTTTCTATTTTTCTACTAGTTTGTTTTTCAATCCTTTACACAAATACTATAATATCAAGAATTAATCAATATAACCTATAACCTGAACAAAGTAAGATCTTTAGCAAATTTATACCTTTTCTTCTCCATGTTTGTAAAGAAATTGAAGATTGTTATAGTTGACCTTATAACCCTGCTATTGGAGAGACCCAACCTCAAGCAATAGATGCTGGCCCTCTTATGGAATCCCAGCTAGATTTGATATCCATACCTCCTAGGCATGGCCTCTCCATGAAGCTCCACATGGCTCAACTCCAAAGACAAGCATCCTAAAAGAGAAAGAGGAAGAGGAAGAGGAAGAGGAAGAGGAAGAGGAAGAGGAAGAGGAAGAGGAAGAGGAAGAGGAAGAGAAACAAAGGGAGCGCTGTAGGTGGAATCCATGATGCCTTTCACAGGTTGGCTTCTAAAGCCTTTCATGTCACCTACCTCACAGTCTCTTTGGCAGTAGTGAGTCCTTAAGTCTGGTCCACATCTCACAGGAGAGAGTTAGAACTATCTCTTCCTGAGAAAATGTCAAGTAACTTAACAGATATGTTTTAAAATTATTTTAGATGTCATTTAAAGACACATTTCTAGCAAAAATATAAATTATACAATCCTATTTGAAAAGGAGACAATATGATCTTGAGAGATGGTTTAGCGGTTAAGAACACTGGCAGCACTATGTTCATAGCAGCCTTATTCATAATAGCCAGAAACTGGAAAGAACCCAGATGTCCCTCAACAGAGGAATGGATACAAAAAATTTGGTATATTTACACAATGGAGTACTACTCAGCTATTAAAAACAATAAATATATGAAATTCCTAGGCAAATGGATGGATCTGGAGGCCATCATCCTGAGTGAAGTAACCCA
>LR752568.1:8406-46693 GCA_902729485.2 Mus minutoides | reverse complement strand
AGAGACAAGTTTTGCTATAGACAAACAGAACCAACAAGCTAACATCAGTATGCCATGAATGAAAACCATCTCTAAGTGGTTATAGTCCCTAAAGCAGCACTCCATCTACAATAAATGCAATTATCTCGCTAAAATTGCTTGCATGTGCTTCTTTACAGCATCAAGCCATGCCCTCCACCACCCTTTCTCCTGGTCGTTCGCAGACCTTCTCTTTGCCCATATCTTTGATTTAAATGTATCATGACACATTTTTAAACAATAGCAGGAAACCTCACTTATGACTTTAATTATAAAATGGTGTTATAAAATTATATCCACATTTGACTTTTTGGCAGGCCCAGCCCTCACTCAACAAGAATATCTCAAGTTGGCTCTGCAGTTCTCTTGGGTTGATTTCAGGGCTTACTGTATGTAATTGATATAAAAACACAAGGTTTAGGAAGCAGTTATTGGAACTTGTTAAAAGAAGTAGCCACATTCATAAATCCTTTCATTTTACTGGATAACATGCCAAGAGAATTCACACCACACTGTGGGGAATGTGGAAGAGATTCTGCATTTCATTTTTAGGGAAAAACTGATACATTCTGTCGGCACACTAATTGACTCTGGAGTCTTCATATTGTTTCTATTCAGATGTCAACTGTGTTTTATAAAAAGAAAAAGTATAAATATCTGCCAGTGCTAAAAGAATTCTATTGCCTTTTATTAATGAAAAGAAGGAGAAGTGTGTCTGTTTCTAGTGGGTTTAATAGGAGTCGCAGAAAGAAAGAATCAAAAAAGGCCACCATTAGGAACATATGTTGCCTGAGACAATCTCAATAAAATTTTAGTAGAAACTTTAGAAACAAAAACTAGTGATCCTTTCTCATTAAATAATGCAAATTACCTCTTCTAATAAATGTAGCTTATAACATGAAAAAGTAGCTTCACAGTATTTGTAATTTTCATACTACCAAAAGGACATTTTACATTGCAAAAAAGCAAATGGAATCTGGAACTTGGAAGAGCAAATTGAGCCTCTAGCCTTAAGGGCAATGGATGTTATGGCTATACTCCTCCAGTATTTATTTTATAAATGCTGTTTTATTTTGACAGTGAACATGAATTAATAATATGAACCCCAAAGGTCTTTCAAATCATGACTCCAACTTTTCAGTTATTCACCAACTAGCTCAAACACAAACTAAACTAATGCACAGAAAGTAATTAAATGCCGATTTCCATGCCACCAACTATAAGAGCAATGGAAACCAGTAAGGAGAGAAGATGGTGAAAGTTGGGAAGGTCTTGTATTAAATAATATTCAAATAAATGTGCAGTAGAGAAAGTGCTATACAAATGGGGATTGGTGACCTGGGGACACTGTGTCTCCTTTATGGTTGCCAAAAATAGCAAATAGGCAAAAAGCAAAAAGCAGCTCTGAGAGTGAAGTTGCTCACGCACAGCACGAGTCAAGACTCTCCAGAGAGAAAGCCATCTTCAAGGGAAACAGAAGCCAGAAAACCCAAGAAAAGCACGGGAACCACCGATTTCTGAAAATAGAATGATGTTTCAACAAACAAACCAACATGGAGACAATTTAGATGCGGAACAAGCCAAGACCCTGTCAAAGGACCTGCTACCTCTCAAAATACTAAAGCTGTGCTTACACATTTACTCATAGCTGATCTAGAGTTGACCCCAGCATCACATGCAGAGCTGAGAAACTTCCCTGAGAGACTGTTTTAGACTTATACTGACAATAATAGCTGCTACTTAAACACACCACATCTGCGCAGTAGGCATTCACCTGACCCCAGTGCCATCACCATCACAGACTGTCGGCGCAATTCTATTTCACAAACATTCCTTTTTAAAACAGAAGAGACCATTGTCAGAGGTTGAGGTGTGTGTGTGTGTGTGTGTGTGTGTGTGTGTGTGTGTGTGTGTGTGTGGTGTATGTGCATGTGTGTGTGATATACCTATATATTAGCACTCTACATTATACAATTAATTGCTACCTATACCAGTTTCATCACGCTTGCACCTTTGATACAGCCATCTACATATACATTCATACATCTATCTCTATTTACAGTATATGTCAAAATAAATTACAGGCATCAGTACATTTTAGCCATAAGCACTTTTTTTTGAAACATAAACTGCTCATTTTCAGTTGTTTTCTTCAGAGATAATTCTACACTCAGTTCAATGCATGAACTCTAAGTGTGCCAGTCATTAGATTNTGACAAATGCATGACTTTGTGTAACCCTAGTCTTTATCAAAACATGGAACATTACCATCCGCTCGTCTTTCCTTCGTCTCCTTCTCAGTCAATTCCCACTTCACCCAACAGGCAACCATTGTTCTTAATCTTTCTCTACCATAGATTATTTTGCCTGCCCTTGAAGTGGGTTTTTTTTAATGCATAGCTCTGGGCTCCATGCCAATCCCCTGAAAGAGAGCCTTTATGCACAATGTTTAGGAATCTACATATTTAGCAAACTCATCTGAAGATTCTTATGTTCAGTAAAACTTGAGAGCCACTATATAATACATCAGTTTACTTCTCTGTATGCCAAGTAATATAATCTATTTTATAAATGACCTTCCTGTGTTATATGACCAACATTAAACCTCAATTCTCAGCAATTACTTCCTAATTAGTCTTTCTTTTCAGTAATCATGTTCACAATAAATTATACTTACTTAAAGCACAGAACCATATGATTTATATAAGTACCTCAGAAAGAAAGATGGAAGCCATAATTATAAAAATGAGTCAAAAATAGTATAGTTATTATGGTAATGGAAAGAAACAGAGAGGTGTTTTACATAATACAATCTTGACTTAGAAAGACAGAGAGCAATTTCCTAGTTGCTTTTCATATGGATGAATCTCATTGTTGTTAAGAAAAATCAGGATGGTCAAATATTTAGGTTTTAATGGAAGTTGTTTTAGTAGCATGAGTAAACAATATAATGTAACTTAACCAAACAAAAGAAAATATTATCAGGTCATGTAACATAAAAAAAATATAGGCTCCATGAGTCTTTATGAAAAACATCAAATAGTATTGTTAGCACATATTCTTGATGCATGGTTGTTTGAGAAGGGAGGTATCGTGACTGTTTTTCTCCATGTTAATGTTCAAATGAAGTCAGTGTTAGCCACCAGTTATAACTACTTCTCTCACAATGTTACCTTCTTCCTCGAGGTTCTTTAAGACACTATGAGCAGATGACTGTGACACTATAAGCAGATGACTGTGACACTATGAGCAGATGACTGTGACACTATGAGCAGATGACTGTGACACTATGAGCAGATGACTGTGACACTATGAGCAGATGACTGTGACACTATGAGCAGATGACTGTGGAACTGAAGAGTATGAAGAGTCCCACTTAATGAGAGGGGTGACTGAGAATCTGGAGGTGCACATCAAAGAAAAGTGTCCCATCCAAGACTGAAAAATGAACTCTGACCAAGTGAGCCACATGTGCTGACCACAGGAAAAAAAATCACAAAAATCAGTTAACATGAAGGGTTAGATGATGTTAGACTACTGGTGCTAGCTAAGAATACTGAGGGTATGCAATTTTTATCCTCCAAAAATCAAGGAATACCAAAACAAATTAGCAACTACAACTTGTGTGTTTCAAAATAGCTAATAGAATATCAAATGTCCCAGATACACGAAACTGATAAATATCTGTGATACATATAGCACTTGCCAGAGACATATTTAAATATCATACTATACCTGTGAATATGCATAGTTATCTATCATTGAACAGTAATAAGTAGGGCTTTATTCAGATGCAGGCAAAATCTCTACCCTAATGTTAGAAACCATTGCATATGGAGAAAATGGACAGATAGGCGAAAATGAACAGATATGTTAAAGAATACATGATGCCGCTACAATGGAAGATCTAGTGTACTCAAAGAGCAGAGTGCAGGCAGAAGTCAAGCATTCAATCCCATGGCTAACGCTGTTCAAAGATTGGGGAAAATCACTTCCCATGTCCCCCACATATATCTTCACTATAACAATCATTTGTTTACAAATGTGAGCTGCTCTATCAGGGAGTATCTATATGCAGAAATGATTGCATAAGCAACAATATAAGCGTCTTTTTTCAAATTCTATATTTAAAAGAAATACACACAGCAGATCCTTATGCAATAAAAAATCATTCCCCATACATTCTCACCCACCTTCTACTGCTTCTCCAGAACCAAATGACAGTTCTAGTGGTAGTCACACATTAAGCTTGGTATCTTCAATAGTTGTATTGTCAATGTAGGACACTTATGATATGAATTTACATTATTCTTGGATATGTATGTACAAAGGTAGAGATAAATATGTGAAGGGTTTTTATTGGTAATTTGTGTATATGTGTGTGTATGTGTATATATATATATATATATATATATATATATATATATATATATAGAGAGAGAGAGAGAGAGAGAGAGAGAGAGAGAGAGATGTGTGTGTACATACATACATTATGCATATATGTGTATATATTCATATATATTAATGTATATCATATTCATGTGTGCACAAGTGCACATGTGTATACAGGTGTGCATGCAACTATGCATGCATTAAGTGTGAAGGTCAGAAGAGAACTATTCATGCATTGCTCATGAATAGTTCACCTTATTTAGTCAGACAAGATCCCTCGTTGACCTGGGGCTGGCTAGTTCAGCTAGGCTCAAGAATCTACATGTCTCTGACTCCCCAGCATTACAAGTGCATGCTACTATACCCAGAATTTCTGAATGGGTTCTGAAGATCTTATTCAAGTCCCAATGCTTGTGTGGCAAGCACTTTACTGACAAAGATATCTCCCCAGTGTAGGGTCATTGAACACTAGAAATGAAATAATTTTAATTGAAAGTATCTCACAAAATTGTCTTTTAGTTTTATTTTCACAAATTAAATAAAATAAACATTCATTTCTTTTAACTTTTTATTTGTGTATGTGTCTGCATAGGTTGGGTATAGTGTCAGATGATGGTGTCAGAGCTCCTGAAACTGAAGTTGCAGGCAGTTATGAACCACCTGGTGGAGGGGCTGGGAATCACACTTACATCCTCTAGAGTGCTCTTAACTGGTGAAGCATCTCCTTAGCCACCATATTTAGATACCTTATTTTTGTTATTTTTTAAAATATGTTTTAATTAAAAAGAAATTATATCTGTCTTTTTCCTCCATCCCTCTTGACTACTCTCCCCTGAAGCCCTCTTATTCTCTCCAACTCTCAAGTTCACAGCTTCTTTTACTTTGAATATTATTGTTGCATGTGTGTGTGTGTGTGTGTGTGTGTGTGTGTGTGTGTGTGTGTGTGTGTGTGTTCAGACACAAACGTATATAACTATAACCTGCTGAGTCCATTTTTGTTGTTTGTGTGTATACGGTTTCAAGGCTGACCACTCTGCATTGACCAACCAGTCAGGGAGCCACCTCTGGAGAGGCTAACTCTCCTTCTCCCAGCCACCAGTAGTTGCCTCTAGTTCTTTGTCCAGGACTATGACCCAGTGAAAACTTAGTTTTGGTTTTTTGAGAATTTTCCATACTGATTTCCAGAGTGGCTGCACCAATCTGTGTTCCAATCAACAGTGGAGTGGGTCCTCCATCTCCACATCCCCACTAGCATTTGTGGTTGTTCAGCCATTCTGACTGGGCTGAGACAAAAAATCTTAAAGTTGTTTTATTTGCCTTTTCTGAATTGCTAAGGATGATGAACACTTTCTGAGGTATTTTCTTTAGATATATGTAGTTCTTCTATTGAAAACTCTTTAGATCCCTAGCCCATTTGTTAAATTTATTTATTTATTCATTCATTCATTTATTTGACAAAAAAATGTTCATATAATATATTATGATCATGCTTTTCCCTTCTCCAACTCTACCTCTCCACCTCCCCAACTTGATGACCTTTCTCTTCTTTCTTAACAACACACACACATGCCACTCCACAAAAAAATGGAACCAAAACATCTGCACAAAAGACCAATAAGCAAAAAAAATACTCAAATACAAGACAAAAAGGCCATTAAATTCATTTTATGTTGGCTGAGTACTCTTGGACATGATGCCTATCCTGAAGTGTGGTTAATGTAGCCAGTGAACCTAGCCCATTCTTCAACTGGCTCATTGTTTCTTTCACTCTTTGGTTTTTGAGTCTTTATACACTCTGCAAACTAACCCTTTGTTGGATGCATAGCTGGCAAAGACTCTTCCCATTCTTTGGCTTCCTTCTTCATCCTGTTGCTAAATTGGCTGCACAGGGGGTTCTTTAGTAGTATTTGTCAACTTCTCCTTCTTCTCCTTCTCCTTCTCCTCCTCTTCTTCCTCCTCCTCCTCCTTGGAAACAGGGTCTCACTATATAGCCCTGTCTGTCCTGTAACTTGCCAGGTAGACAAGGTTGCCTGAACTCATAGAGATCTATCTGCCTTTGCTTCCAAATGCTAGCATAAAACTATGTGCCACCCATCCATTCCATTTCTTATAATTTATGTTTTGGTTATATAATTCTTAATGTTTTAGAAGAAAGGGTAAACAAGTGAATAAAATTTTATTTATGGAACTTTTAGCATTTAATTTATGTTTTGGTGAAAATCCTTAAAGTCAAGAGTGAAAGAGGAGAAAGAAGACCTATGCCAAGGTGATTTTATCCTGCTAAAAGGGAACATCTATCATCAGTGAAAAGACAAAGTTATGATCTTGGACAGAGACAAGACAAGTTATGTCATAAATACCTATATACAGGGGGGGGGGTGTACTGGGTAGGCTTCTCTACTTATAAAAAGCATGCACTTTTATGATCACAAGTTTTTGCGCTTCTTTGATTCGATAATTTGTGTTTTTCATCACTTCTGAGAATTTCTCATCTGTCATCCTTTACAACTTCACTTCTGTTCTCTTTCCAGGTCTCTAGTTTCATGTAAACCAGCTCACCTTTCAACGCCTCCTTTTTATTTATTTTTGAGTGCTTTTGTGTTTTATTTATCTATATTAATTATTTTCCAATTCCATTTAAGTAATCTGTATTTTAATCCATGTGCTCAGATCTAATTTTATTGTCATTGGTTCTTGCTTTTTCTGCTAATTTTCAGTGTTCTCTTCTTTTATTATAGTTTTCAATTTTTTCTTACTCCTTTGCTAAAAACACAGTTTTTCTAATGATTCTCATCTTATTTTATCATCCCAAATCTTGAGTGAGATGGTACATTTAATAGTTACTCTCTTGTTACCGTGACAAGACACCCAACTAAAAGTACTTAAGGAAGGACAGGTTTATTTTAGCTCATGGTTTGAGAGTACATGTCATCATGGTGAGGACAACATGCCAGGAAGAGCTTGAGTAGCTGGGAATGTTATCAAGTAATAAGGGTCAGAGAGAGGGAGAGAGAGAGAGAGAGAGAGAGAGAGAGAGAGAGAGAGAGAGAGAAACCTGTGCTCATCTTGTTTTTCCTGTGCCTTTTTCTCAAGGAACATCAGCCAATAGGATGGTGCCACCACATCCAAGGAAAATCTTCCCTCTGCACTTACGTATCTCTGGTAACACCCCTACACACTGCTCAGGGCTATATCTCCTAGGTGATTCTAAATCTAAACAATTAACCAGCAGAAGACTGCCCTCTTTTCAATTTGACATTCAGACACATCACTTTTTTTCAAACATAGTCCCAGCAGTGCCCAAAAGTTCAGTTTAAATCTTTCCTAAGACTTAAGACAAACTTTTAACTGTTTATCCATGTAAAACATGAAATAATTTAAACATTTTCAATATATAACAATACACAGTAAACATTCCCATTCCATAATGGAGGAATGGTTGTTGTAGTAATTATTTAATCTCAGTGGGGGTTTCTACCCCACCTTTAACCATTCCGTCCCCAGATAAAAGGCACACAGCCTATATACCTATAATAAACTTTTGAAGTGGTAGAACTGGGCAGAATCTACCCTTTGTGCTATTATGTCTACTTCCCCGCCAATAAACCCAAGATATAACTTTCCATGTTCCATCTGGGCTGTTCTTAACTCCAATTGGCCAACCCTTGTGGCCATGTTTTCATGATTCACCTACCCCATGGTGTGTCTTCTCCTCTCTCCACGTTCTTCCTCAGATCATCAGTCCAGGAATCAAAACCCACCTACCTCCCTTCTGCCCAGCTATAGGCTGTCAGAATCTTTATTCAACCAATAGTTTTAAATTAAAGACCAAAGTCACATAGCATTACTTTCTGTACATGAAGATTCTCTCATCACAGCAGGCAACCAGGCCTTGAGGGCCAGTGTTTAGCATTACAATACATAACAAAAGGCCAAACTTCAACAGATGGTGGCATGACCAAAGCCAGACTAAAATTCAGAAGAATAAATACTACACCCGTCTGTTCCAAGTCTTACATCTGAAGCTCAGGATGGATTCAGCTAGGTGCCAACAGGTTTTGGTATCTTCACTTCTTCAATTCTGCTGCCTGGATCACACATAAGCATCTCTCTTGGTCCAGCTCCGCTTCTTGTCCTTGACAGATGTTCCAAAGTCCTGGCAGATCCAAACTCTTATGGTCTGCATTACAACTTAGGTTTCTCCAAGCACAGATGAATGAAAAATAGCCTCTCAGGGCTGTGATACCAAGAATTAAACTTTGTTACATGTTCTACAACCTTTGTGAGAGTCACTTTGGTGCAATAGCACTTTCATTTTGCATGCTTGCAACATCATGATGGTTTAGGTGATATTATCATATGTTGTTACTAGTTTGATGGAATTTAGCTTCTTTCTATCAAAGCTATAGTAATTTTTTGTTTTGTTTAATTTTGTATTTTGGTTTTGGTTTTGGTTGTGGTTGTTGTTGTTGTCGTTGTTGTTGTTGTTGTTGTTGTTGTTGTTGTTGTTTTGAGACAGATTCATTCTGTGTAGCACTGGCTGTCCCAGAACTAACTCTGTAGACCAGGCTAGCCTCAAACTCAAGAGATTCTACTGCTTCTGCCTTCCGGGTGCTTGGATTAAAGGCGTGCCACCACACCCAGCTTGTAGTAGCTTTTTTATACTCTGGCAGTCAACTCTGAAATGCTCCCACAAGCAGTTACTGCCAGCACTTTCTCAGTTCAGGTTCTTTCCCTTCAAATGACTGCATTTTTACAAACTGAAGCATTCAGTAAGAGGGGTCTTGACCTCCAGGCAACTTTCCTTTTGACCCAGTACAAAGTGCATTGTCTGTATTCAGTTGTTAATTACACATGTTTTGTCTTCACCCTCCTTCAAAATTCCTCATGCTCTGTTCCTCACCAAACTGCATTTTTTTCTTTTTTCTTTCTCTTTTTGATCATTTTTATAAACTTCAATAAATACAGTGAACAATAACCATACTGCAGCCTACATGCTACAGTGTCTTGAAGTTTCCTCCACCGATTTAATGTGTTTATTATAACTCTACAAAAAAGGTAACCCAAATATACAAGTAAAAGACCAATAAGCAAAGAATATTCAAACAAGGCAGAATGAGACAAAAATGCCACTGCACTCATTTTTGGTTGGCCGAGTACTTCTGGACATGGGGCCTACCCTAGAGTGTGGTTAATATAGCCAGTGAGCCCAGCCCATGCTTCATTTGGGTCGTTGTTTCCTTGACTCTTTGGGCTCTGAGTCTTTATGGACTCTGAAAACGAACCCTCTGTTGGATGCACACACTCTCCCCATTCCTGGATGCACAACACACTCTCCCCATTCCTGGATGCACACACTCTCCCTATTCCTGGATGTACACACTCTCCCCATTCCTGGATGCACACACTCTCCCCATTCCTGGATGCACAACACACTCTCCCCATTCCTGGATGCACACACTCTCCCCATTCCTGGATGTACACACTCTCCCCATTCCTGGATGCACACACTCTCCCCATTCCTGGATGCACACACTCTCCCCATTCCTGGATGCACAACACACTCTCCCCATTCCTGGATGTACACACTCTCCCCATTCCTGGATGCACACACTCTCCCCATTCCTGGATGCACACACTCTCCCCATTCCGTGGATCCCTTCTTCCCTTGATTGATCTTTCCTTAGCTGCATAGAACCTTCTTGGTACTATTTGCCTCATACTGCTTTGCTTGAATATTCTTCGCTTATTGATTTTTGCTTGTATGTTTTGGTTCCCTTTTTTGGAGGGTGTGTATGTGAGTGTGTGTGTGTGTGTGTGTGTGTGTGTGTGTGTGTGTTTAAGAAGGAAGAGAAAGGTCATGAAACTGGGTGATGGAGAGATGAAGAGAGTGAGAGAAAAGTATGATCATAATATATTGTATGAAGAATTTTGTCGATTAAAATTAATTAATTAGAAAATGGGCTGGGGGAATCTACAGTGTTCTCAATAGAATAAATACAGATATCTAAAGAAAATACCTCAGAGGTGCCACTGGTTTTCATTTGCCCTCCCAGCCCTCTGCAGTCTCCCAAACGCCCTACACTTGATTGACATCCCCTTATCATACCCTATCCCACCCAGTTCCCTTTCTCCATCCACCTCTGATGACTATTTTGTTTCTCCTTCTGAGTGAAATTCATCCTCCCTTGGGCTCTCCTTATTACCCAGTTCTTCTGGGTCTGTGAATTGTAGCAATGATTATCCTGTACTTTATGACTAATGTCCAATTATAAGTGAGTAAACACCATACATGTCTTTCTGGGTCTGGGTTGCCTAACACAGAATATTTTCTTGTTCCATATATTTTCCTGCCCATTTCATAATATCTTTGTTTTTAATAACTGAATAGTATTCTGTTATGTAGATGTGCCACATTTTCTTCATCCACTCTTCAGTTGATGGATATCTCGGTTGTTTCAGATTCTGGCTATTAGCAAGAAAACTGCTATGAACATAGTTGAGCAAGTGTCCCTGTGGTATAGTGGGCTTTCTTTTGGGCATATGACCAGAGAATGGTATAGCAAGTTCTTGAAGAAACTTAGGAAGGGGGAGATCTACTGGGGGAGCCTATGGAGGTGACCTTAGCTGAGATTGCTACCAGCAGGGGATGTAGAGACTGAAGTAACCATGTTGTAGCCAGGCAGGACCTCCAGTGGAAGTCCGATGATATCAACCAAACCACAAAATTTTCAACCCAAAATTTGTCCAGTCTACAAGATGCACAAAGATAAAGATGGAGCAGAAACTGAAGGAATGAAGGAATGACCAACCAATGACTCACTCAACTTGAGACCCATCCTATGGGAAGGGAGCCAACCCCTGACACTATTAATGATACTCTGCTACGCAGACAGGAACCTAGCATGACTGTCTCCTGAGCGGCTTCACTGGCAGCAAATGGAAACAGATGCAGAGACCCACAGTCAACCATCAGGTGGAGCTCAGGGAGTCCTATGGAAGAGTGGGGAATAGAACTGATGGAGCTGGAAGGAACAAGGACACCACAAGAAGACTTACAGATCAACTAACCTGGGCCCATGGGTGCTCACATAGACGGAACCACCAACCAAAGAGCATGCAGGGGCTGGACCTAGAACCTCCACACATTTGTAGTAGATGTGTAGCTTGGTCTTTATGTGGCTCCCCTAACAATTGAAACAGGGGCTGTCTCTGACTCTGTTGCCTGCCTTTGGATCCCCTTCCCCTGTCTGTACTGCCTGTTTGGGCCTCAGTGGGAGAGGAGGTGCTTAGTCCTACAGGAACTAGATGTCCCAGGGTGGGCTCATTCCCACAGGAGGCTTCCCCTTCTCCAAGGGGAAAGAAGGGGAGGGGATAATGGAAGGAGGGATTTGTAAGGGCTGGATGGGGAGGGAAGAAGGGAGAGGGATATAAAGTGATCAAAAATAAATGAATCATAAAAAAGAAAGTACCTCGAAAATTGTTCATCATCCTTAGCAATTAAGAAAATGCAAATAAAACAACTTTGGGATTTGTCTCAGCCCAGTCAGAATGGCTGAACAACCACAAATGCTAGTGAGGATGTGGAGATGGAGGACCCACTCCACTGTTGATTGGAACACAGGTTGGTGCAGCCACTCTGGAAATCAGTATGGAAAATTCTCAAAAAACCAAAACTAAGTTTTCACTGGGTCATAGTCCTGAACAAAGAACTAGAGGCAACTACTGGTGGCTGGGAGAAGGAGAGTTAGCCTCTCCAGAGATGGCTCCCTGACTGGTTGGTCAATGCAGAGTGGTCAGCCTTGAAACCGTGTACACACAAACAACAAAAATAGATATTTGTGTGTATATGGTGTGTATATCAACTCGGCGGGTTGTGTTGATATACATTTGTGCCTGCATATACACACATATGTATGCAATAATAATATTCAAAGTAAAAGAAGCTGTCAACTTGAGAGTTGGAAAGTGTAAGAGGGTTTGGGGAGAGAGTAGTCAAGAGGACTGGAGAAAAAACAGATGTAATTTCATTTTAATTAAAACATATTTTAAAAAATAACAACAAAATTAAGGTGTCTAAATATGGTGGCTAAGGGGATGCTTCACCAATTAAGAGTACTTGCTCTCATGAAACTTTCAGTTTTAGAAACATACAAAATAAATTTATATCTAGATATATTTTTATGAGTCTGAGAAGAATCAAAAAGGAAAGAAGAGGGAGAGATAATGTCAAAGGACATATAGACTCTTTCATAGTAACAACAGGCAGTAAAAGACAACAAAATACATGTTTGGTTCCTGACCTTAAATTCCATACCCAGCTAACCCAAGCTTTCAAAGTGAAAATAAATGCATTTTTAGTACTTGAACCTTAAGAGAATGTATCATTTTCACTAAAAATAAAAAATAAAAATAAATACTAAAGTGTATTCATCTATATACTAAGTAGAGAACAAAAAGGGTGATGCTCATAGTATAGCAAATTTTCACTATGCAAAACCAATAGACTCCAGAGGTCCTTGTGACAATATTAACAGTTCTATGATACATGCTTGAGTTTCACTAAAAGGGCAAGATTGTAAGTTGTCTCACCACACAGACATTCCCACAAACAAAAAAAGTCACTATGTAAAAGTATTAGATATATTACCTGGGATACATTAACCATGCCACCATTAGATCAGTTACCTCTCCTGTTGCTGCAACAGAATACCTAATACAAACATCTTGAGAAAGGAAGAGTGACTGCCTTCCAGTATAAGGACACAGTCATGGCTGAGGAGCTTGGGGAGCTACTCACATCATGGCCACAGTCAGGAAGCAGACAGTGATGAAGGCAGATACCCAGTTAGCTTGCTTCTTCTTGTTAAGTCCAGGGTTAGGGTGGCTCTCTCTTACCTCAAGTAACATAATCTGGAAATTTTTTTTCACAGACATGTCAAAATATTTGTCTCCAACATGAGTCTATGTCCTGTCAAGAGACAATCAATATGGACCACAATATAGACACACAAACATAAACACACACACACACACACATATATATATATATATATATATATATACATATATATATATATATATATACACATATCAAAACATCAACTTGTATGACTCAAATGTATATAAATTTTGTGTTAAAAGTTCCATAAAGTTATTAGAAACACAAAAAAAAACATTAAATTTAGAATGAGAAAAAAACTTTCTTTGATTAACCAATTATCTTTTTTCAGGAATTATATATACCTCGTGAGATACAAAGTATGATTCCTGAGGTTGAAAGAGAATTGAGAATTACTGCTTTTGCAGCTTGAGTTTTGGCCTGAGGCTAAGGAGTAATTGGCATATTAAAGATGAAAGGTTGCTATGAGGTTCAAACGAAATGCACACATAGAGAAAAGAAGTAATCATCAAGTCTAAGAAAAAGCAAAGAGTTACATAAGAAAGTTCATTTCTTTCTATACTATGTGACTTGGCTGTGAACAAGAGTCATACAATCACCCCAAAAAAAAAAAAAAAGGGCTAAATTTGTCTCTCTGGAAAAAAAAAAGTATTGCTTCAAGCAGTTTCTGAAGGTCAGGAATCTAGGAGCTCTTTGGAGACTCCACGTCTCTCCAGAAGCTGTAGTCAAAATGTCTGGTGCAGCTGCAGGCTTCCAAAAATCTGACTGGAAACCAGAGAGTTTGAGTCCAAGATGGCTCACTACCGTGGCTGTTGGCAGGAAGTATCAGTTCCTCAGCACTCCTGGGCCTTTCCAGAGGGCTGCCTAAGTGTCCGCTGCCATGACAGCTGGCATCCCCCAGAGAGCAAAATCAAATCTGAAATGTCCTTTATGACCAAATCTTAGAGACGACAGACCATCATTTCTGCTTTCTCCTATTTGCTAAAACCAAGTCACTCAGTGGTATAGTTAATGGTCAGCAAATATAAGACCCTGAGTTCAGCCCTGGTATTGTGGGGTAGGGGAACAAATCACTCGGTCTAGCCTAACTCAGATAAGGAAGATTACCTTCCACGTCTTAAAGAATGAATACACAAAGTGTGGATGTTGTCCAAACAAATACTAATTCTCTGCTAGAGAAGTCTACTGAGTATGTCTGTAAACTAGTATAATCAGTAAGAACTTTAACAAGTTCACTAGACATAGAATCAGTACATGAAAGTCAAGTGCACTTTATATTAGAGTTAGAAAATATGATTTTAAAAATGAAATGCAAGGGTAGAAGGCTAACTCAGTTGGATAAATGCTTGCCTGGGTTTTACCTCCAAAACTCACATTGTTAAAAGCCAGGCATGGTGGCATATGCTTAAAATTCAGTCACTGGGGAGGTTTAGAGAGACAGATCCCTGGAGTTTGCTGGACAACTATCATAATCTACTAGGTGAGTTCTAGGTCTGTGAAAGACCCAGTATAAAAATAAAAATAAAAGGTGAAGGTGGACAGTGCCTGAGCCACACACACACACACACACACACACACACAATGATATACAGAATTAATTAATGGAAATTTTTTTGTTGGTGGTGGTTCTTTGGTTTGGTTGGTTGGTTAATTTTTTGGTTTGGTTTAGTTTGGTTGGTTGGTTGGTTTTGGTTTTGGCTTTTGGTTTGGGGGATTTTCTTCAAGACAGGGTTTCTTAGTGTAACCCTGACTGTCCTGGAACTATCTGTAAACCAGGTTGGCCTCAAACTCAAAGATCTGCCTGCCTCTGCCTCCCAAGTGCTGGGACTAAAGGCATGTACCACCACCACCCAGCCACGGGATTCATTTTTTACAAAATAACCTCTAAATCAATCCATAAGTTTCATCAATAAATATTTGAATATGCAACAAAGGTATTTATTTGCCATATCAGATATTAGAGCTTATTTTAAGCTATAGACATTCAACTGGGGAGCAAGACAACCTAGAGCTGGAGCTTTGGAAAGGAAAAAAGCAGAGTTATGTGCCTTCGAAGAAGGAGATGGTAGTGTGTCAGGGTCTAGCCCACATTCTGACATAAGTCAGCCAGCATCTCAGGACAGAATGCATAGGATTATGTCTAAAAGAGGAAAATGGAAGGTGTTTGTTTGAGCTACCAGTCCAGAATCGACCAGCTGAAGTTCTAGTAAAACTGGACGAGAGACTCCAGAAGACGGAGAATCTGCAATTGGTGCTGGAGATTCAAAAGAAATAGATGAAAATTCAGACAAAGAAATGAAAGTAGAAGAGTCTTCTGAGAAGATAAAAGTTCAGATAGCACCTAAAGTGGAGGAAGAGTAGGACCTGAGAGTATGAGGTGTGGGACTTTACTCAGGATCAATATGGGTCTGCGGCATCTACTGAGGCTGGCCTGAAACTCAGGATCTTCCTGCCTCGGTCTCTCAAGTGCCAGGATTATAGGTTCACTCATTAATCTGTTATTAAATGCTGTTAGCAAATCATAAGCTCTACTATGTCCAAACCTAAAATTTTCACTTGGTTAGATTAAAATTTTTCATTTAAGGCTGGAATAAAAACTTTGACACTAGGAAAGAAAGAAAGAAAGAAAGAAAGAAAGAAAGAAAGAGAGAGAGAGAGAGAGAGAGAGAGAGAGAGAGAGAGAGAGAGAGAAAGAAAGAAAGAAAGAAAGAAAGAAAGAAAGAAAGAAAGAAAGAAAGAAAGAGAGAGAGAGAGAGAAATTCAGCTGGATGTGATGATGTATACCTGTAACAGGAGCACTTGGGAAACTAAGATAGGAGGGTGACAAGTTCAAGAACGAGCATGGTGACATAGCAAATCCCTGTGTGTAAAGCTACAGAAATATTTTTTTAAGATTTATTTATTTATTTTATGTATATGAGTACATCATTGCTCTCTTCAGACACACCAGACGAGGGCATCAGATCGCATTACAGATGGTTGTGAGCCACCATGTGGTTGCTGGGAATTGAACTGAGGACCTCTGGAAGAGCAGTTGGTGCTCTTAACCACTGAGCCACCTCTCCGGCCCCGAAAATCAAGCCATTTTTCTTTTTTTTTTTTTTTCCAAGACAGGGTTTCTCTGTATAGCCCTGGCTGTCCTGGAACTCACTCAGTAGACCAGGCTGACCTCGAACTCAGAAATCTGCCTGCCTCTGCCTCCCAAGTGCTGGGATTAAAGGCATGCGCCACCACTGCCCAAAGCTACAGAAATCTTGAGCACAGTACAAAACAGATAAATCAACTAATGGCTCAAAATATTGTGTCCAGAATTGGATCTACTGATATATGGACATGGTAGAAATGACAGTGTAGACAAATAGAAAAAAGCAAATTATCTGACAGTTCCTGGGGTTATCTTTTATCACATATACTTATGAATTCCAGCTGAACCATAGACATGGATGCAACGCTGAAAAGCATGTTATACTGAGCATCCTGGAAGCTCAGTATAACACGGGCATCTAAGACAATTCCCAGGTTGCAGGAAGTGGGGGAGGGGTGGAGGCAAGACGATGGGTGTGCAAATTTCAAATACTTATGCAAAAATATGTGCACCATGCTCTGGGCAGATGCACACATGCCTAGAACTGAAGAGTCAGGCAACATGGAAGTCTGTGAATACGATGGGAGGATGAGCCCCGAGAGGCCAGTAGGGACCTTTGCTTCCCAGTCCCAGCATCTTAGCTAAGGTGCTAAGTCACTCTTCCAGCAAGTCAACCCCTGATACCATTTGGGCCTCTTGCTCAGTTGGAAAAAAAGGCAGTGAAAAGAGAATTTCCTTGAGTTGAATAGAATGATTTAGTACACTTAACTACTTCAAGTGTGGGGATGGAGTTGGTTTTTATTTTTTATTTGTGTGTGTGTGTGTGTGTGTGTGTGTGTGGTTTATTTTCACTTGTCCAGATTTATTTTAAACCATAATTTTTTATTGGCTGTTTGAGAATCTCACATCATGAATCCTGATCCCACTCACTTCCCAGTCCTTCCATATGCCTCTTCCACCCTTGTAGTACCCTTCACAAAAGTAAATAAAAATACAAATAAAAAATTAGAAAAGAAAGAACAAATTCTTTCAGACCTCTCTGAGCAAGAACCAACTCCTCTATCCACCGCAGCCTTCTGTGCATGTATCGTTCCGCTCCTCCATCTTTCCCACATCTCCATCACACGCTTGTTCATAGTAGTGGCACTGGAAGCAGCCCTGTGTCACATAGTATATCCCTTTGCCAGAAAAGCTTTACTTGTGAATGTTAATTGGAAAGAGTCATTAGTCGAGTTCAAGGCCTCTAGCGTCTTCTATACCATCAATCCTGGACCCTCACAGATACAGCAACTTGGGCAGATTGCTCCGTGGCTTCCGGTGGCAGCGTATCTCCCACAGCAGGCTAGCTGTTCCTCCCTTGTTGGCACTGATCTCCAGTTCTGCTAATTTTCATAGCACACAAACTGCTCTGTTTCTCTATTTTTTTTTTTTTGGTTTGGTTGTTTTTTGTTTTGTTTTGTTTTTGTTTTGTTTTGTTTTGTTTTGTTTTTTGTTTTTTGTTGGTTTTTTTTTTTTTTTTTTGAGACAGGGTTTCTCTGTATAGCCCTGGCTGTCCTGGAACTCACTTTGTAGACCAGGCTGGCCTCGAACTCAGAAATCCACCTGCCTCTGCCTCCTGAGTGCTGGGATTAAAGGTGTGCGCCACCATGCCCTGCTTTCTGTTTCTCTTTCTTGTCCATCTCTCCAGCACATTCTTGATTGCTTCTGCAGCGCCAGCCAGAGAGGATCAGGCAGGGCCCGGAGTCTTGATGCTTCTACTATGCCCCTTGAGTTTGTATTTTTAAATCTTCATAAAAGATGTGGTTTAAAATGAAGCTTCTAGAGATGCACACAGTCCCAAGTCACAAACACATAAGAATATTACCATAGGGAAGTCTTGTCGTGGATGCATATTAAGTTCCCTAGTAACAGAAAAGGAGCAATTACTTCTCGAGTGAGGTTAAAAGGAAAGGCATTGAAGACATCACAGGCCTTGGCAAATGAGGAGTCTGCCACAAATCCTCCAGCCAGAGCCATCAGGTCAGACAAAGCTCACATCTTCCAGAGACAGCAACTGGGTGTAATACTTGGACAAGTGGCACAGAAAGGGCTGGAAATGGAGAAATCCCAGGTTAAGATTAGAGTTGGGAATTCTGGAATGTGGTTAGCAGGTCTGTATCTCTCGCAAGGCCTGAGGAATATGGACATCACTCATCACAAGGGCACACTCTTGAAAGCAAGGCCCTCACACGCAGCTGGGCAGTGTAGTAGCCATTGCCATATGTGCTGGTTAAATTTTAAATTATAATTATATAAAATTAAAGTTAAAAAACTAGATCTTTAGGGGAAGGGGGGAGAGAATAGGGTATTTTCAGAGGGGAAACTAGGAAAGGGAATAACATTTGAAATGTAAATAAAAAAATATCTAATAAAAAAAGAAAAATCTCTAGATCTTCATTTATACCTAGTGCATTTCAGAGGCTGGATAGTCACATGGATTCAGAGGAGCTATACTGGACTTTGCAGAAATAAAACATGTCTATCATCAAGATAGTTCCGCTGGTCATGGCTAACTCTAAGAAACCATATGGCACCATAAAGCACTTTCAGGCAACTGTTGAAAATACCTAATACTGACCACCTGTTGTTTGGCATGACCCCCAAACTGTGAAGGGCTTTAAATACATCCATAAATTTGTTGATAAATCTCCTTTAACAGGTTTCTTCCACTCCCCTTCAGTGTGGTGTCCCTTCTAATGAATGAGACAAGAGGAGATAGGATGATATGACTTCTGAGCCTATGTCATGGAAAGCCAAAAGCTTCCTCTCTTCTGTCTCTGTGTCTCCATCTCTCTCTCTCTCTCTCTCTCTCTCTCTCTCTCTCTCTCTCTCTCACTCCCCTCCCCCTCTCAAATTAAAGAAGCCAGATGACATGTTGGCATCCAAACACAGGAAGGGGCCGATGAAGGGAAGATCCTACCAACAACCACATGAACTGGATTACATGGGAAATGGATAATCCTCCAGTCCCCTTCCAGATCACTACATTTCTAGTCAGCACCTCTCCTTTTAAGGATATTTTGTTGTTTATGGTAGAGATAAACACCATGATGCCGTATGGGCACCTATAGTAAAATGTCCACTTAGATGGAACAGTGTAACATATCCATCATCATCACCCATTTCATTCCCTGTAGCAAGAACAGCTATAATCATCACACCTCTTAGATACAATACACTGTTGACTATAGCAGCTGTAACAACCAATGTTAATTATCATCATGACAGAAGTTAGAATCAGCTGGAGATGGGCCTCTAGGCATATTTGGAGGGAGAACAAACGTTGACTACTTTACCTCAGGTGGGAAGACCCAGCCACTATGTCACTAATCCCTAGTCAGAGAATTCTAGAATGTATAAGAGTACAGAGAAATAGCAAAATGGCTCGGGAGGTAAAGGCACTTGCTGCCAAGATTAACAAGCTGAGTTCGGTCTCTAGGACCCTCATGGTAAAAGGAAAGAACTGACTTCTGGGAATTTTCTCCTGATATCTAGACATGTGCCCTGTGAATATATGTGTGCACCACACACACACACACACACACACACACACACACACACACACACACGTGCATATACACTCATACAAATAAGCAAATAAATGTGTTTTTTTAAGTGGAGAAAGCAAGCTGAGTACTAGCACACATTCATTAAGTGCTGTCTACCTCTGTGCAGACAATGTGATTAGCTGCTTCAGGCTCCTGATGGACTGGTGAAGCATAACCTGGAACTGTGTCCTAAGAGAAACCCTTTCCCCTTTAAGCTGCTTTGCCAGAGTGTTGTATCACAGCAACAGGAAAGAGCTAAAATGGTACACATGTGTACGTACATTAGATCTATAAACTTGCTCACCCTACTTATTTGTTAGTCTCCTGTTCCCTACACCTCCCACAACATTTTGATTGCAATGTCACGACATGTCCTTACAAAGTCATTTGCAAATTCCTGACTCATAGAAACCCATATTTGTATATTTGATATCTTAAAGCAATAAGCTTCTGAGTGGTTATATAAGAATATATAACTACTATACTGTCTAATCTGCATATTTAAAATCACCATAATCCTCTATCTTCATTTTACAAATAGGGAAATCAAGACATGGAGATGCTAGTTAATTTCTCTATAGTTGCACAAATAATGAGAGTCGAGATTCAAGCCCGGGAAGACAATGCCAGTGTTTTTCTCCCATCCTCTGCTTTATCACAGTTTGTTAGAGTGTGCCTCCAGGAAGTCTGACAGACAGTTTCAGCAAAACACTAAAGAAGTGACTTCCTCTTACTATGACAGCATATTAGAATTAACCAGAAACTTCAGTGAATACTCATGCATACACATGGTTGGTCTTGATTGTCAACTTGAAGGGATTTAGAATTTCTTAGAATGCACACCTCTGAGGATGTCTTCAGAAAAGACACATTCAAAGGAGATCACAGCAACATCACCTACCTGAAATTCTGCAGTGACAATCTTGGAATTTTGGTTTCTTTTAAAAACACAGAAATATTATATGAATATTGTTTCATCTTAATTCCAGGGGTATGCAGCTGCTTCAGATTATCCACAGCAGGTGACTATGATTTGCCTCATGCTCTAGCAGGGGTGTGATTTTGCCAGCTGCAGATAGTCTCTACAATTGTGTTATGTTTGGAATTCTGGGTACTTTTCAGAAGTACCCAGGACCCCAAAAGTTGGGGAGCTGTTGGTGGGTTGTTGGTTGATTGGTAGTAGTTACTGTTGGCCCCGGTTTGTCACATGTGCAAAGAAGAAACAAGAAGAAGAAATTAGATATCCTGAGAGTGAAGATCAAATTTGTCCAAAGGAACTCAATGCCCCTAAGCAGCAGAAAGTAGTTTAACAATAACATCATCCCCTTTCTTACACTTGACTTTATTCAGGGACCTCTTTCCTTTTCTCTCTATTCTTTTTTCTCTCTTAAGTGTTAGGGGTTGAAAGAGTGGAAGAAAAGGGGTACAGAAAGGTGGAAGAAAGAAGAACCCACAAATTAGCAAAAGAAAGTAGCAAAAGACTGGATACAGGCATCTTCAGTGAGTTTGTCTGCCACTGAGGCCATTGTCCACCAATGCCATAGTCCAGCTTCTCTGGACCTGAGTGCCAGCAGCTCTCAGGAGATTTCCTGGGCCTTCCGTGCAGGATTAAGGCAGTGGAGACAAGCACCTTCACAGACTGAGCAGCTGCCCAGCTCTTGGTCCAGCATGCAAAAGCACTACTTACATGACTGCCTAGTCTGTCATGTAAGTAATATGATAAACCCCTTTTACAATAATGTTCTATTGGTTCTGTTCTATAAAACTCTGCCTCAGAGTTATATAACTTCACCCAACTGAGGCACAACCTGTAAGAGACAGTGTGAGACTTGTCAGGCTTCAAACACCTTACCAGCTGCAGGTGATTACAGTGTGGTGCTAAAGTCAAGAATACAAGATAGAATACAAGATCCTAAGGACTCCATCAGAAATCTTTTAGATCTAATCAACACTTTCAAGAAAGCAAAAAACCCACAAAATATATAAAAATAAGTGAAGTTGGGGGCTGGTGAGATGGCTCAGCGGGTAAGAGCACCCGACTGCTCTTCCGAAGGTGATAAGTTCAAATCCCAGCAACCCCATGGTGGCTCACAACCATCCGTAACGAGATCTGGCTCCCTCTTCTGGAGTGTCTGAGGACAGCTACAGTTGTACTTACATATATTAAAATAAAATAAATCTTTAAAAAAAATCAGTGAAGTTTATTTATAGCAATAATGATCATGCTTAGGAAAAACAATCTTATTCACAATAACTTCAGAAAAATAAAATATATAGCAGGGCTCTGCAGACTATCCCCACATGCTGCAGAATATGCATACTTCTCACAAGTCACAGAGATTCTTTTTTAAAAAAAAGTTATTTTGTGCTGGAGAGATGGCTCAGTGGTTAAGACCCCCAACTGCAGTTCCAAAGGTCCTGAGTTCAGTTCCTAGCAACTCCACTGTGACTCACAGCCATTTGTAGTGGTTTCTGTTGCCCTCTTGTGGCAGCTGAACACAGCTACAGTGCACCCATAGAAGTAAAATCAATACATCTAAAAAAAGGAACTGCCATTCTCTTTAACCCTTAACCACTGCCCCTTAAGGTTTATTTTTAAACATTATTTTGTCTTTATTATTTATTTCATTTTATTCTCTTTACATATTTTTATCCAGAGAATTTCACACTTACATAATTATTATTTATATTTATATATTATAAATAAAAATATTATATAGCTTATATAATTAAATACTATTGAATCTACTCCCCCTGCAACTCCCTTCATGTTCTTCACAACCCCTCCCAACTTCATGCCTTTTTTGTTGTTAAATAAGCACTAAGTCCAGCTAGTGAAGCCCATATGTATATAGGTGACATATATAGGTGTGGGGTCATCCACTAGAGCATGGAAAACCTCCACAGTGAATGATGGAAAAAAGTTACTTTAGGCTACAAAGTGAGTCTTTAAAAACATAGAAAACTGAGATAATTTCTTATATTCTTCTTGATCACAATGAACTAAAACTAGCAAAAAAAATTTTTTTTAAAGACACAAATCAGTAAAATTTGTGAAAAGGCAGTTTTCACAACAAATACTAAAGTAATTTATTAGATTGTTAAGATATACTGTAAAAAGCTTATATTCCGGTAAATTGTAAAATCAGAAAAAGAAATGCTAGATCCATGTTACCAAAATTAATGATTGGGATATTCACAACTTAATCAGATCTGTAACAAGCAAGGAAACTGAAGCAATAATAAACAATTTTGCAACTTAAAGTGATAAATTCTGGATTTGACCAGATCTTTTGGGAGAGCTAACAGGGTTTCTCAGACTGTTCCATACATAGAAAGGGGAGGAAGGCCACCATACCCATCACAAAGCAGTGTTACTCTAATATCAAAACCTGATAAAGACACAAGGAAAGAACGAAGAAAGCCAGTCTTCCTGATGAACACAGAGGCAGAAATATTCAATAAAACTCGACAATGAATCAAAACTATCATTCATAATGATCCACTTGGATTAATTTGTAGTATGCAAGGGTTGTTCAACATTTAATACACACTCAATAAATATGTAAATAGACTCAGAGACAGAAATCACATTATCATATGAACACATAAAAAAATGTCATTATCTCTTATGAAAAAACCTGAAAACCCTAGGAGTAAAATGAATACACTTCGGTGTAATAAAACGACATGTCAATCTTACTCAATACAGTGCCTGAAGGCTTAGCTGGAGTTGAGTGAGAAGAGTAGAAGGGCACAAATAAGAGAGAAGTCAAATCGCCTTTGCTTGCAGATCCTATATATAAGAGAACTTAAGAGTTTGCCAGAAACTTCTTAGAGCTGATAGATGCTTCCAGTAATGTAGCAGGACACAAAACCAACATATAAAAATCAGCAGCCTTCCTATGTACCAGTGATACCTTGGCACCGACCTGTGGGTGGATCCTGAGCTGTGTAAGATGTACGGGCACCATCTTCTGCAGGAATCCTGAGCAGCGTAAGTTGGAGGAAATGACCCGAACACTAGCATTCATCACTCTGCCTCTCAACTGTGAATTCAATGCCTCGAGCTCCTCCCGCTATGAGTTCTCTGCCATGAGGAGCTATAACCCTAAACTATGATACAAAGGAAACTCATTCTCCATTAAGTTGCTTTGGTCAGGATATGTTATCACAGCAGTAGTTTAAAAAAAAAAAGGAAGACAAAAATCTAGGAATAAAATTAACTAAAATGAGACTTCTGAAAATGTTGAAGAAAGAAGTGGAGAAGATATAATGACTGCTTAGGTATACTGATCATTAGAACTAACATTGGGAAATGGTTATATTATCAAAAAGATATAAAGACTCAATGCAATTCTATCAAAATTACAATATTGTTCACAGAAATAGATGAAAAATGTTAACATTCATATAGAATCTGAAAATCTTGAATAGTCAAAATAATCTTGAGCAAACAGAACACAGTTGAAGATATCTCTGATATCAATTTCTGATATCGAATTAAACTACAGATAATAAAATGGCTTACTACACACACACACCACATAGACCAATGGAATAGATCTAAATATAAAGATACCTCATTTTTGAAGAGGTGTGACATTAGAAAATATGGAATATATTCAATGAATGGTGTTCAGAAAACAATATCCACATGCAGAAGAATAAATAAGATCCTTATCTCTTATCTTGTACAGAAGTCAATTCAAAGTAGATCAAAGAGTTTTATAGAAGACCTGAAATTTTTTTTTTTTTTTTTTTGGTTTTTCAAGACAGGGTTTCTCTGTGTAGCCCTGGCTGTCCTGGAACTCACTTTGTAGACCAGGCTGGCCTTGAACTCAGAAATCCACCTGCCTCTGCCTCCCCAGTGCTGGGATTAAAGGCATGCGCCACCACGCCCAGCATCAAGACCTGATATTCTTAAACTGTTCAAGTGAAACATAGAAAAATAGAGATCAGCACAGACTGAAAAGGATGTGAGTAGTTTAAGAAATAAAACCAAAAATTGACTTCCCACACTGTATGAAGTTAAAACACTTCTGTACAGCAAAGGAAACAACTCATTAGAGAGTCAGACTACAGGACAGGAGAAAATCTCCAGGTAAATATCGGACAGAAATTAATGTCTAGAATCTATAAAGAGTTTTTAAAAATTAAACACAAAAGCCGGGCGTGGTGGCGCACGCCTTTAATCCCAGCACTCGGGAGGCAGAGGCAGGCGGATTTCTGAGTTCGAGGCCAGCCTGGTCTACAAACTGAGTTCCAGAACAGCCAGGGCTATACAGAGAAACCCTGTCTCGAAAAAAAAAAAAAATTAAACACACAAAAAAAATCATCCAATCAGTAGACAATGAAATCAACAGACAGTTGTCAAAAGAAATATAAATGAACAATAAATACAAGAAAAACTAGCCAGGCAGAATGGCACACACCTTTAATTCCAGCACTCAGGAAGCAGAGGCAGGTGGATCTCTGTGACTTCAAGGCTTGCCTACTCTAAATAGTGAGTCCCAGGGCAGTCAGAACTAATAGAAAGACCAGAGAGATAAAGGGGGGGGGGGGGGGAGAGAGACAGAGGACAAAGGGAGGAATGAAGGAAGGAAAAGAAAAACTGATCAAAATTCTTAGCCATGAGGAAATGCAAATTAAAACTGTATTCATATTCTAATTCACCCTACTCTGGAGACAAATGACAACAGATGCTAATGACACAGAAAAAAAGGGATACTTCCACCAAGAAAATCAATATGGAGGATCCTCAAAACACTAAAAGTAGAACTACCATATGACTCAGGTATACCGCTCCTGGGTGTATACTCAAAGGAATCTAAGTGGACCACAGAGATCCCTGCACATCTATTGTTTACAATAGCCAAGATGCCCAGAAACAGATAGATGGACAAATAAGATGTGGTACATATATCCAGTGAATTTTTATTCAGCATAAGAAAGATGAAACTATTCCATTTTTTCTTAAGTGGAAGAAACTAGAAATCATCATGTTAAGGGAAGAATTGAGTTTTTCCTTCATATACAGAAATATAATACACACATACACATATTTGACATGAAAGGAGAAAGGAACTTATTTGTAGGGAGGAAGGAGACCAGTAAGAAGGTGGAGAGTCTTGGGGTAAATGTAAAGAAAGTACAATAATAGCTATGTGGGAAACAATATAGTCTATTACTTCATATGCTAATTCTTAGAATTTACTGTAGACTTAGATTTTTCAAATCTACTTTAATAAGGATTCTCAAAAGCTTCAACCACTTCTAGCCTACTATCCATAAGTAGGGGAGAAAGATGGTAAATAGGACAAGGGGATGTAATTCTCGGAGGTTACTCCAATCTCTTGGTGAGGATACCAGCAGACCAGTTCAGTAGTGTCAGGATACCAACAGTTCAATTCAAAAATGTCAGCTGCTTCATGATCCAGCAGAAACCACCAGGCCTCTGCCAAATCTTCAGGAGTCAGTGGGAGCAACTAGGACCAGCAGGAATGCCAGGAGTTCTCTGCTGTAACTCTCAATGAAGTGAAGATCAGTAAAGCGAGCTAAGCAAGGAGCCCCATCGCTGTCCGCTGAGCTCTATTTACACTCTCTCCAAACATCACATGTCCTCTCACAGGTCTTGCCTCAGCAAAACATCACATGAGTCTGCTTCAGCAAAACATCATGTGATTCTGTATCACATGACACAGCCAGAATTTCCATATATATTTATAAAACTGTGGGGATAGGGGCAGAAAATAAGTAAAGTTTAGCTGCTCCAAGAAACTTGTTGGGAGCTGAAATTGCATTTCAACAGGATTTCCCAGTTGCCCTGTGTAACAGGAAAGTTTAAGAAACACTGCTATAATCCCTCCCTAAGGGAATGCCTAGTACAGGTAGCAGCTGACCATCAAGCAGTGCACAGAGGAAAGTATCCTAAAACATTGTACACAAAGGAAGGAAAGATGAAAGCCTGAAAAGACAGGAGACAAAAACAGGAGAGGATAAATACCTTCGCTTTGTGTCAAGGAGAAGTAAAGAACTCCAGGGTGATTAGTAAAAATCAGGGTGTCTGAAGGAACCTGCATGAAAAGACAAAAAAAAAAAAAGACAGCAAAATTTCCCTCCATCCATTTGAGGCCAGGAGTAATATTATACTCACAATATATCTTGGAGATTTTATAAAAAAAAAAAAATTTAAGTATTTTACTCTAAGCCTTATTCATCTCAGTATACACCAGTGAAAGTTACAGTGGAAAGGGAAGGAAAGAAAAAAAAATCTTCCCTTTTTCCTATTCAACTAGTAGCAGTATAATTAGAATTAATCCCCAATTATACATAGCCAACTTTATAATCTACCCGTGGGCTGTTGATCTTATCAGTGCGACCTGTTATGCTAAAAGCCAGTGACTATGAGAGCCAGCCATCAGAGGAGGTGCCTCCAGCTCAGCTCCAGCTTGGCTAGCTCTCACAGGGTGGGAAGGTGCTATGCAAGCTGCCAGGGAGAAAGAGTTATTACCTGTCTAATCCAGCTGTAAATCTGGTGAAGTACAGAAACAGCCAGCCCAGCAAGTTATGCCCACTGGTACTACTGTGGCACTGGTATCTTGGCAGTATCTCAATCTGCCTGATTGACCTTCAGGCCTACTCAATAGGAAGGAACTTACACTCGGCACTGTAAACCCAGCCAAGAACACATGAGCAGAGAGACCCTAGGTGAAGACTAAAGGGAAACCTACTACTGCTATTTTGCTAAAATGATATAGTGATATCCAACTGCCTTCTGAATAGTCACCTGTGCCCAGAAATATGTGTAGCTCTTGCTCCTCATCTCAAAAGCTTCTTTCTGCAGCAGATGGATCCTACTTTAGAGAAGCATGGCTAATCAGAGTGCAGAGAGTAGGTGACTGTGGAGTGCCCATCCCCACAGGGGACAGCTATCACACAAGTTCTACATAGCACCAAGAATGGAAGGAGTGTAAAAGTCATAGGACAGAGATGGCTGCAGAGGCATGGTGCCATCTGAACATAGATAGAAGGGACATCACTTCCATAACACTCAACAGTATGATTACCTGCACAAGGCCACAACACTTGGCATACTAATGTGAATGAAGGCGAGGTTCACAAGGCCCTGGGCCTAGCTGAAAAGTCAGTTTCCTTCAGGGACAAGTACCCTGATAGGTTGCCCATGCCCAAGTGATCAGTCCTACATTTATGTATAAAAAAGGAACAGCAATTAGACTCAATATGCAATAAATAGATACACATAATAATAACTATTATTACAGAAGAATAGTGGGACCTAAGTTTGAGAGAAAGAGTGAGGGGTGAATGTGGAAGGGTGCACAAGAAGATTTGAGGAGAAAGAGAAGCTGGGCATGATAAAAATACATCTTGCTCATATGTATAGTATAAAGTGTTTTTTTTTTTTTAAGTTTAGAAACATATACCTGATGCTGTTAACCAAAGCTTGAGAAATGCCTATGGACAATGAGCATACAAATAAAAACAGTTTTCTCATGTAAATAAATAAATAAATAAATAAATAAATAGGCAATCACATTTCCATCATTCTCCACGGAGCTTCCAGAAAGGTAAGAATAGGACATTGTATCAACTCACGTGAGAAAATCAATGTTTAGGGAGGACATTGGTAGCATTCCCCTGCCTTGAACACGCAATAGAAAGCTACTCCTATGAGACTGCTTAGGCAGAAGTTCCTGTCACTTGACTAACTGACTAAGTCTAAGGCAAACCCAGGACAACGTGGCTGTGAAAGTGAGTGTGTGCTGGGCCAGTTGTAGGGTTTCTTTCAAACAGACTCTAGGCCCATCCCCAGCATTGCCGATTGAAAATGTTGAGCCATAGTCTGAGAATTTGCCTTTCTAACCTCTCCTCAGGTTATAATAAACTGTTGCCACACCTCACACACACACGCACAGGCACAGAGAGAGAGAGTTAAAAAAAAAAAAAAAGCCCAGGACCAGATGGGTTTAGTGCAGAATTCAATCAGACCTTCAAAGAAGACCTAATACCAATACTCCTCAAACTATTCCACAAAATAAAAACAGAAGGTACTCTACCCAATTTGTTCTATGAATCCAGAATTACTCTGATACCTAAACCACACAAAGACCCAACAAAGAAAGAGAACTTCAGACCAATTTCCCTTATGAATATTGATGCAAAAATACTCAATAAAATTCTCACAAACAGAATCCAAGAACACATTTAAACAATCATCCATCACGATCAAGTAGGCTTCATCCCAGGGATGCAGGGATGGTTCAATACCCAGAAATCCATGAACTTAATCAACTATATAAACAAACTCAAAGAAAAACACCACATGATCATTTCATTAGATGTTGAGAAAGCATTTGACAAAATCCAACAACCATTCATGATAAAAGTCTTGGAAAGATCAGGAATTCAAGGCCCATACCTAAACATAGGAAAAGCAATATACAGCAAACCAGTAGCCAACTTTAGATTAAGTGGAGAGAAGCTGGAAGCAATCCCACTAAAATCAGGAACTAGACAAGGCTGCCCACTCTCTCCCTACCTATTCAATATAGTACTTGAAGTCCTAGCCAGAGCAATTAGACAACAAAAAGAGATCAAGGGGGAACAAATTGGAAAGGGAGAAGTCAAATATCACTATTTGCAGATGATGTGATAATATACTTACGTGACCCCAAAAATTCCACCAGAGAATCCCTAAACCTAATAAGCAACTTCAGTGAAATAGCTGGATATAAAATTAACTCAAACAAATCAGTTGCCTTTCTCTACACAAAGGATAAACAGGATGAGAAAGAAATTAGAGAAACAACACCCTTCACAATAGTCACAAATACTATAAAATACCTTGGTGTGACTCTAAGGAAGTAAAAGATCTGTATGATAAGAACTTCAAGTCTCTGAAGAAAGAAATCAAAGAAGATCTCAGAAGATGGAAAGATCTCCCATGCTCATGGATTGGCATGATTAATATAGTAAAAATGGCCATCTTGCCAAAAGCAATCTACATATTCATTGCAATCCCCATCAAAATTCCAACTTAATTCTTCACAGTTAGAAAGAGCAATTTGCAAATTTATCTAGAATAACAAAACACCTAGGATATCGAAAACTATTTTCAACAGTAAAAGAACTTCTGGTGGAATCACCATCCCTGACCTCAAGCTGTACTACAGAGCAATTGTGATAAAAACTGCATGGTACTGGTACAGAGACAGACAAGTAGATCAATGGAATAGAATTGAAGACCCAGAAATGAATCCACACACCTATGGTCACTTGATCTATGACAATAAGTTAAAACCATTCAGTCAGGGAAAGACAGCATTTTTAACAAATGATGCTGGTTCAGCTGGTGTAGAAACATGTAGAAAATGCAAATTGATCCATTCTTATCTCCCTGTACAAAGCTCAAGTCCAGTGGATCAAGGACCTCCACATAAAACCTGATACACTGAAACTAATAGAAGAGAAAGTGGGGAAAACCTCGAGCACAGGGGCACAGAGGAAAAACTTCTTGAACCGAACACTAATGGCTTATTTTCTAAGATCAAGAATCAACAAATGGGACCTCATAAAATTGTAAAGCTTCTGTAAGGCAAAGGACACTGTCAATAGGACAAAACACCCACCAACAGATTGGGAAAAGATCTTTACCAATCCTACATCTGATAGAGGGCTAATATCCAATATATACAAAGGACTCAAGAAGTTAGACTCCAGAGAACCAAATAACCCTATTTAAAAACAGGGAACAATGTTAAACAGAGAATTCTCAGCTGAGGAAACTGGAATGGCTGAGAAGCACCTAATGAAATGTTCAACATCCTTAGTCATGAGGGAAATGCAAATCAAAACAACCCTGAGATTCTACCTCACACCAATCAGAATGGCTAAGATCAAAATCTCAGGCAATAGTAGATGCTGGCAAGGATGTGGAAAAAAAGAAACACTCTTTCATTGCTGGTAGGATTGCAAGCTGGTACAACCACTCTGGAAATCAGTTTGGCGGTTCCTCAGAAAATTGGACATCGTTCTACTGAGGACCCAGCAGTACCACTCCTGGGCATATACCCAGAAGATGATCCAACATGTAATAAGGACACATGCTACACTATATTCATAGCAGCCTTATTTATAATAGCCAGAAGCTGGAAACAACCCAGATGTCCCTCAACAGAGGAATGGATACAGAAAATGTGGTACATTTACATAATGGAGTACTACTCAGCTATTAAAAACAATGAATAAGAATTCATGAAATTCTTAGGCAAATGGATGGAACTAGAAAATATCATCCTGTGTGAGATAACCCAATCACTAAAGAACACACATGGTATACACTCACTGATAAGTGGATATTAGCCCAGAAGCTCAGAATGCGCAAGATACAATTCACAGACCACATGAAGCTCAAGAAGAAGGAAGACCAAGGTGTGGATACTTCAATCCTTCTTAGAAAGGGGAATAAAATACCCATGGAAGGAGTTACAGAGACAAAGTGTGGAGCAGAGACTGGAGGAAAGGCCAGTCAGAGACTGCCCCACCCTGGAATCCATCCCATATATAGTCACCAAACTGAGACACTATTGTGGATGCCAACAAGTGCTTGCTGATAGAAGCCTGATATAGCTGACTCCTGAGAGGCTCTACCAGTGCCTGACAAATACAGAGGTAGATGCTCTCAGCCAACCATTGGACTGAGCACAGGGTCCCCAATGGAGGAGCTAGATAAAGTTCCCAAAGAGCTGAAGGGGTTTGAAGCCCCAGAGAAGGATCAACAATATGAACTAACAGGTACCCCCAGAGTTCCCAGGGACTAAACCACCAACCAAAGAGTACACATGGAAGGACTTATGGCTCCAGCTGCATATGTAGCAGAGGATGGCCTTGTTAGTCATTAATGGGAGGAGAGGCCCTTGGTCCTATGAAGGCTCTATGCCCCAGTGAAGTGGAATGCCAGTGCTAGGAAGGAGGAGTGGATGGGCTGGTGAGCAGGGAGAGAGGGAGGTGGAGGGGGGGTTCAGAGGGGAAACCAGGAAAGAGGATAACATATGAAATGTAAATAAAGAAAATATCTAATAAAAAAAGAACATACACACTCTAGAAGGCATAAGCTGTATTGTGTCACAGGCCTGTAGCTACAGCAGATGCAAAAGGCACTGCAATTATTTAAAAAAAAAAAAATTCAAATGATCCATGAAATGACATTGAAGGGAGATTTACTTAAAAAGAAAAGGAAGTGAGATCATTGGAATAGACCGTTTGGGAGCAGGAATGGACCATTTTTGAACCATTTGGGAGAGAGCACAAAGAAATTAGAGAAGGAGTCATATGGGTACAAGATGACTGCTGCTGCTATGAGTGCTGGAGACCAGGCTAGTAAAGAGAGGTTTACAGAGAATGATGCAGAAGGAGCTGTGGCGGTTTAAATGAGAAATGTCTCCCGTAGGGTCAGGTACCGGAACATTTGGTCTCCAGCTGCTGTTGCTAACGGGAAGGTGATGGGAGGAACCTTGAGGAGGCGCATCCTTGCTGCAGGAAATACATCCTTATGGTGATGGGTTTTGAGGGTTTATAGCCTCCATCCAGTTCCTCCTCTGTGTCCTGCTTTTGGATGAAACTGTGATCTCTAACCTTCCTGTGATTGATTCCATGCGTCCCCCATTACAGAATATCCTTCTAGAACCACAAGCCCAAATAAATTCTTTATTCAATAAGAGGCATTGGCTGTGATATTTTATCACACCCGAGAGTCGCTCAAGTCATCTAAAAGAATTTAGAAATGACTGTTCAGAGAAATGTGTCAGAAAAAAAGGCAAAGCCTGAACTCAAGAAGCAAACGGATGCAAGCTAATGAGGAGCTCTGGCATTGGCTGGAGTACTCAAAGTTCCACATCCACTCCAGTAGTGACTCGCTTGGCAGGCCTGAAAACCTAGAAGCAGTCCTGAGGCAGAGTTTCAAAAGAAACCCATCCTCCTGGAACCTTGGCATTCCCATAGCTAGAAAGCCCCAGATTTGTCTCTGCAATATCGTGGAGGGTCTTACATGGTTTCTTACAGTATTTTACTACATAAGGGGAAGCTTAACAAAGTATATACTTAGAAACTTCTACAGCCAGGTATAGCAGGCTACATTGCATATTAGAAGCAAGTTGGTGAATTCTTCTGACAAATGGAGATTCCCCACAGATTCTTAAAAGCACAGCCAAGTTACCTTCATATGCAAGAATTTACCTAGGCCTAGGAAATAGGGGGGTTGTGGTAATACATTATTCATGAGAAGGTGTGCTAGAACAGAACCCCCTGGTGCTAGCTCTCACAAGGCTCAAAGGAGTAGCACAAATTGTGACTAGGGTGTGAAATCTTTACTTGTCACTAGCTGATCCTAGGCAGAGTTGCTCTATATTTACTGTAAAATATACCTGGTTCATGTAAGTCCCTTTGAAATCATCCCTTTGTATTGTGTCAGGTAACTTCAATGTACTTTGCCTGCCTGCTTTGTTTTTCTGTATTGTATAAGACTGGTGTTCACTTTGTGACATTACATTCAGATCCACAGGCCTTTGTGTCCTGTCTGTCACTCGCCGAACTCCTTTGCCCACTAGCTCCAGAGAACCCGTTCCACACAGACAGGGGACTAAAAGGGTCTGCAGCACCAAAGGATCTGGCATTGCCTGGAGTACCAAAGGCAAGAGCCAAGTCCTTCTGGAGGCTCTGTTAGTATAGTGCTTTGAGGGAATATTGTAGACTGAACTTTTGCCCTGCCACCATGTGTCTTCATATTCTTCCTACTGGACTTGCTGTTTCGTCTCATCCATTACTCCTCATAGTCAAACTACTGCTTTAAAACTACATGAAAACCTATGCTAATCGGCAATGACCATCTCTGTGCTAACCTCCGTCAGCTCATTTACTGCAAGCATCCCTTCTCGTGAACTCTTCACACTCTTGAACGCCAAAATCAAAACCCAATTCCCCTGCTCTCCCAAAGCAAAATCACTATCCCCCACCCCCTGCTCATTTCACCAGCATACAACATTCTCCCTCATGGCAAGGGCATGATGCCTACCAGTTCCATGGGACTAGCACTGTCCAACCAACCTTCCCAGAACAAGACTTGCCCATGGTACAAACACTGCACTTAACTATTCTCTGAGGTTAGACTTTCCAACTGCAAGTATCTTGGGATAGGCCTTGGTAGTCTTTGTTCTGATCTCTGGCTTATCCCCGTTTGTGCAAAGGAAAAAAGAAAAACTGCAATAATGCCCCCCTGGAAAATACCCCCACCATTTATGGTCATGGATTTCATAGAATAATATTCCCACTTCCCTCCTTCCTGGGATAAAACATTTAGTTTGACCCAGTCTCTAAGAGCTCGCCAAGTAGGTGAAGGACTTCACTGTTCATTGACAAATCCTGTATTTTCTCCTTTTCCATATCATTCTTATTTCCCTACCTCTTTGTTGGTATTTCCTGGAATCACTTTTCAAACGAATACCTACTCTAGAGTTTTTGTCCTCAAGTCTGTCTAGATGAGCCTAACCAACCTGAAACAATGTCGTCATAATGGAGCTGTTTCTTCCAGGTGTGACACAACCGATTAACACCCATCATGAAACAGATATTCTGTGATGACCCACTGGCTCAGCCTGTAGTCATGGAAATGGGAGAAACACAATGATATAGGTCTGTGGCAACAGTAATACAAGGGTTAACATTTCCCCCACAAAAAAAGAAAGCCAGCAGACCTGACCTGAGGTTCCTATCACTAGGAACCCTATCACTAGGTTATTCCCCCTATCGCCCTGTGTATATGATCTTGAGAGAAGGAGTGCTAGACTTTAGAAGAACTAGAAAGCTACCTGGGGATGGGGACTCCAGAAGGGCAGCTATCATGAGTTGCCACCCATCTTGGGGTGGGAGTTTCTTAGTGATGAAATTTCCTCTGAGTCACCTGTACCTAAAATTACCAATTTGTCTGTCAATAGCTTCAGTTAACTTACTGACTCACCAAACCAACTTACACCAATTCCTTATTTGGGACCCTGGGTCACCCAGGTATCCACACAAAATGGGATAGAATGGGTGGAGCTATTCCTGGCAATGGAGCAACAGAAGAAAAGAGAGATGCAGAGGCGCAGTGCTTCTGGCTTTGACAACAGAGTTGGAAGCCATGAGTGGGCACAGATGCTGTAAAAAAGACATAAAATCTGAGGAGGGAGCATGGGCCAAAGCTCAGGGTAAAGACCTAACTGTGCAAGCACAAGGACCTGAGTTCATACTCCCAGCACCCGCACAAAAGGCCAGGCCAGGTGGCATACACCCATAGTTCCAGCACTGGAACCTGGAGTCAGAAGGATGCTCAGAACCCCAGAACTGGCTGTCCAATCAACAAGTTCAAGGTTCTATGGGAGACCCTGACTCAAAAATAAGACAGAAAGCAACAGAGAGAGAGAGAGAGAGAGAGAGAGAGAGAGAGAGAGAGAGACATAAAAGAAAACACCACTAACAAATCCTTCCATAAGCTTCTAGAAGGAGCCATTCATACATTTGGATCTATGATAGCCTAAGTGTTAACCTAATAAATTTGTTTTAAAGCTGCTGCATTTGTGGCAATTTGAAGGGACCAGCAAGAGGGAGATTAGACTTACAGCAGCTCTCAACCTGTAGGTCTCAACCCCCACGGGGGTCTCATTTCAGATTCCTGTATGCAACATATTTATATTATGATTTATAACAGTAGCAAATTTATAGTTAGGAAGTAGCAACAAAATAATGTTATGGTCATGGGGTCATCACAGCATGAGGACTGTATTAAAGGGCTGCAGCAATAGGAAGGTTGAGAGCCACTGAATGAGAAGGTGGGTAAGAACAAACACGGATCCATCAGGAGATCCACTGTCTTTATGCTTCCTTTTTAAGAAAGAAAGAAAGAAAGAAAGAAAGGAAGAAAGAAAGAAAGAAAGAAAGAAAGAAACTATTTCAAAAAAGGTATAAATGGCTTTGTTTTCTGCACCCAGAGCCAGAGCAAGTGAAGAGACATCCAACAAGGTTCCCCATGAGGAATGTCACTCTGTACTTCCTGGCAGGACGTTGACATTTGAAAACCTATTTGGCGGGGCTAAGGTGACGCCTGTGGCAGCTTTAGGAGAACCTGAGACATGTCACTGGAGTTTGGGACACAGGCTGGCTTGTGAAGCAGGGCAAGGTTGACAGCCATCACAATGAGCAGGACAAAGACGAAAAAGACATCATGTGGTAAAGTCTTAACCTCAGGGCGAGGGGTGCAATCGTAGAGAATAGTTTAGCATCCTGGAACTCTACTTAGATTAGAATGTGTGCATCCTTCTCTTCTAATAATGTACTTTCCAGCCCTGCTCCTTTACCTGTATGTCACACAAACACACACACACACACACACACACACACACACACCTAGATCATGCTCCTAGTGCTCTCTAATTTCCACCTGCAGCAGGCTACTTGACAATCATCAAACAAGACATCTTTCTATTCAAATATATTCCCAGATGTATTTAATATGAGTAGTGGAAAGTCTGAGCTAGCTTAAATGGATTTGAGGTACAAGTACCATAAGGCAAAATTGTTTGCTTTTAGGAAGAACCCCTGATTTACCACCTTATGCCTATGCATGATTGGGAGTGCACATGACTAAAATATGATGCATTATAGAAAGGAATAGACAGAAAAATTATGATATGACCTTATCTATCAATGAAAACAGAGAACTGCCCTCACTATGCCCCTAGAAACCCATCTTCTCTTCTTGAACTCCATAAAAGAAAGTCTCAAACAATTATTGAACCTCTGAATATTTTTTTACTCCTGTGGCTTGTTTTTCTTACAACAAGTGATCTTTTCTATTACTTTGCATAAATAAAGTTTCCTTGCTACTTTGCAATCTGTGTGTACTTTTATTTTAATTTCTTGAGCCAGAGATTAAGAATTGGAAACATTCAGCCCAGCCCCTGGCTATGGGTAATGTGGTGAATTAAAACTTCAGGAGGTAATTAAAGTCAGAGAACAGACCTAAGTCACCTGTTGATTGAGTGAGTCTGGATGATCTATCTACTCCAAGCATCACAAAATAGCAAAGGCCTTGGCTGGAGAGATGGCTCTGTAATTAAGAGCACTTTTTGTTCTCCAGAGAACCCAGGTTTGGTTCCCAGCATCCACATGGCAACTTGCAACCAGTCCCAGGGGATCCAACACCCTTACCTGACCTTTGAGGGTACCAGGCATATGGTGCACATATGTACATGCAGGCAAAACACTCACACACATAAAATAATATAATAAATAAGTCTTAAAAGGGTTTCTTTTTTTAAATAGAGAAGGCTTTCAGGAAGAAGGGGGCTTATGGGGCTAGCAGGAACAGCAAGGCATGAGAAGAATGGACGTGAGGAGATCAAGTGGAGTGAAACGGACAGCTTCAGGAATGCTGGACAGTGATGGTGTCTAAGACCCTCAAATGTGTCATGCTGTAAAGTCGGGATTTGGTCGCCAGTCATTGAAGGAGAGATTGTGGCTGGCTGGCAGGTTTCAGCCAAGTGAAAAACCCCTGATCACTGATTGAAAAAAACAAAGCTGAAAATGGTTTGGGCTCACAGGACCTGGGACGAGCCTCCATTCCTTCCCCTCCTGAGCCTAAGTCCTGAGTCTTCAAGCCTTAGCTGTGAAAGAAAGATGGGTTTTTAACAGAAAGTAGCATTGGAAGTGTTAATGTTTCTTGGACTAGGTTGTAACATGAAAAAAAGGCTGGGTGTGGGAGAGGTGTCATTGGGGAGGAAAAACAGCAAGTGAAATGAAACAGAGGCTGTTTCAAGTCTGTAACGGAACAAAAGCAATTCCATGGCTTCGTTTTGTTTCTGCCAAGTTTAGCCCAATTCACTGCACCTGCTACAAAACCAAAGCAAAGCAATCTACGACAACTCTTCTCAGCCTTTGCCCTGTGGGATGAAAACAGAATGGAGAGTAACATTCAGCCTTTGCCCTGTGGGATGAAAACAGAATGGAGAGTAACATTCAGCCTTTGCCCTGTGGGATGAAAACAGAGTGGAGAGTAACATTCAGCCTTTGCCCTGTGGGATGAAAACAGAATGGAGAGTAACATTCAGCCTTTGCCCTGTGGGATGAAAACAGAATGGAGAGTAACATTCAGCCTTTGCCCTGTGGGATGAAAACAGAATGGAGAGTAACATTCAGCCTTTGCCCTGTGGGATGAAAATAGAATGGAGAGTAACATTCAGCCTTTGCCCT
>LR752566.1:11818-75719 GCA_902729485.2 Mus minutoides | reverse complement strand
AGTGCCTAGACTACACAGTGAGTTCTGTATTGTGATTAAATGGGGTTTTTCTTATGGGTCAGTTAACAGTAAGCATTCAGGAACATGTAAGATATCTAAAGTAAAAGCCAACTCATTCTAAGCCAGAGAGAGAGAGAGAGAGAGAGAGAGAGAGGAAGAAGAAGAAGGAGGAGAAGGAGAAGGAGAAGGAGAAGGAGAAGGAGAAGGAGAAGGAGAAGGAGAAGGAGAAGGAGAAGGAGAAGGAGAAGGAGAAGGAGAAGGAGAAAGAGAAGAGAAGAGAAGAGAAGAGAAGAGAAGAGAAGAGAAGAGAAGAGAAGAGAAGAGAAGAGAGAGTGAAAGGAGGAGGAGGAGGGAGGGAGGGTGAGAGGGAGGGAGGGAGGGAGGAAGGGAGGGAGGGAAGGAGGGAGGGAAAAGAAAGAGGGAGGGAAAGAAAAGTGGGGAGGAGAGGAAGGAAGGAAGCACACAAGGAGTGCTTGATTATGTTTTATTGAAAGCTTTTTTAAAAAATGAAACATATTTAAGGGCCATTAAGTTATGATTACTAAAATGATTAACGGATGGCATTTTATTTGTAATGGGATCGAACAGTCATGACTCATTTGTTCTGACAAGTGAAAAACACAAGTTGTTTTGTTTCATTCGGTTGGGCTTGGTTTGGTTGGCTTGATTTTATTTTATTCATTTATTTTTTTTAAGCTGGAAGTAGAATCTGCCTCTGTTCTACTCTGGGGAACAACCTGTGAGTTAGTCTGCCGGTTAACTGACTGCCCATGTATTCTCCGCGTACTTCATTTCAGCCAACACTGACATTCACAGCACTCTGTGCCTTCAAGCGGGCTACAGAAGTGACTCCTGCTTGTATTTTCACAGCAATGCATAGATCTTAGGAGAACCTGGCAGAGCTCGGTGCCAGCAGTGCTCAGGGATGACTGGATCTGTGCCACAGCAGGTTTTCCCTCTTCACTCAGATCCAATTGTATGACTCTGTCTTGTTTCAGTGAGATATAGGCTTACTATGTAGCCCAGGCTGGCCTCAAACTCGTCATTGGCGGTTTTCAGGGGCTGGTATTAAAGGTATAAACCAAGCCAGACTAATTCTGATCTGTTTCTTACTACATACGTTCCATTTCCACTTAGAAAAGATCCCTTAAAAGGCAGAAGGAAGCCTAGGCTAAAGAATGGCTATGACTAAACCTCTCACAGTGAAATAACAGGGAGCCCCTGCATTAAACAAGTCACACGGCAAGGCCAGCACCTAAAACTGTCCTCAGAACCTAACCATGTAACCGTATTTACACACACACACACACACACACACACACACACACACACACACACACACACAGAGTCATCTAAGTTACTATAAGACAGAAATATAATGAAAGTTTTTCTCTTCCTTTTTTCCTTTTTTCTTTTATTTCTTTGTTTTTTGTTTGTCTGCTTTTCCTTTTCTTTATTTTCTTTTGAGAGAAGGGCAGGGTTTCATGTAGTTCAGGCTGGCCTTGAACTGCTATGTGGTTGGGAATAACATTGAATTCCTACTCACTGTGCCTCTACCTCCAAAGTGTGTTTTTCTTCACTAAGTGTATGGAATCATACACAGCAAGTTCTCGGGAAGAAAATTAATTCATAAACCAGATGTGTGGGTGACCCCTAGATCCTAACACTGAATAAGAAAAGGCGGGAGGATCGCAAAAGCAATCTGAGGAAAGCCTGGGCTATCTGAGAAGACTCTGCCTCCAAACTGAATAAATGCAACTAAATGAAGGTTGTTTTAAGGTTGTGTATACATAGAATCTTTTTATATCATATGTTGTTACTCAATGATAGTCCAGCTTACATATTAATATATTTCTCAGGCACAGTGGATACCCCACAGAAGGATAAAAACTTTTTATAAAGGTTGTTAATATTTCTTAGAATACTAAATAATTACTTATTGTTTAGTTTATAATCTTATATGAATATAGCCAATGGCAGATTTCTAATAATATAAAATTGTGATTGATTTCCAGGTACTTAGCTGAGACCGTAACACAGACTAGCCATTGTGACAAGGCATGTTTACTTTATCAAACTAGTTCATTGATTTTATATTTATTTGATCCAAACCTCTGTGCTTTGGTAGTATTAAAAGAATTCTTGGAGCTTGAGAGGATTCAGAAGTTATGAACATTTGCTGCTCTTGTAATGAACCCAGGTTCGGTTCCCAGCACCCACAGGGCAGCCCATAGACATCTGTAACTCCAGTTCCCAGGGATCCGGCACTCTCTTCTGGCCTCTTTGGGCACCAGACACACAAGCACAACGTACACATACATACATGCAGTGCACATACTCACATACACATAAATAAGTCTTTTTTAAATTGTCTGTGCTTAGAATCTTTATGTACAGGTTGGGGGAGTCTTGGCTTTGGATCATAAAGATACATTTAAAGCAGAGTAACTTTCAAAACATACTCAGAAACTGCAAATCGTTTCCTTATCTCAAAAAACAGGAACTTTTATAAACTCCTACAGAAATTCAGTATTTTCCCCCTGCCAACTGCCCACTGTTGAAAAGGATGGGCAGACATGGAGAACTGAAGGTCCAGGAAATGTTAGGCTAATAGCATAGGAAGTCAGCACATGAAACACATTTTAAAAATTAAACTAGTACAATTTCAAAAAAAATTAACTTTAAAGCATTTCTTGGCCCAAGTTCTACCAGTCTGAAGCCAAATTCAACCAAGAATAGCGATCTCAGTGAAATCACCTAATTAAGACACACTGAAATCATCCCTAGGCTGCTTTCCTCCCTGCGGGAAAAGACTCTGGCTTGCAGTAAATTAGTCAAACTTTTTCCTCAGTTACCTAAAAATACGTCTGACCACTCATTACAGAAATCATTTCAATTTTATAGTGGTAATAAAGTAGTGGCTGCTTCTTGGTGGATATTTTTCTCTCTAGTGTCTAGTTGTGACATATTTTAATAAGAAATGATTACTAACTCACCTTTACCTGGTAGGTTTTAGTATTCAAACTAAATAGTCAATACCTTAGACTGCTTGTAGGTCAATGACAAGGTATGGAGATTGGTTTTAGTTTCTAGTTGTTAACTCAACATGATGTAGGATGACCTGGGAAGAAAGACTTGGTAGATCAGGTTACTGTGTGGACAAGTCTGTCTGTGGAGGATTACCTTGACTACTTTACCTAAGGTGCTAAGACCTGCCCATTGTTGGCAGTATCATCCCCTAGGCTTGAGTTTGGGTCTTGGGCTGGGTAAGAGTGGAGTGAGTGAGCTGAATACAGGCATGCAGGCATCTGTTCTCTCTCCTCTTGACTGTGATGTAACTAGCTGCTACAGGTTCCTACTGATTGTAACCTGGAATTGTGAGACACAATAAATCCTTCCTTAAGGTTTTTTTGTTTTAATTGGGTATTTTATCACAACAATGGGAAATAAAACTAAAGGGTGTGTGTGTGTGTGTGTGTGTGTGTGTGTGTGTGTGTGTGTGTGTCCTATCTCATGGGTTGTCACACACAATTCATTCAGTTAAGATTTTGCACATCTAAGAAACCTAAAATGAATGGACTATCTGTTATCATTATGGACCTGTGGCTTCTCTGAATTATAAAAGCCATGGAGCATTTTTAATTATTATACAATGACAGTGACGATCACGAGGAACTACCCAAACCACCTGCCAATCCCTGTGCCCACCACAGTGCACCTGAAAGCAGACACTTCTGGGCAGCAGTCATGTACCACCAAAAGTGGTACAGGACTTCCTAAGGCTAACTATTAGATGCTGCCTTCTAAAAGGGCATGTTAAACACTTTACACTTGTGCTTTCGCACCTGGGAGGCTGAGAGTGACGACATATCAGGGATTCCCATGACAGAAATGACTTTAGCCAGACAGATATTTTCTCTCATTATTTGTTTATTGGTTGGCTGCTTGGTTACTTGGTGGTTGTTGCTGTTCTTGGTTTGGTTTGGTTTGGTTTGGTTTGGTTTGGTTTGGTTTTTCCCTCTCAATGTAACTTATCGAAGAAATGAACTATCTGGACAAATTCCAGAGTTCCTCCACCATGAATTTCTCCAAAGGATGCGCCACCAGACTGTTCACTAAGACACTCTACAGCAGCCACAGCAGCAGAAATTCAAGAACATAAAAAGGATAATGTAGAACCACTGTCTAGCTACAACACGTCCTTGAGTCTGGCTGCTAATCATGCAGGAAGGATGCCCCTACTAACCTCAGGCCTTCACTAAGTAGAGCTGAGAACCCACATTGGCACAATGGGGAAGAGGAGGAAGGACCACAGAAATCAATCCACATGCAGAAAAGTTAGTGCTGTGAAACACCAGCTGCTTTTTAATTCCTGATTTCCTTGTTGTAAAGGACATTCATTAAAAAATAGAAAAGCTAAAAAGAAGTTCTTCGGGGTTCAATAAGAATCCACCATTTGCACGGGCAGAGCTGGTGTTTACCGGTAAACTATTTCCAACGAATAAGACACAGAGTTTGCCAAAGTTTTTTCCATAAAAACAACTCTCCAGAGACAGTCTAGAGCCGTAATTGAGTAAGTCTGAGCAGCCCTGAAAACTTCATTCATCTCCTGGATATATGTAATGAGCACCATTATATAAAAGACTCTGAGACTCTAACATTAAAACAGCTCAATAGCAACCAAAGCAGCATTTCCCTGACATATCTGGCCACAGCCCTAAGATCTGATAAAATGGTTTGGGAAATGCTTTCATATGACATAGGAAATATTATCACTCTGGCATGAAGGAACGTAAGTATTCAGTGTATCTAGGCACACTAAGTGGCACTGGAATGCTAGTGTCTAAATGAAATATTGATGTATCTCTCTGGGACCATTTGCCTTGTTCTGGTTTTGACTTCTAATTAAGCCGGTTAAGGCTGTGTACTTGGTATCTGATCTTGGCCCTGTTTTTGGTGTGTTTCCAATATCTTTCTTCCTAAGTATGAAAGGCCAGGAAATATAGTCTGTTCTGTGCCTCGGGGTCCACATTTCAACCCCAAAGATTTGATCAATGATTCTCAATTAAGAGCCTCTACAGGTTGAGCAAAGATGAACAGTGACGGAGGTTGGTGAGCTTTTTGGTTTTGGTGGTGGTGGTCGGTTGTTGCTTTTTGTTTTGGGTTTTTTGTTTGTTAGCTTTGTTTTGACGGGGTCCTGATACGCAGCCGCGCTAGGCTGAATGTGCTATATGAACCCCAGAAAGACTGGGCTAGAACTTGGTAACTTTCTGCCTCAGCTTCCTGAACACTGGGACGGCAGTATATACCTATAGGGAGCCAGCACACTCCACTAACACAAGTGGACAACATAAGCTTCAACCAAGCACTCTGGCATTGGCTGGAGATTCGTCCTTCAGCCCACACTTTAAAGGTATGGGGAAATCAACGTGGCTTGCAGTCCTGCCAGCTCTGTACAGAGAGACCTGGCCTGACTCCTGCAGGCTTCAGCACATCCCTCCCTGTTAAACTGTGCATGGAGCCATTTGCCATCCTCTGTTTAGATGATGGAGCTGGGATGGAACTCGGGGGCCTTGTGCATGGAAGGAAGGTGCTCTATTACTGTGCCATCTTGGAAGGCCCCGTCGTCCTGTATTCAGTATCTCAGCCAGACTCCCTCTCACCAATACTCAGATAAGACCTTCAAGACTCTTATGGCTGGGGTTTACCAGTAGCCAGCAACAGAAGGCGGTAATCCATGTGCTCTCTTATCCTATCAGACTGTGTCCTGTCTTCTGGTTTTTACCCTGTCCTACCCACCTCTACATATACTACACGTTTGAATGAGTTAACACAACACTGGGAAAACACAGTGAGCTTGACTCTATGATACTAAGATCCACAACCTCGGCGGTACCCAAACCAACTACATTGTACAAATAGGATTTCTTACTATCGATCAGCTTTGAACAGCTGCATGCTAAGTTAATCAAACTGCTGTTCAGTGGAGAGATGGCAGCCAGTAAACAGAGAAAAGAAAGCCAGTATTTAGAAGCCTGGGATGTTCCGAGGGGTGGTTTTAGAAAGCACTTCCTGAAAGCCAAACCAGAAATTTAAGGTTGATGGGGGTAAAAATGATGGTGACATTTGAAAGGCACTGAACAGACATGTATGGTTCCATCTGTGCTTGTGGAAACACTTAAGGAAGCTGGGTATGGTGGTGCATGCCTGCAATCCCAGCAGGACAGCCCTACATTCTAGACTAGCCTGTATTATATAGCAAGTTCCAGGCTGGAGTTACATAGCAACATTTTATCTTTAAAAATAAAAATAATAAATATTATTATTATAATTATTATTATTATTTAAATCAACTAGTAAGGAAATTGAATGAGTTAGAATATAATAATGAGGGCCTTAAAGGACAGTCGATTAAAGTGCTAGTAGGCTAAGCTGAGGTCAACAGGGCATGGCATAAATGCTGGGGAGATAGTGGTGACAAGAGCAGTTCCTAAGTGTGTGTGTGGCAGAGGCGGTGGTGAAGGTGTGGGGGGGGGGGCATGTAAGACATCAGGAAGGGACAGCTGGATCTGTGAAGCCTGAAACTCTAACTCCCATCCCTCACTCAGATAGGATTTTGCCCAGGAAAAGGGCCAGAGAACAAAGCTTGTTCAAAAGGGGAAATGGTTTGTTTTGACGTGCTGAACTAAGATGGAGATGTTGTCAAACGCGGACGGGCAGCAGTGCCAAGCATTTAAGGAGCTACATTTTAAAGGAAACCTAAATTACAGCACCAAAATAAGGGGCAAGACAGGTGGTTCAGTGGGTAGAGCCTGGCAGCCTGGGTACAGATCCCTGGAACCCAGGAAAGGCTGAATGTGGTGTCGTGTGTTTGCAATCCCAATACTCCTCTGGGGAGATGGGAGGTAGGGAAAGGACAATCTCCTGGAAGCTGAAAGGCTGAACAGCCTGGCATATACACTGGAAAAACAGCCAGGAGACACTGTCTCGAGGAAGGTGGGGGGCTGAGAACCAAAGAGCTTGAGGTTGACCTCTGACATTCACACATGCACCCCAACACATGAGCTCCTCCACACAAGAACCTAGGCACAACTGGTAATGTACACACACACATATACAAAAATAAATTTTTAAAAATATGCTTCTTGCCAACTGTGGTGACATACACCTCTAATCCAGGCACTGGAGGGGGCTAAACCAGGAGAAATTCTACTTAGGGACCAGGCCAGTGCTCCTAAGTGAGATCTTGTCTCAAATACTAAAATAGAAATAATTATCCTATTTCCTATGGGTGTTCACCGAGGGGTAGGAAAAATGGTGTTTTAGGAATGAAATAAAAGTATTCCATTGTCAATACTTGCCTAAAATACACTGACTAAATCTTTATCTTAAAGCAAGATTCACCCTATTACAGCACAAGTGACTGGAAGGCAAATCAGGGTACTAAATTGAAAAATATTTTCAGGATTGACGAAAATTTCTCTTAGGTGTTTTTTTTTTTTCTTCCTCAATGCTGCAGTGTAATGATGGGGAATTTAAATGGATTTGTCAAATATTTGCCTAAACATCCCAGGGCCAAGGTACATAATTTTCCAACTATTGCACTTTGCACTGCGCCCAGGAACATCTCTTGCCAACCAGGAGATTTTTCAATACTGATTGACCCTGGAAAACATCCCTTAGCAAGCCCTCCCTGTCCCTAAATATTCCCAACAACTCTAGTCAGGCCAGTTAAACCAATTCCCCTAAACCTTATATAAACATTGACTTGTACTGAACTATAGCCCTACTGTCTTGTGCAAAGCTAACCTATTTTAAATTGTCCTACCCGCAATTTCTTTAGTTATAATGTAAAGTAACCAACAGAATGACTACTTTTCTTCAGTGTAAACACAGAAGGTGAAAGAAGAGAGGTAGGCACTCTGCTGAGACTGCGTTCAGAAAAATAAGTATCATGAACAGTATTGCCTTAATCCACAAAATAAAGGTTAAATATCTTAAATATATATGTGCTTTAATAAAGCCTTATTCATGCTAAACCACAGGTTACTTTAAGCCAATGGCTTGAAATTTCATTTAATAATGAATTCTTTTCTAAACAACTTACACAAGACAGAGCAGCTGGATGGGAGAGGGTGTCAATAGCATTGCTATCTTTCCTAAGTCGGGGTTCTCTACATACCTGCCCCACCTGGAACTTGCAGAAGTGCCCCTGCCTGTTTCCCAAGTGCTAGGATTGCAGGTGTACATGCCCATGCCCAGCTTCGCAGCTATGACTTAAGAGCTGTTAACTCAGTAGTGCAGCACTTGCTTTGCATGCAAAAGGGACACAGGTTCAATCCCCCATAGCCTGGGTTCAGAGGGGATCACCAGGTCTCCATTTACTTATTCAGTTTCCTTCACACTCCCTTCTCTGGCCATTCCAGCCTTCACACGTTAAAGAAGGCACTTTTAAAAAGCCAAGGGTTTTTTGGGATAACTAATGTAATACTAAATCATGGTAAGCAAGATCCTGCTGCCAAAAGAAATACGTTAGTTTTTTTATTTAAAAGAAAAAGTAGCTGAGCGTGGTGGCGCATGCCTTTAATCCCAGCACTAGGGAGGCAGAGGCAGGCGGATTTCTGAGTTCGAGGCCAGCCTGGTCTACAGAGTGAGTTCCAGGACAGCCAGGGCTACACAGAGAAACTCTGTCTCGAAAAAACAAACAAACAAACAAAAAAGTGATCATTCTTCTGACATCTTGAGGGGCATTTGATGGTTCAAATAATTACATATTCCAGGATTTCTATATTGAGCACTTAAACACCTCCTAAACAATAAAAGTCGAACCTTTTTTAAAAGGATTGGGTTACCTCATTCACCCTTAAGATTCAGATTCTTTTGTTGCTGTTGTTGTTTTTGTTTTGTTTTGTTTTTTGTTTTTCGAGTCAGGGTTTCTCTGTATAGCCCTTGCTGTCCTGGAACTCACTTTGTAGACCAGGCTGGCCTCAAACTCAGAAATCCGCCTGCCTCTGCCTCCCAAGTGCTGGGATTAAAGGTGTGTGCCACCAGATTCAGATTCTTAACCCATGTGCTTGTTATATACAGTCTCCTTTCCAAGAAAGTCCAGGGCTGGCAGGATGGCTCAGTAGGTGAAGGCATCTGATGCTAACCCTGGCAACCAGAGTTCTATGCTCAGAACCCATGTGGTGGAAGGGAAGAACTGACTGCCAAAGGTGGCCCTCTGACCTCCACACGTGAGTCACATCATGTTCATGGCATGAACACCCACCCACACATCCACACACAAAATCCACATATATGAAAAGGCTAGGTACTTTGCTACTAATGAAATCCAAAGAAAACAAATGCCCTTTTGAAACTGTATAGACTGTCTCTCCCTAAAACCACCTCTGTATATGAAATTAACACTCTGGTGGCTTAGCCCTTCTTGAAAATTGGTTTGGTCCAGACTCTTGCATTTTTTAAACTGGACTAACTAGAGTTAAAATTTCTAGTCTACCAAATAACTGGAGTATTATCTTAAACAATGGCACTATGTGTTTGTCTGACACACACACACACACTTCACACACTCACATCCAAAGAAACTTGAATGTAAGAGACAGAAAACAGAAGTTGTAACCTAGCCAGGCAACTTTTTTCACATTGGAGTCATCTGCAATTACATTACAAGTGGTATCACCAGAGTGAGGGCTCTTCGGAGTGTTCAAGTATCTCCATATTTGGTCATTTAAGTTAGAGAATTCCTTCTTGCCTGCCAGGTTTTTTTAGCATTCATTTCATAATTCTTAAAACATCTACTTATGGAGGAAAGCCGTGTACTAGACAGTGTTCGAGGTGCAAGGGAGACCCGTGACTCAGACAAAGTTCCTTCTCTAAAACGCTTACAAAGATATGTAAGCAAGCAATGAGTAACAACAGACAGCCCCAAATGTAGGAAGTTTTAACCTAAGCTTTCCACTTTTTAACAATGCAAAGCCAATACACACTTCTATTTTTTAATTTCTATCTTTTCCCAGATTAGCCCTCAAGATATCAGATACATTCTTGTGATGCTCAGAGACTTCCACTCAGCCCTTCCATCATAAGGGGAAGCCAATTTTAGCAGTGTGCTGTGTTGGTAAACCAGGGTGTTGGGTAAGTCATGCATTACAGATGAATATCAGCCTACTGTAATCTCCTCATATTGTGGATGGATGAAGATGTAACCCCCTTCATATGCAGAATGCATCTACATGTATTGTGGCATGGCTTTAGAAACATCTAGCAGGACCTTAGAGGGAATGGTTCCAAGGAAAGATTTCTGAGATGAAAATGTGGTCTTAGCAAGCATCTCAACAATGAATAATGCCTAGGGATTCGAAGATAAAAGAATGGAGGGCAAAGTATAGAAGGAAGGACCCAGGGGCAGAACATACTGCGAAACGGGGGGGTAACGGGTTCTCCAAGGTGCACTGCTGCTATTGCACAATACTCCAAAACATATCCCTGGATAAGGAATTATGCTCCAAAAGATGTCAATCCACCCGTGATGGTGTCATGAAGGAGAATTACCCATAAACTGAGGCTACACATAAACAGGCTAATTCACAACTTCTGCTGAATACAACACTTCAAATTTCATAATTTCTGATATAAATACAAGATTTTATTTTTAAGGTGGGGTTTCAATACATATGCCAGACTGGACTGGAACTTATAATTCTACTTCAGTCTCCCAGATGTTGATATTTTAGGTATACAGTATACTCCATTTAAATATTATAATCCTTGAGATGCAGTCATGCTTTTCGACTGGGAGTAACTCCATTTAATGAACATTTCATTATGTTCACATCCTATCTAAAGGAAAAGCATTAATATTACGTTCTAAACTGTGACCTCTCAGCCAGCACCAGTGACCCAAGGTTGTAATGTCTGCTCCTCTGGAAGCTGAGGCAGGAATAGCACAAGGGCCAGACTAGTTGGGGCTATAGAGTGAGTTCAAGTCTAGCCTGCACAGTGAAATTCTCATAGAGAGAGTAAAAAGAAGGCCGGGGATGCAGACTAGTGGAAGGATGCTCGCAGAGCACAGAGATGCTGTGCTCACTCCCACAAACTACACACAAAAGAAATGGGACCAGAAGAATGTAATCCAGTCTTTGGATGTGTGTGTTTTATATGTATATAAAAAAATTCTAAGAGCATAAACAAATACATTAACGGAAGTCAGAGGAACTCCTTGGTGTCTTTCTTTTTTTTTTTTTAATTTTTATTTTTTGCATGTCTCCTTTTCTAAATATTTTAACTTATTTTTTCTGCACCTGTGCACACACACCTGCTCAGGTACAAGCCATGAGATGCCGGAAGGGCACTTTCAGGGGACAGGTGGGTGCAGGGACTGAAGTCAGGCCATCAGGTTTGGTGACAGGTGCCTTTACCAGGTCCACCACTTCGCCAGCCCATTCGAAACTTCTGACAACCAGAAGTTCTTATGGTTTTTTAAAACATATGTTTTATTTGTCACAATCTTTCCATGGTTAAAAGTTCATGGAATTCCCAGAGCAATCTGCAGTCAGGCAGTCGAAGCAACGGTGTACTCAGTTCTGCCCTGAACTTTAATAACCTCTGGCCCCAAAGACTCAGTCGGCTTTCCTTATCCCCCTGTTATCTGGTGCCCACACATTTTATCCCTTCTGTTTCTTCTGGCACTAACTCTATGTCTGACCACAGGCAAGATGCAAAATCGGAGCTCCTGTCCTTTGAGGTTTTAAGGAATGTCCTGCTACTTCGTATAGGAAAAAGAAAATGCCAAAAGGTCAGAAGCATGACAAAGTGTAAGAGAAAAAAAAATGACTTTTTGCATGAACTCTAAATTGTGGACAGCGGAGGCCTGTTCTTAGCAAACGTCGGGACTCAAGCAGCACTGGGATTCAGGGTGAGGATAGGAGCTGTTAAAGGACCACTGCTAGAATGAGAGAGTAGTATGTATTGAACAAATGGTAAGCGGAGGTAGATGGCTGGAAAAGCAATGTTCACAATATTTAACACCCTTTCCCTAACCAACAGACATTAAACATGACAAATGTCTGTACAGCCCTGTGGTCTGTTGTGTCTGTTTATGTGACTCTGTTTCCATCCTCAGGAAGATCAAACAGCCTACGTACTGGAGGCGGCACATGCCTCAGCATTGGGGCAGAACAGGGACTCACACCCTGGCACTCCTCAGTTAACTGCATACATGGGACCTTGCCATGCCCGTTGAACCCTCTCTGAGCCTCCACACACCCGAAAGTGAGGAGAGGAACCCCACGAGCTTTTCCAGCTTTGATCCAGGTATTTCCTCATCCTCACCCCTCAGCTCAGTCCACCAAGGCAGGATACCCAACATTAACCGGTACTTTGCCCCTATGTATAAGGCCAATGCTCAGGCCGAACCATCAAATCATTAATTTGTATTTCCAGTTATCAACAGACACACTAAAGTTTACAAGAGTAATCATGAAAGTTCCATATTCTTTCTTTTAACAGTAATGTGAATGATCACCTTTTATAATGTTTGGGGCATGTAAGTCATTCTTAGAAAGTGTCAGGTATGATTAAATGGTATGTTAAATTTTATCTGCAACTTGATTTGAAAATTATTTCTAATGGTTTAAATGAAATAGCAGCTGAAATCAATTCACCCACTAGTCTCTGTAGAAGACTTCCTTCAATGGTGAAGTCTAATTTATTTGCCATGGCAACACTAATCCAATACTAATCCAATCGAGACTGATCTGGTGTAGTTGGTCACGTCTGTAACTCCAACACTCAGGAGGCAAATGCAGGACAAACACCAAGTCCAAAGCCAGAGTGACCTTTACAGTGAATCCCAGGCCAGCCAGGATTACAGTGGGACTGGATCAAAATCAATTTTTAAAATACATAAATAAATCAGAATCCAGCAAAGCTATTTTAATTTTAAACACCTGATCTCTATGTCAGGTTGGGAAGTGGATAATAACTGTGGGTCTCTAATATGGCTAATGAAAACAATATATTTCTGAGAAAATCTCTGCCCCACAATACAAATAAAAAAATGGATTTCTTATTGTCCTGTATTAAACAACTATATATTTGTTGTGCCGTAGAACCAGCCTCAGAGAGAAAAAGGCAATCACAGAGCTCTACCAATTTTCTTTCCATATTATACACACAAGCCCCAGATACTTAAATAGGCACAACAGAAAAACAGCACCTCATAATAGAATGACATAGCAAAGGAAGTATTTCTCACTTTAAAAGTAGTCATGGTACTTGTTCCTACAGGGAAAACTGATGTTATCTTAATTAGTTAATTATTCATCCCAACACCTTAGACGTGATCCTGGAGACATTCATAACTTCTTCACCTCCAGCTACTGAACTCTAGCTCAGGAATTGCTAATAATAATAATAATAATAATAATAATAATAATAATAAAACTTAACTGCAGCATCTAACAGATGCAAGCGACTAATGTCATTGTGTGTCCATCCTGGTACAGACACTGAGACCACAAGTGTCTTACTAGAAATCAGAGCACCTGGAAGGCTGAGGCAGGAGGACTACCATGAGTTCTAGGCCAGGCTAGGCTAGAGGAAAGATACACACACACACACACACACCTACCTCAAAGAAAAGCCCACTTAGGATATCCCTGTCCCCACGATCCACTAAAGGAAGGTGAAAACTGACTCCACCTGACTGCCTGGGAGTGATTTCAATTGACACAAAGAATGTTTTAGCCCTTATAGTTATCCAAGAGGACATCAGTCATATAATAATGTCCTTCGGATATTAAGTGTAGCAGCAGCATTAATTTAATCAAACACCCTCTAATTTAATTTGATCCATAATTACAAAAATGATGGTACTCTCAGAAATTAGGAAATAATGTAATTTATTCTCTCCCCCAAAAGGCAATGAAGCTTAATAATTCACTAATACATTCTCAACTAGTCAATCAGCGTGAGGCCAATCCTGGGACTTAGGGTGACTTTATTTGGGTATAGGATAACCATTCTAAAATTTTAGTATGAGATAAATGAAGCAACATAAATTCTAAGTATTTTAAAGGTACACATTTAAAAAGATATTTACAGACCAGAGCTTCTTTGCCATTTCTATATTCATAAATATTTCCATTAGCTAAGAGATATTTTGGAATGTGATCAAGCTATTTTGAATGTGGACTCCTAACAACAACACTAGGCTGAAGAGTCTCCACAGACTAAGTCAGTAGCCCCAGCTCTTTTAAACCAGTTGTCTCTAAAAGGATAAAGAAAACCCAAACCACAAAAATGAAGAGAGCAAGGTGTAGAAACTTTTGATGCAAATTCTTCTTCCTCCTTTCAAAACTGCCTTTGACACGCATCAAAGCCCTGACAATTGACTACTAAACTATGCATCTCTCATTCTTCCCCCAAAGGAAAAGCCATCCACTCCAGCTACATATAACTCTCCAAAATCTTTTCTACAACTAAATGTGAAAACCAAAATAACCACTCCTTTGCAGAGGAAAAATGAAAACCGCCTGAAGAACTGGGAAGACCACATGTTTATGTCGACCTTCAGGAAAATGGAAAAAGAGACACGTTGGCAAAATAACCACTGGCGATCAAACTATTTTGTGACATCTTTTTATGTCTTTCACGTATTTCACTCCATGCTCAATGTACCAATTTTGCACGGTGTCGCCTGTGTCAAATCCAGAACGCCTAAAGAGCAATCTACTACTGAAGCAGAACAGTATGTGGAGTTCTGCTCATCCTCTGTTAGCGTAGCTTAAGAAAGGAAAAAAAAAAAACAAAAAACAAAAAACTTCAAACATATTTATTTTCCCTCTTCTATATAAATCGGGAGACAACTGGCTAGGACTGCAGCTAGATAGCAGTCCCAAGATTAAACAAACAAGCAAAAAATACCCAAACACGGAAGATGCTAGGAACAAAGGAAACACAAGCGTGTGAACAGGAAATGAAGCAACTCTATACACATAAATACCTTTTGGGGCCGCCAACGTAGGTGAAAGTAAAGGTGGAGTCTGAGTATCTGAAATCTAAAACGGAAAGTCGTGTTATAAGCCACCCCGATGCATTGTTTTTAACCCCAATTCTGTCTTGAACCTGCTCTTTCCTGTGAGCCTAGGAGGCCCGATGGGGAGGGAAGCAAAGGCTGGAGAGCTAAGGGCTGCCAGCAGGGTGGTGCAGGAGGGCTGGCGGAGCACCCTGTAGGGTGCAGCGGGAGGCCGCCCCCCGCAACAAGTGCCGGGTGCCATGGCAACAGCGGGAATTTCCCAGCCAGGCAGCCGGAAGCAGCCCCTGCCAGGCTTCGGACCGCGAAGCCCGAACTGCCCTCGGCCTTGGATGGGGGGGTTGGAAGGGGCGGGGAGCAAAGATGGACGCAAAGCGACCCCCAGGCTGGGCCTGCGTAGCTCGGGAACCCCTGGAACCCATCCCTTCCCCGGGGCGGTGTCCCGCGCGCTCGCGGAGGAGCGGGCGCAGCGGAGGGGGCGGGAGCTCGGCCCAGCACTGCTTTCTCCCGGGGCCTCGGCGCCTGGCGGGAGCAGCGCAGCGCAGCGCAGCGCAGCCGGTCCCTTCCCGGCCGCCGCCGCTCCGCCGATGGCGCAAAGCCGCCGGGCTCTAGCCCGCCCCGCTCGGCCGCGGCTGCCGGAGCCGCCGGAGCCGGGAGGCAAGGCTCGGATGCTCCGGCACTGCCGATGGCTGGAACCTAGCGCCCGGCCCGTGTACTCTGATCGCGCGGATCCTGCCCCCGGAGCCGGAGACTGCCCTGGCCTGGTGGGGTGGTTTTTTTTGGGGGGGGGACTCGTGCCCCCCTCCACTTGGGGCTTTAGCTCACGCCGCTGCAGCTATTTCCAAATGCACCCGGACCGGGGACTTGCCGCCCCACACCCCCAAGCTACACGCGTCGCGGTCAGAAATCTGGGCAATGGGGTAGCCGGAGGGGAGGCTGGCTCCTGGTCCCAGGATCCGAGAGGCAAAAACTCACCTGCAAACAGGCAGTCTTTCTCGGCTCTGGACTTCTGGATCACGACGTCGATATCCTTCTGAATTCTCTCTTGCCTTGAACACATCCCCATTAAATAAATCCCTGGAAAAGAAGCAGCCGCTATTTCCACCCCACCCCACCCCCCTCGCACGCTTCCAGCTTTCGTAAATATTCAGTTAAAAATGAAACCTCTGGCCGAGGCAGGGGCTGAAGGCGAAGTGGTTTCGGAAGTGATCCCGGGTGAGAGAGGAGGAGGAGGTGGAGGAGGAGGAGGAGGGGGAGGTCGGGTTTGCATTCCCAGATGTGACCGCCCAGCTGCTGCTCGCCGCTGCTGGATTCCAATTTCCTCCCGTTCTGACAATGGATGGTGATGACACCGAGTCTCACTTTCTCCCTCCCCCCGCCCGGACTGACGGCCGTAGGAAAACGAGGGGCCCGAAGGGGGCTGAGGACCGCTGGAGAGCGATCGGCAGCCGTGGAGCGGCAGGCGCCGGCGAGGGGCGAGCCCCGCTCCGACTCACGCGCGCACACCCCTCGCGGCCCGCACGCCGGCCTTCCCACACCCGCGCACACTCGCGCCCGCGGGCGGCGGCCGTGCCCAGGCTGCTGCAGCGCCGCCCGCCAGCCGCAGACCCTCCCGCACCCGCCGCGGGTCACCGAGCCCGGCTGCGCGCCGCTGGGGCTTTAATAGTATCCGCCATCCGCGCAGGCTGGGTTTCCCCACCCCCGACTGCCACTCGCGCCGGGAGCTGAGTGACAGTCTAGGTAGTGAAGACTCCCCGGAGCTCCCAGCCTCTCCCGCACCACCACCACCACCCCTCCTCTTTCCACCACTTTTATGAATTCGACTCCACTTTCAGAAGGAATTATGAGTCATATGGAAACCCAAGCCGGAGTGGCTGGGAGGGAGAAAGAGGGGAAAAGAAAAAAAAATCTTTACGAATTAAAAATAAATAAAGTGAACAAGTCTTTCCTTGTAATCACATCAGGCAAAGGGAGAAAGGCTGGAGATCACTCTAGGAGGACTCTCCCATTTCCTTAATGCCTTCTTTTTTAGTGGTGGCGGGGAGGTGATGGGAGTTCTTTTATTTTGTTTTGCTTTGCTTTGCTTTTGCTTCTCGGGGGTTTTTTGTTTGTTTGTTTGTTTGTTTGTTTTTGTTTTTGTTTCTCCCAGGTTTGAGGAGCTCTTTTGAAAATGAAGCCCTCTCTAGGAGTCTCCAAAGACTCTCTTGTTCTTCCTTTCCAGCTCTGTTCATAAGAAATTGGCCTGAGGGGTCTCCCTAAGTCAGGGATACCTGGCTTGGGTCTTACTCAAAACCACAGCCTTCTGTGGGCTGAAGCAAGGGAAAGTTTCTCCAGCCCTGATACCTTGAGCAACATGGAAAACCATACTGTGGAGATCCTCTCTCTACTGCCCTGAGATCCTCTCTCTACTGCCCTGCTTTAAGCTTATGATGGTTGGGCCACCTTTACTGCCACAAGGAACCTGAACCAGCTCCACCAAGCACTTTTCTTTAGCATCATTTCTGAGAAGGTTCCCCAGGCAGACCATAGGTATATTGTTTTGCATTCTAAGACCAAGCAGTGTCTGGAATATAGGAGGTGTTATCAATCATGTGGTCCGGAACCTTTTAATCTTCCCCATAGGAATAGTGAGGAGGGGAAGCTTTTCCTGTGCTGGCAAGCCTGAGCCCCTGGGGCCTAGGGGCTGAACAGACACGCCCAGAAGAGTATTAGAATTTCAAACCCTTTACAAGGCAGAGACTGACTGCTGGAAACACTCAGGGTGGAGGCTTATGGTATATATCCAGCCTTTTAACAAAGTCTGTATTCTCACGCTTTTCCTCTTGTAATCCTCAGTTTCCGACAGCCTTTAGTGACAGCAGAAGACAGCATACATCCCACAGCAGTTAGGTGGGGCTTTGCAGGGTTAAAGCTCTCCTTATAGGCCTTGGACACAGTGATCCTTAGCCTAACTACAGAGACAGGTCACTGAGACTGGTCTGAGGTCTATAGTTGCTCAGATCCATATCCCTTGAAGGTTGACAGCACTCGGGATCTCATCCACAGACCACCCAAGGCCTTCAGTTTCCCTTCGCTGCCTTGCTTGAGGAGACTTCAATAAGGGTTAATGTTGTAATAAAGTGAGCCAAATAATCTGATTATATAGCCAGGAAAGAAAAACATGCAGTAATAGTGTATGAACCAATCCTGGCAGTTCCTCCCTCATACGGGACCATGTGGGCACGAATCGCAGGCCTGAGGATCACTAGGGAAACTAGTCTCCAGCTGATAGTGGGTAGAGAAGGCTTCAAGGTTATCTAGAGTTTACCAAGGCATGTGGCAGCAAGAGATCCAGTGCTATTTGAAACACTCGCGTCCAAGACCGTGAGTGAGGTCAGGAATTAAGAGTTCCGCTCCACTTGGGTAGCTGGATTGCTTCTTCCATCCCAGAGGCAAGGAGCAGTGATGGTTTGCAGTAAAGCTTCCTAAAGTCTCCAGAGGAGTGTTCGGAACGGAGCACGTGGCTAGGATGAGAGTATTTGGGCTGGCTGCTTGGCTGATAATCCTTTGCTTAAGGCAGCCAGACACCAAGCAAGGTGTTGCAAGCTTAAGAGTTAAGGTATCAGCCTATCCTAGTTCTCAACATGCCATTAAAAGGCATTCCTTTGCTGATGGCAACAAAGCCCATTGCCAATAACATTTATTTAACAGTGTTCCAACAATGCTTAACTCCTGTAGTGATGCCTATTAGAGAGGTAGTTTCTTCTCCCTCTCTATCTACATTGTTCCTTGCAGCCTTTCTCTATAAAGTACACCAGTTTCAGCCAGCTTCTTTATTAACCCGAGTTCCTAAGAGGAATTGAAATGGCTCAGAGCCTTCCTCGGTCCCGTTCTGAGCCTGAGAGTGGTGACAGGAGCGTAAGACTGATATGGTCCCTCCCTGACAGATGGAACTCTGCCTCACAGAAAATAAGTTTCATCCCAACTACTTCACCTGGCAGACAAGAACCATTCTGTCTTGTATAGCCAGCCCCACTGAAGCTAAAGAAGAACACAGCCTCACATTCCCTAGATCCGCTGTAACCACAGCCACAGTGGCCATTTCTTTTCCTCAGGAGGAGTCTTGGTGAGGATCTAGTAAGTTCAAGTCCTCCTGGCTGCTTTTCTGTAGACACCTCAGACAACAAAAACACTTTCCTTTCCTCTTTAACTCTCACTCCTGGATTCTTGACTACATCCAATCCCAGCACTCGGGAGGCAGAGGCAGGCGGATTTCTGAGTTCGAGGCCAGCCTGGTCTACAAAGTGAGTTCCAGGACAGCCAGGGCTATACAGAGAAACCCTGTCTCCAAAAACAAAAAACAAAAACAAAAACAAAAACAAAAACAAAAACAAAACAAAACAAAACAAAAAAAAAACCCTACTTCTGTAAGGAGCACGGAACTATTGGAGGCTTAACATCTCTTAACTCACGGGACTTGATCATATAGTTGTCTGCCCAAAGGTTTCACTTCTCCTGTATAAGAATCTGAAATAATTTTATAGCATCTTACATACTACTCACATCAGGCTTTCCTGTGATCTATTCTGTCTGAGGTTGTTGTGGTTTTTTTTAGACAGGGTCTCTCTATGTAGCCCTGACTGGCCTGGAACTCATTCACTGTGTAGACCAGACGAAGCCACCATGACCAACTCCTGAGGTTTTTGTTGTTGTTGTTGTTGTTGTTGTTGTTGCTTTGTTTTGTTGATGTTTTTGTTTTTTTCCCCTTTAATTTTTTTTTTTAATTTTCTTGCTTAGGTTTCTTTGTTTCCTTTCTGTTTTGGTTTTGTTTTAAAGCTAAACTCACTTTGGCCATGCCCCTTAAGGTGTGAAATGTTTAAATATTTTTTAAATATGAAACAGGATGAAACAATTAAAACCAGCACATCCATGTTATGCATCTATTCCGTGTGTGTGTGTGTGTGTGTGTGTGTGTGTGTGTGTGTGTGTGTGTGTGTTTTAATAAAATCTGTACCGAAAGCACAGTATTGTGGGCTAGGCATAAATGAAATAATTTGCACTTCTGCCTGCATCCGGGGTCTCCTTTCTCCAATACCTTGGTTTATTGTTTTTTTTTTTTTATTTTTATTTTGTGCACCTGCACTTTGAAGGCCTGAAGGTGGCATTGCCACCCTTGGAGCTGGAGCTCCAGGCTTCTGGGAGTCAGCTGGTGTCGGTGCTGGGAGCTGAATTCTGGTCCTCCAGAAGAGCAGTACTCACTCTGAAGCTGGGAGCCATCTCTCTAGCCCCCTCTCAGCTTGGTCTTCTTTACAAAGGTCTTTTGCCTCCTTGGATAGGTCTATGCCTCGGTTATAATGCAGGCTAGATTGAAACTCTCAACCATACAAGTGCTAGCACTGCAGACAAGCACTACCCCCACCAACCTACCCTTGTTCTTGTTGCTGTTTGGTTTATGGAGTCTGACACTGCATTTACTAAGGAGGTATTCTATCACTAAATTATAACCCCATTTGTTTGCAATTCTATAAAATCCCAGTGTTCTTATCCAAGGAAGAAAGGCTCCTTCCTGTTCCTTAACAGTTTCCAGGAGAGAAGTGAGATAAATCTATACATACAGAAATACAATTATTTAGTGAAAAAAATCTATTCATTTCTCCTATATACAATCTTGGCTTACCACCCCGTGCAGTGGTTTTCATATCATTTGGATGCATTTGCTACAAGTAACTTGTAATTCCCAGAACAGAGATATCCTCTGGTTCACAACAGTAAGGCCCATGTGTCTGCCACTGTCTGGAAGTTCTGAAGGTAAACTCAGGATGCTGTGGAACAAGTATCTATCTCTAGGTGCATTGTTCACTGCCTGGCAGTCACAATCTAGTCTTGCCTTTCAGGAGTCTCATGCTGGGTCATTTTCTTTGTCAGGAACCATTTGGTTGTATGGTAGAACTCTAACTGGAACCAGAAAAGACTAGATGGGATTTCTTGGCTCACAGAGTTGGGAAGCATACATTGGTGACTTACCAGATTGAAGAAGAACAAGAGAAACCAGGCCCCTCGGGAACTGGACTAGAAGTTCAGTTTGATCGGGACTCACTCTCTTTCTATTTCTGTTGCTCAATGTTATATTCTTTTAAATAACAAGAATTTTTTTTTCCTCTGCTAATTTCACACCATACCATTTGAACACAATGGGACAGGACTGATCTGTGCACTCAGGTCAAGGGCCCATGCCCTAGGCAGCCAATGGTGGCTAGCAGATGAAGGGACAATGAGAAAGTATGCTAAATCTAGAGTCTAGTACCGACTCTCGTGTTTAGGGACCATGTGCATATAGGGAGAGTATAACACAACACTTACTGATGTGTTGCTAATCTGGAAAATAAAAGTCATTTCAGCCAGGTGTGATGTTACCTGTTTGTATTCATAGTACACGGGAGGTTGAGGCTGAAGACATGAAAGTTTGAGGCCAGACTGGGCTTCATATTGAGTTCCCAGCCAGCCTGGGCGAGAAAGTGAAACGCTGATTCAAAACAAACAAACAAACAAACATCAACAAAACTACAAAAAAAAAAAAAGGGCAACATCAAAATGATGCGGTAAGCCAACTGACTCCATTTCTCAAGACTGCACCCAGGGTAACACAAATCTTCCATGGGAAGTGAATCATATCATAGAAATAATGTCTTCAATCTGCCTGGTTTGATCACAGTGTGACACTTTTAGGGACATGCTGTCTGCTCACAGGTGCATGTCGTTTCGGCTTGCCCCAGTAATAGCACCTAGTACACTTACTATCTGGCTTCCTTTTTTAAGAGGCTCTGAGTGTACGTAATTTGCTCTTGTTCAATGGCCTTTCTGCTCTATTTCAGCTGATGTGGGAAACACGGACCACACTCAGCGAGTACTTGCTAAACGATGGGGGGTTGTAGCATTCCATGGAGCAAAATGGAAATGTAAGAGCATAGAGATTGGAGGGGTGAACCCCGAGTCTGGAATGCTGGAGACACTGAGATTAGAAAGAAAATAGGAGTGAAGAATGCTGTTGTAGGGAGTGGGATAATTTGGATGCAGTGGGATGCTGCATTTGGCACCCCTAAACTTTCCAATCCACCTGTGCATTTCTTTTCCAGCTCCACATTCAGTGATTTCATATTGGCATTTTGAAATTAGCTATGGTCAGACTATTCCACCATGGAAGTTGGAATCACCACTTCGCAGGTCTTTTTCTTTTTCATCAGAAAGTTGAATATTATCATTTGTCATGCAACTATGTGGAAACGTGAAAGGAACAGGGCTATGGCTACAAATGAGACATCGAACATCGGACCCCAGTAATGAAGAGATTAAAGAGGTAGATAAGAACACAGCTGAGTAGGGCCCCTGCCTTGTCTCAGCAGAAGGATGGCTGCAAGTTCAACGCAAACAGATTCTATAATAGAGTTCTGGGCCAGTCCAAACTATAAATCAGGGCTGTACACACCTATTTCTGTTCCGTAGAAAGATTGTGAAAGAGAAAATGCATAACAAAACTTGCTCAATCTCTACAGGTTTTGCATGGCAAAATTGGCAGAAGGTGGCATGAACAATTGGCCTATATTAGAGGCTTGCAGTTCTAAGGAAGTCATAGTCTGTCCAAATATATCAATCTTAGCCTACATCATAGCCTGACACGGTGCCAGGTCCAATCTCAGCTGCATTCCAGCATGACCAGGTGTGTTCACGGCAGCAGTGCTGCTTTAAATCCGAGCCAGTAGCTCATATATCCCACGTGGTGCAAATCTACTTCCTCGAGCCACTTGGCACACTGGCCTCCTGAAATGTTGACATTAGCAAACTTCCAACAAAAAGGTTGTCAACCCTAGCATATTTTTCTTTACTGTCTAGGTGGTTTTAGGTGTGGTGCTGCCGAAAAGCAGAAGTATAAATTAGACAGGATTTTATATTGTCTCCCAATCTCAAATTCCCTCTCCTGACCTTGCAATTGCTCTCTCTCTCTCTCTCTCTCTCTCTCTCTCTCTCTCTCTCTCTCTGTGTGTGTGTGTGTGTGTGTGTGTGTGGTGTGTGTGTGTGTGTGTGTGTGTGTGAGAGAGAGAGAGAGAGAGAGAGAGAGAGGTGTTATTGATGAAAGAAAGGAAGAAAGGACAGGGGTCAGATTGCAATGGCTCAGTAGGTAAAGATACTTGCTGCCAGGTGTGATGATCTGAGTTTGATCCACAGAACCTTCAAGAATGATGGAGAGAAGTGACTCCTGCATGTTGTCCTTTGACTGTCACATGTATAACCCTCCAAAGGAAGGAAGGAAGGAAGGAAGGAAGGAAGGAAGGAAGGAAGGAAGGAAGGAAGGAATTGACTGCATCAGTTGGTAGACACTGACCAATGCTTCAGTTCCAGTGGGTAAGATACAGAAACACAGGACTCTGAATTTCAAGGCTATTCTAGGCTACAAGCAAGTTTGAGGCTAGCCTGAAGTATCTGGAGCCCTGCCTCAAAAACAGCAAGGAGAGGCGGGAGGAGAGCAAGGACTGGATATATATCTTAGTCCTTGGGATAAGGAAAAAAAAAAAAAAAAAAAAAAAAGCTTGGGTTAGGAAGTATGTTAGGGTTAAAGTGGTGAGGTTGGGAATGCTGGGTATGAAATAACCAAATTGACCAGATAAGAGAAATAGCAAGGCCCTGAGCCAGTGTTGGCAGGCTGACTGGTTCTCACCCCCTGAGGAACACACAAAAGGCATTGTTGCTTTCCGTACGAACGTGCTTCTAAATAATCCAACTGTAACCAGCTAACCTTCACAGCTGAAAAGCCTGCCCCTATTTCAGGGAAGAGAATTCCTCAGATCACACCATAGACGAGATGCCTAAGAGATAACCAATAACAACAGTAGCTATGCATTGGCGTCTTTGGTAGGAGTTTGTTCCATGGCAAAACTACACACTTGTCCCATAAATACCAAACCAAAAAGTATAGGGTAATTAACAATTGGTAGACCCCCACCATGGGTTAAGTTGGGGCACCAAGGTTAACATGCACATGACTAGCAATGCCAGTCTAGGATAATGGTCAGCAGATAGTCAAGATCAACAGACCATAAAGATAAGTCCAAGATGGGAAGGAAGGCTCTTTAACGTGTTTGAACATGAAGAGTTCCTTATCTTCTCTGTGACTGGGCCTGGGGGACATGCATAGATCATGTGGACGTGGACGTTCCATCCCCTCAACCAGTGAGACGCTCAAAGAACTAAGCAGTATCAAAAGAAATTACCCAGTCTTTATCCAAGTTTCTGCCATAAGCCCTATAAAAAGACCTTAGACAAACAATGTTGTTTTCTTCCCTCGTCTCTTGGGGCCCCTCCACAGCAAGGCTGGCTTTCAGAGCTCTGCTTTTTCAGTAAGTGCTTGAGCTTTCTTCTTTATGCTTTCTGTCTGTAAAAAAAAAAAAAAAAAAAAAAAAACAACAAAAAAAACTCCTGTTCAAATTCATCCTTCGTCTACCCTCAAATGTCAGTATTCAAATTCTCAGGACAAGGTCAGAGAGCTGAGGCAGGGACTCAGCTGAAGTTCTGGGTGACCTTCTTCAACTCCCAACTCCTGAGTTGCTCACACTTCAGATGAGACCCTTCCTTCAAAAGGATGGACACACACACACACACACACACACACACACACACACACACACTTGTTTCAGGAGAGAGGCAAGCATGTGAGAAGATCTGGACTGGAAAAATATGCCTTTGAGCAGGAAGTATCCCCCTCTGAAAAGTCCACTGTGTTCTTTCCAGGTTGCTCAGGTGGAAACTGTAGAACCTTTAATGGCAGCAGCGGCATGGTGTCTTTGGACGAGCCGAGGAAGACACAGGAGTATTCTCTCCCAAGTAACAGTGTTGTAAAAGTTTCATTATGAAAGTGTAAGAACCTTTCTCTTTTCAAGGAGCTGAAGGGGTCTCCAACCCTATGGGTGGAAGAGCAATATGAACTAACCAGTACCCCCAGAGCTCGTGTCTCTAGCTTCATATGTAGCAGAAGATGGCCTAGTTGGCCATCATTGGGAAGAGAGGCCCCTTGGTCATGCAAACTTTATATGCCCCAGTACAGGGGAACGCCATGGCCAAGATGTGGGAGTGGGTGGATAGGGGAGCAGGGCGGGGGATGGGGGAGGGAGGGTATAGGGGAAATTCGGGATAGTATCTGAAATGTAAATGAAGAAAACATCTAATAAAAATTGGGGGAAAAAAGAGTTCCATCTTCCACATCTCTGGTGGAAAAAAAAAGAAAGAAAGAAAAAGAAAAGAAAATGTAAAAACCTCCCCTGACAGGATCCTGCAATGTTGTTTGGCACCAGAGCAGTCCAAGTGCTTGCTTCCTCTTTTCCTGGTTTCAGATACCTAAAAGCAGGTTGTGGGGCTACAGCCGCCCAAAGTCTGATTTTCTTGATACCTTTGGCCTTTCCATTTTTCTGTGTAGAGCATACCTCATATTTAAATTTATTGCTCCAAACGGTTGAAGCCTACCTTAAACTCATTGTGTATGCTTAGTGTCAGATGACCTTGAAATCCTGCTCCTCCTGCCTTCATCTCTAACTTGATAAAACCACAAGAGTGCCCCACCATGCTTGGTCTGTTTAAACTTCCTCTGGTTTATGAAGGAAGTTGGTAATGAAAGAGGATGTAGAGCTAAATATTGTTACCATCGTCGCTGACAGAAAAAAAATCAGTTCCAGAATAATATGTTAAAGTAAAAGCTATTAAAGCATGGTTTTTAATTTTTGTTCCTTCATTTTGCTTTCTTTTGTTTGTTGATAGGGAGAGAACTGAGACAGGATGTCACTTTGTAGGCCAGGATGACCCAGGACTCACTATGTTAACTAGGCTGGCTTTAAAATCGTGGCAATCAGGTCTGGAGAGTATGAACTGCTCTTACAGAAGAAGACTGGCATTTGTCTCCCTAGGCCCATATTAGAGGCTTACAGCTGCCTGTAATTCCAACTCTAGAGGGTCTGATGCCCTTTTCTGGACTCCACTCACATATGTAAATTAAAAATAAAAATGTCTTTAAAAAATAAAACAAAACAAAAACAAACCATGGCCATTTGTGAGCCTTAGCCTCCTCAGTGTGGGGAAGTGTGAGCCCTCCTATCTATTCGTTTGTTTTTCCCCCTCAGCTTCTGAAAGTAAATCACTCATGAAAAAAAAGTCATAAGGGAGATATCTGTGAATGAAAATATAATTACATTGCATCAATAGACCATAATTACTTCAAAAATTTTACAAAACAAACTATGCTCAATTATTTTTTTTTAAATAAAATTGAATTGAGTGGGTTGCACCACTCTTCACAAGTGTCCCCGGCCATGAGTCTGCATGACATGAGAGGAAGATACCGCTCAACTTTTGCTACAGGTAGAGCTTCCTTTAGCCTCAAACCCAGTGGATTAGGCATTATAGCCTTGTGACTTTGGGTATACCCACAGCTTGTGTCAAACAATAGGTTATGTGAAGGTACATGAGGAGGAAGAAGAAGGAGGAAAAGGAAAAGAAGGAGAAGGAAATGGAAGAGAAGGATAAGAAGAGGAAGAAGAGGAGAAGAGGAGGAGGAGAAAGAGGAAAAAGAAGAGGAAGACAACAATTACATTTGAAGTATGCATTTTTTGGCCTGACTTGGTGTCTTGTACTCCTGCCAATATGAGAAGAAAAACAAGACTTAATCTACTGGATCCCAGAAGAAAGAGTGAGCTACATAGGGCAAAGTGGATCCAAGTTACAACGGGAAGCAAGAGCAGTCTAGCCCCTCTCAGATCACCGCTGACACTTGAGAGAGGAGCCTGAGACACAGCAGTTTGGAAGGGCCTTCTTACTCAGCCCTCTTGTAGCAGTTGCTACTGACACAAACAGTAAAGACAAAAGGAATCAATCAAATGCTGGGGAAAGTCTACAAGATTTTTTTAAAATGATTACTTTTTTCCTCTTGATGAGAATTTCAGAACACAGCAAAAGATAAAAAAATTAGCATTTTTTGTATGCCACTAACTTCAATAGTTATTTTACATTACTGTATTTTTTCCAACTCAAAAAAAAAAAAAAATCCTGCCAGCTCCTGTTTTTCTGATGCCCATTTAGATACTGTTAACTGGGTTCCAGCAGAAAGCTCTGCAAAGCCCAAAAGCCAGCTGTCTAGGGAACAGGGATCAACGACAGGGAGTGCTTCTTCGACATGAACTACTTTCAATCGCTTGTATCCAGTGGCATTTTAGGGAGATCACTATCTACTGACAGGCACAGACATAGTGCAACATCCTGCTAAGGGGTGATCTGATTGGAGGGGAGGTTCAGCCTACGGAGTGGATGGGCACCATCCTCTGCAGTGCACAGGAAGGCAGAAGGCAGCGCTCTAGGGCTCTGGGTACTGCTTCTTGATTCAAGGCTTTTCTGCAACATGTTTCATTCCTGAAGAACTGTGAGCTAAACAAACCTCTGTTCTTTTTCACGGTGAAATTGGTGGGTATGGGATCCACTCAGGCTACACTCAGAGTCTAAAGTGTCTTGCCTGACTCCTGACTTCAGAAATTGTAGACATGTGCCAGCAAGAGAGATGGCTCCAGCTCTAACTCCAGATTTAACACTTCGTTTTTATAATCTACCCTCTCCCCACCCCTCCCTTTTTGATTTTGTTTTGTTTTGTTTTGTTTTTGTTTTTTCAAGACAGGTTTTCTCTATGTAGGCCTGGCTGTCCTAGAACTTACTCTGTAGACCGGGCTAGCCTTGAACTGAAAATTCTGCCTGCCTCTGCCTCCAAGTTCCGGGAGTAAAGGCGTGCACCACCACTAACGTAAAGGCCAGGTATCTTTGATTTCCTAGAGCTTACATAGTTGTGAGCCACCTGACATGAACTGTGTGAATGTAACTCAGGTCCCCTGGAAGAGCAGCAATGTACTATTACTGAACCATCTCTGCAGCCTTTGGTCAAACTTCTTGACTGTGTATGGCTAAAGATGTTGTATGTAAAGATAGGGAAACCCTAGGACTCTATTCTTTCAATACTCTCTTTCTAGTGCTAAGATTAAGGTGTAATTTTGCTCAACACAACTGAGGGGTTAGACTCTCCTCCCAGGAACAAGCCTCAGTAGACGGGGGAAAGAGTCTCTGTATCTTGGATGAATTGTGAGAGTTTTATTCTGTTTGCTTTTTTGTGGTTTTGAGATGGATTCTTACTTACTTGAGATGGCTTTGAACTTTTGGTCTTGCTACCTGCCTCAGCCTCCTAAGGACAGAGAGCACAGAAACACCAACATACCAGGCTGACTTATGAGTTCCATTTATTAGCCATGAAATGGGAGTGGCATAATCCAGGGAAGGGTACAGCAGTTGTACTAAGGCAAGATGCAAATGAGGGAGCTGGAGCCTGAAAATACAGACCTAGGGACAAGAGCTAAGGTGCCATCTTGCCTGCCAGGACCAAGACATTTCCAGTGTTGGTGTTTGCTCCAGCGTCAAACTTTTAGAAGAGAAATGGTTCTGAGGGGCTTTTGTCAGGGAAATCTGCAAGTTCACACACTTAGATTAAAGATAGACAATATAAATTTGTTTATATGATACTTCCTTCTTTTGTTTCATTTTTGAAAAAGAGTCTTGCGGTGGGATCCGAGCTGTTCTCAAAATCCTAATCTTCCAGTCTCGGCCTCCCAAGTGCTGGGATTTGTTGTTGTTGTTGTTGTTCTCTTGTTTTGTTTTTAATCTGATTTTGGACCTGGAGAGGTGGTTCAGTGCTCAGGAGCATTTGTTCTTGCAGAGGATCTGGGTTTGTTTCCATACCACCAGCATGGCAGCTCAGAACCTGTACTTCAGTCCCAGGGATCTGATGCGTTTACATACTCATGGCTCATGGTTCACACACAGGGAGATCTATATAGGAACACATCAAATAAGATAATAAAATACACTGTGTCACAAGCCCAATCTCTGACCAGCAGGGAGTGTGAATAAACAACACAAACTCCAATGCAGGTCTCATGCAGCTACAGCCGCTTCTCTTTATTTGCAGGTCTCACTCAGCTTCCCCAGCTTCCTTTCCTTCTTCATCTATCATCATCCTTCACCAACCAATCAGAGACTGCCCACAATTTATCCTCTTCCATTCACTCACGTCACCTCACACCACCCAATCAGATGTACACACCCAAGGCAGCATGCAGGATAGGCTAATAGAATGGTATCACGAGGCATTACGCCATCTCTCTGGCAAGTTACACGCGCTGCTTTTATTGCGCATGACTGAGACTGGGATAAACAAGCGAGGGTCACTGGGCTTAGCATAGAGCCAGGGCACCATCTTGGCTCATGCAGCAGCGCCACTTCCCACATACTTCAAAAAAAAAATTAAAAATCTAAATATCAAGAAATGTCACATTTATTATTGATAAATGAAACAAAAATTATCTGTAGCAGATTGGGAGATGAGCTTAAAATTCTTCTCTTTTCCATATTTTTCCTTTGATTGAAAACATATTTTTTTTCTGACATAATATGTCCTGATTACAGTTTTCCCTCCCTCTATATCTCCCAGCCCCTCCTCCCCTTCCCACCCATCCAGATCCACCCCCTTTCTGCCACTCACTAGAAAACAAACTGGTTTCTAGTGATAATAAGAAAATGAAATATGATAAGATAAAAAGAAAGTAACACATCAGAATTGGACAAAACAAAGAAAAAGGAAAAGAGATTGTACAAGAAACAGAGAGCCACTCAGGCATTCCATAAAAACACTAAACTGGAGGCCATCATCTGTATGAGAAGGATCTATAGGGTAAAAAGAGAGAAGATAGATAGATAGTAGATAGATAGATAGATAGATAGATAGATAGATAGATAGATGATTGATAGATAGACACACAGATACATAGATCGATAGATACATTGATTGGTAGATAAGAAGGAAGGGAGGGAGGGAGGGAGGTTGGGAGGAAGGAAGGAAGGAAGGAAGGAAGGAAGGAAGGAAGGAAGGAAGGAAGGAAGGAAGGAAGGAAGGAAGGAGAAAAGGTCATGACAGCATTATGTGACAAAAAACCTACAAAGATATAGCTGAGTTGGTTTTCTGTTGACAGTCTTCTGCTGGGCATGCAGTCTTCCTGTAAGAGTACCTTGTTCTCACCCATAAAAGGAGTTACAGAGACAAAGATTGCTGCTAAGACGAAAGAATGGACCATCCAGAGACTACCCCACCTGGGGATCCATCCCATAATCAGCCACCAAACCCAGACACTATTACATATGCCAGCAAGAAAGGACCCTAATATAACTACCTCCACTGAGGCTATGCCAGTATCTGGAAAATACAGAAGGGGATGCTCATAGTCATCTATAGAATGGAACATGGTGCCCCCAATGGAGGAGCTAGAGAAATTACCCAAGTAGCTGAAGGGGTCTACAACCCTTTAGGTGGAACAACAATATGAACTAAACAGTACCCCCAGAGCTCGTGTCTCTAGCTGCATATGTAGCAGAAGATGGCCTAGTTGGCCATCATTGGGAAAAGAGGCCCCTTGGTCTTACAAACTTTATATGCCCCAGAACAGGGGAATGCCAGGGCCAAGAAGTGGGAGTGGGTGGGTAGGGGAGCAGGGCGGGGGGAGGGTATAGGGAACTTTAAATGAAGAAAATATCTAATAAAAAATATTAAAAAAAATTTTTTTAAAAAAGAGTAGTTTGTTCTCTCAGTGAGACTATCTTGGAGAAAAGTAAGTTTGTGTTTGCAAGTGGAAACAAATTTCAGTTGGAAATTGCTTCTGGGTTAAGGAGGGAGGTGTATGTTCACTTTTTGGCTCTAGGACTCCACCTAGTACAGGCCCTGTGAATGGCATCAGTCTCTTTGAGTTCATGTGTGTTACTCCTGCTGTGTTTAGGAGGCCTTGTTTACTTGGTATCCTCCATCCCATCTGGATCTTATTTATTCTCTGTCCCCTCTTCAAGGGTATGTCGGCAGGGATCCCGAACCCTGTATAGAGGGATTTGATGGAGACCTCCCCTTTGGGGCTCAGTGTCCCAAGGTCTCTCACTCTCTGCATAATGCTTGGCTCTTGGACTCAGTGTCTGTTCTCATCTGCTGCAGGAAACAGCTTCTCTGATGAAGGCTGTGTAAAGTATTGATCTATGAGTATAGTAGAATGCTTTAGGAGTCATTTTATTGCTATGTTTTTGTTTGGGATTTGGGGGGTTTTGTTGTTGTTTTGTTGCTGATTGTGGTTGTTAGGTTTTTTAAGAAGAGTAGTATTTGGTTCCCCCCTAGATTCTGGAGCTATCCAGTCTTATGTTCTTGGTGACCCAGGCAGTGTTGAGGTATGGATTCCATCTCATGGAATAGGCCTTAAGTCAATCAGATATTGCTTGGATATTCCTACAAGCTTTGTACTGCCATTGCACTGGCTTGTCTTGCGAGAAGGACACCATTGTAAATCAAAGCAATTGTGGCTGGATTGGTACTTATGTTTCTTTTTTGGTAGCACGCAGAGTAACTTCTTGTCCCTAAGACCCCAGAATATAGGGCTGAAGGCTCTATGTCATGTAGTCACCAGCTTGATTTCTCCATGATCAATGAGTTGTGCAGGTGGTATCCTCAGAAGCCTTGCTGACAGTTTGTGGAGAACAACCTATATCTTTGGCAACAGCCTAGTTTGTTTAGAGTTCCTATGGAAACCTTTGGGTCAACAAACACAATTAGCTATAATCCAGTTCTGGTACTGGAAGCTTTATTTGGTGACAAGAGTTGGTCAGTTGGAACTCTGCCTCCCCTGTATTTGGCAGTTTCATTTGGATCATATATGTATGTATTTTAGGAAGTACCTACTTTGTTAGGTTCCATACCACTCTCCAAATGGCCTTTAGTTTTAGTTCTCTCTTCCATATTCCTTCCTTCATACCCTCTTCCCTCCTCTCACCATTTGATACTCCCATGTCAGCTCTCCCCAATCCATCAATATCTATGTATTATACTTTCCTAAGGAGGTCTGTCTATGTCTTCCTAGTCCCTTACTCTCTGTCTAACCTCTGGTTCTATAGATTGTAGTTTGATTATCATTGATTGACTTAACAAGCAATATCCACATATATTTTTGTCTTTCTGCATCTGGGTTACTTCACTCAAGATGATTTCTCTCTCTCTTTTTTTTTCTAGTTCCATCAATTTACCTGCAAGTTTCATGTATAATACTCCAATGTATAAATGTATCACATTTCTTTATCCATTCCTTTGTGTAGGGATAGCTAAGTTGTTTCCAGCTTTTCGCTATTATGATTAGAGTAGCAATGAACACGGTTGAGCAAATGTCTCTGTGGTAGAATGAGGTGCCCTTTAGGACACATCAAGAGCAGTATAGCTGGAGCCTGAGGTAGAAGAATCCCCATTCTGTGGAGGAATCACCACACTGATTTCCGTAGTGGCTGTACAAGTTTGCACTCCCACTAGCAATGATGAGTGTTCCCACTTTTCTACGTCATAGCCAGCATGAGCTCTCATTTGTTTTATTGACTTTAGTGATTCTGACTGGTGTAAAATGGAACCTCAAATAAGTTTTGATCTGCATTTACCTGTTGGCTGAAGATGTAGAATGTTTACTTAGGTGTTTCTCAGCCATTTGAATTCCCCTCAGTTGAGAATGCTCTGTTCAGATCTGCATCCCATTTTTAAATTGTCTCTTTGCTTTCTTGTTATCTAATTTTGGGAGTTCTTTATATATTTTGAATATTTGCCCTCTATCAAATGTACAAAGGACAAAAATCTTTTCCCATTCTATAGGCTGCCACTTTGTCCAAATGAAGGTGTCTTTTGCTATACCAAACCTTTTTAGTTTCATAAGAACACACTGATATTATGGTGTTCTGTTCAGAAAGTTGTCTTCTGTGTCAACAAGTTCAAGCTATTCTCTACTTTCTCTTCTATCAGGTTCAATTTGTCAGTTTTTGTTTTGAAGTCTTTGATCCACTGGAGTTGGCACTTGTGCAGGGTGATAAGTATGGATCTATCTGATGTCTTCCACATACAGTTATCCAGCTTGATCAGTGCCATTTGGTGAAGAAGTGTCTTTATTCCAGTGTGTTTTTCTGTCTTCTTTATAAAAAATCAGGTCTTTCATAGGTGTGGATTTACATCTCAGTCTTCAAGGTGCCTGTTTTTGTGCCAATACCATGCTGCTTTAATTTCTCTTCCTCTGTAATACAACTTGAAATTGTGGATGGAGACACCCCCAGAAATTATTTTATTATTCAGGATTCTTTTAGCAGTCTTATTGATGGGGAGGAAGTCTTCGTGTGTACATATGAGTATTTGCTTCCATATGAAGTAAAAAATTTCTCCTTTCAAGATCTCTGAAGAGCCAGGTTGGAATTTTGATGGGGACTGCATTGAGTCTGTAGACTGCTTTTGGAAACATGGCCATTTTTACTATATTAATTTTGTTGATCCCTGTTGTACCATGGGCTGTTTTCCTCCTACCCCCAAGCTCCCAGAATAATGACTCAGACTCAAAGTCTATATTATATTCTTTATTAAATTAAGTTTATTTAGTGTGTGTGTGTGTGTGTGTGTGTGTGTGTGTGTGTGTGTGTGTGTGTGGTGTGTAGAGGGATTGCCTATATAGTAACACTGGAGAGACATGGTATATGGGAAGATCAGAGATCTTTACAAGATTTGGCTCCTCACAGAGATCAAACTCATGTTTTCAGTCTTGGTGACAAGAACCTTTACCCAATAAAACATCTCACAAGTCAAGTCAGGTTTTCTCTTTATAATTAAATGTATTGATTTATTGCATAGATAGATAGATAGATAGATAGATAGATAGATAGATAGATAGATAGATGAACTAAAGGGGTCAGGGAAAGAGGGGGGAGGGAGGATAGCCCACGTCTGGCCAGAGTTCCTCCTGTGCGCTGGGCAGGAAGACGTGGGAGGGCTGCCAGACACTTCCACTTGGCCCTGGGTAGGAATCTAAGCCACTGACCCTACTCGACAGGGGTGGACAAGGGATAGCCCCTGACCAGGGGCCCCAGGGCGACACCCTGTAGCCCCAGGGGTTATAGGAGTGACAGCATAGGGAGAGAGGTTCCCATGCAGATGAGAGTAAGCGCAGTGGGCCTTGATGAACAGAGACAGTCTATGGTTTTTAGAGCTTTATTGTAGAAAGGCAGGGGGGAAGAAAAAAGGTAAAAGAGAGAGATACCGGCCATGATCAAGAGGAGAGAAGGGGGAAAAGGGAGGGAGAAAAAAAAGTCTAGAGAGTAAGAGAGTAAGAGGGGGAGAGGGAGAGGAGAGGAGAGGAGAGGAGAGGAGAGGAGAGGAGAGGAGAGNCCCCCCCCCTTATGATATGCTGTTATCTTTACTATTGCTAGGTAACTGGGGAGGAGTTTAGCCTGAAGGTCAGAAGCTTGGGACATTGCCTATGTGACCACTAACCATGCTTCTCTTGTGGGGGCTCAGGAGGTAGTAACTTTGACATGAGCCAGGGTTCTAGGAGATATGAGAGAACTCCTTCCATCCCATGTAGGTGAATTATCACCACCAGGTCCCAGGGTTCAACATCTAGCTTCAACTGGAAACCATGCTGTCTGTGCATAGCCCAATATATACATATATGTATGTATGAATGTATATATATATATATATATATATATATATATATATATATATATATATATATATATATATATATATATATGTGTGTGTGTGTGTGTGTGTGTGTGTGTGTGTGTGTGTGTGTGTGTGTGTTTGTGTGTGTGTATCACCATGACAGACCAAATTCAGATTCATTTTATCCAAGAAACAAGAAAACATCAATAGAATTCCAGCAAGTTGAATAAGATATTAATTAAACATGAAAACCTTATAAAAATCCAAACATAGAGACTCTAACCCAGACATTTCCAATAGTTGAACTGGCCATTCATTCTTTTAAAATCACCTATTTTTCATTTGAATCACATTACCTTTAATTCTGTAAATTGGATGTCATATGCCACCAGGCGAACTGCTGTGAGTAATTACACTGTTCACTGCTGAGTAATGCGACTTCATCCTCAAAGCTAGGCCAAGAGCACAGGAAAATTGTACGACTAGGTCTCTAGGCACTACCTCTTCTTCAGGGAATCGCAGCAACCCTCCTGAGAGCTAATGCATCCTTAATCATTTATAGGTTCACTCGAGAGCCATTGGAGACATAAGCGCATTAGCTCAGCAGCTAAGGGAACACTTAAAGACAGTAGCAGGAGACCTGTCAGACAGAAGAAGGTAAAAAAAAAAAAAAAAAACCTGTAGGAGATAATACAAACCCAGACACTGCCTGCTCTCTACAATCTTCTGAACTCTGGGTTAGACTTGGCAATTGTAGACCATAGTGCACAAGTGCAATACCACATTAGGCTGGTTGCAGAATGTAGGAGACTTTAGAATCTCAGAGACCGAGCCTGATAAGCATCAAACATGCAGAATCTACTTAAGCAGCTCTTGGATGAGATGCAGGTTTAGCTTTTAGTGAATTTTTGTGTGTTGTTGTTTATATTTTTTTTATGTTTTGGGGGTTTGGTTTTGTTTTGTTTTGAAGCATACTCTGGCTATGTTGATTGCACTAGCCTTGAACTTAAAGCAATCTTCCTCCCTCTACCTCTCAACTATAAGGCTTATAGCCATGCACTCTCATGTCCTGCACCCGTCTTTGCTTAATAAAAACCACCTTCTTGTTTTTAACAGTACAGCAAATGTTAATAGATATGTAATGTAAAATGATGTAAACACTAAAAATATTAATGTGTTCTTTTCAGACATCTATTTTCTTCTGTCCTGGCAGGGTGGGGCTGACTCATGTGAGGATCTCTGGAACACAGCTAGAGGTGTATGCTGGATGTGAGTTAAATACTTATGCATGTTATATCTTATGTATAATATACAGCTGTATAGGTAAAACATAGCATGTCCTAACTATATGAATCTAAAATTTACTTAAAATATGCTTATCCTTGGGCATATAGGCACAAGTGAGATTTCACACCATTCAAATAAAGAAATGTCATTTTGTCAGGTGAACACATGTTGGGGCTCAGGGCTCTGCTCCTCTGATTTCACTATGGGTGACTGAAATATAAACAACAGAATATGCATTGTGCTGGTCTCTAAAGCCTCAGTGATTCCCATTCACACATTCCTCAACAAACTTAATTATTCATCCACACATTTGAGAAGGAGGATCTCCTGTCCATCTCTCAATCATGGCCACCAATGTAGAAAGGAGCATATGCCTGCAGCTAATCTAATCAAAATTTTCTACTTAATCTCTCTCTCTCTCTCTCTCTCTCTCTCTCTCTCTNTGTGTGTGTGTGTGTGTGTGTGTGTGTGTGTGTGTGTGTGTGTGTGTGTGTGTGTATGCTCTAATGTATGTGTGGAGGTCAGAGGACAACTTGCAGACATCATTGTTCCCATTTCACTATGTGAGTTCCAGAGATCAAACTTAATGTCACCAGGCAGCCACCAATGCCTCTATCCACTAAGCCATTTTTTGTTGGCCCTATCTTGAATTTCTAAATGTCAAACTCACAGGAGCCGATGTGTCCGGCTTCCGCAGTAAATACATTTACCACAAACATATTTAGTCATTTGTGGAACTATTGAAATGGCTCCGAAGCCAGACTCAAAACTAAGCAGTCAGGAAGTGCACCCCCAAACCTAGTGAGGAAACCACCCCACCACCAGTGAGAAGGAAGCAGCCCGCAGAACAGCAACTGTGAGGCTTGCTCAATCCTAAGCCAACTGCTAAACCACCCTTACAACTCCCACTTGTTCTGGAGACAACAGATACTTTAGCAGCTGTTACACTGCCTGCACAAGAAACAGAGAAAGCATAACTGAATCTGTTTCATTTTTATTAATTCCCTAGTCAAAATGCAGTACTGGCAAACAGATTGACAAAACTGAAATCATATGTTTGTACCCTAGCTGCAAAGGAGGCTGGGGAAGCTAGCATTTGGCATTTTAGCTTCTAAAGCAGGCGGCGTTTTCTAAACTGGTGCACTAGGGAATTCCTCAGAAAGGAAAATGCCTCAAATGAAAACAGATATTCTTGCTTTGGTTTGCTCGATAACTATACAGACCTTTGCTTTTAAAACTAAATATGAAAGACCCAAACTTTCTCCTAACAGATACCATTTTTTTCCCTAGTAACTGAGCATCATCTCCAAATTCTAGAATGCTGAGTGACTTGGCAATGTATGTCAACACATGCCAGGGATTCTGGCAGCTGAGAGGTGGGAGCTGGAGAACCGGGAATCCAAAGTCATCCTCAACTAACTGTATGGGGCATCTGAGGCCAACTGAGCTAAATAAGACCCTGAATCAATACACCAAAACCTACCAAACTAAGCTTCTGGGGGAAGGTTCATTTCTCTAAGTCCATCACTGTACTGCCTTGATTCTTAACCATTCCTAACATGACCTGTATAAGAGAAGTGGATAAAAGAGCAGATGAAAGACCAGCAAGTATTGGACTCTATAGCTATGTGCAAGACAACAGAAGGACGCAAACGTCAATCCTTCCTTCTCACTTCTTTACCAGTAGTTTAGCATGAATGGCCATTTGTCTTCAGCTAACAATTTCTGCTAATCAAATTTGCTTCTGTGTGCTGATAATCTAGTGATATGAGCCTGCTGTGGCCACTGTTTATTCCTTAAAAATAAATAAGTAAAGAAGAGGAAGGAAGGAAGGAAGGAAGGAAGGAAGGAAGGAAGGAAGAGAGGGAAGGAGAGAGGAAGAAAGGAAGGAAGGAAGGAAGGAAGGAAGGAAGGAAGGAAGGAAGGAAGGAAGGAAGGAAGGAAGGAAGGAAGTGCCAGTAATTAAAACCAGAGACACAGTGGGTAAAGATACCTGATGCCAAGCTATGGTGACCTAAATTCACTCCCCAGAGCCCATATAATGAAGAGAGAGAACTTAACTCCGGCAACTTGCCCTTTGACCTCCACACTTACACTAAGGCATGCGCAAACCATGGCAAGTGCATACCAGTAGGCAGGGAGACAAACAGACACATGCATGTTCACATACATAAATGTAGTAAGGTAGAAAGATTTTAAAGCAGGCCTTGAACTCCTAAAAGGGCTTGGATTACAGGTTGTGCCCCCATTTCCAGTTGCAGACTCTGCTCTGTCTCTTATTCTATCAGTCTCTGTCTCTCTTTTTCACACACATGCACACACATTTAAATATTGTAGTTTGCATTGAAAATATACACCACAGGTTCTTGTGTTCAAAAACCTTGGTCCTTTAGATTCAGAGGTTATACAACAAATAATCTTAAAGAGGACTTAAAGTTGGAAAGGAATGTGAGGTAGAGGATCCCAGGGATGTTGAAGAACAGGTTGGGGTCAAGTATGATTAAACCACATGATTGCATGGATAATATACACAAAGAATAAATACAATATATTATTTTTCTTTTTAAAAGTCCTGGTTCCTGTCTGGTGAGGAGAGGAAGAAAATCTCGGGTGACGAAAACTGGATGGAGGAAGAAAGTGACCCGAGGTAGGGGTAGATGAGCCTTTGGAGGTAAAATCCAGATCCTTCCTCACTCTGCTCCCCGTGTCCCATGATGGAAGATGCTTGGATCCACCATTTGGTTTTGCTCATCACTGCCCTTAAGAAATGGAGACAGAGTGGAGAGGGTGAGGAGGCTGCGTCTGGCTCCCGCTCTCACAGCCATTGCAGTACATTGTGCTCCATAGAGACAGCTCCAGGGCAAGTGAGAGCTGGTCAGGCACTGGGCGACGCTGTGCCTCGTGGAGAAAAATCAACTAAACATGGGCAAAGGAGATCCTAAGAAGCCGAGAGGCAAAATGTCCTTATATGCATTCTTTGTGAAAAGCTGCCCGGAGGAACACAAGAAGAAGCACCTGGATGCTTCTGTCAACTTCTCAGATCTCTCCAAGAAGTACTCAGAGAGGTGGAAGACCATGTCTGCTAAAGAAAAGGAGAAAATTGAAGATATGGCAAAGGCTGACAAGGTTCGTTATGAAAGAGAAATGAAAACCTACATCTTCACCCCCAAAGGGGAAACCAAAAAGAAGTTCAAGTTCATTGGCCCCAATGCACCCAAGAGGCCTCCTTCGGTCTGCTTCTCTATTCTGTTCTGAGTACCGCCCCAAAATCAAAGGTGAGCATCTTGGCTCATCCATTGGTAATGTTGCAAAGAAACTAGGAGAGATTTGGAGCAACACTGCAGTGAATGACAAGCAGCCCTATGAGAAGATGGCTGCCAAGCTGAAGAAGTTCTAGAAGGATATTGCTACTTACAGGGCTAAAGGAAAACCTGATGTAGCGAAAAAGGGGTCAAGGCTGAAAAGAGCAAGAAAAAGAAGGAAGAGGAAGATGATGAGAAGGACAAGGATGAAGAGGATGAAGGTGAAAAAGATAAGAAGAAGATGATGAATAAGTTTGTTTTTTTTTTCTTTTGGTTTTATTTTTAGGTTTCTTTTTCTCTCTTTCGTTTTCATCTTCAGTTGTCTCGGATGCAGCTTATATGAAGATAACTGTTGCTCTGTTAACTGAATTCCACTCTGTAATTGAAAAAAATTGTCACTGTTATGTTGACATTCTGAATGCTTCTAAGTAAATGCAATTTTTATTTAAAAAGAAGAAGAGGAAGAGAAGGAGAAGAGAAGAAGAAGAAGAGGAAGAAGAAGAAGAAGAAGAAGAAGAAGAAGAAGAAGAAGAAGAAGAAGAAGAAGAAATGGAGACAGACAAAGGTGGTGAAAGGCTACAAATACATAGTTCTACATTTCCTCCATAATAGAAGAGTTTTAGAATTGTCAAGAAATCTGACTAAATTGGAGTGTCCCATTCATCCAAGGTCTGTGTCCGTGAGCCTAGTCTCTGCCACTTGCAGGTTGCACTTTCATTGTTTCATCCATCAGTCTTTTGAGCAAGCAATGCAGTGCCTGGTCAGGGAGGATGATACATACCTACAGGTCTGATTGATGGTTTTGTTGCTGAGTGGTGAGGATTCCTGTGAAGCATGAATGTTTAGCTAGGTGTGGTACTCAGGACCATTGTCACAAGACTTAGGAGGCTGGGAGTAGGAGTAGAAGTCTGAGGTCAGCCTATGCTACATATCAGACCCTACATCAAGAGATAAAGAGAGAAGGGGTGGAGAGAGAGATAGAGGAAGAAAGATGATGGATGGATGGATGATGGATGGATGGATGGATGGATAAATGGATGGATGGAGAGAGATGGAGGGAGAGAGAGATGGATGTGGAGAGAGAGAAGAGGTGGAGAGAAAGATAGAGAAAGAGAGATGGATGGATGGATGGATGGATGGATGGATGGATGGAGAGACGGAGGGAAAGGGAGATGGAGGGAGAGAGAAATGGATGGGGAGAGAAAGAAGAGGTGGAGAGAGAGATATAGAGGAAGAGAGATGGATGGATGGAGAGAGAGAGATGGAGGGAGAGAGAGATGGATGGGGAGAGAGAGATGGAGGGAGTGGGAGAGAGAGAGAGAGAGAGAGAGAATGTACTGAATCATTCTTAGTGGTTCATCCACATCCTTTTTACCAATCTTGTCACCAGTCTTTTATTTTATTCCTTCCATCCCCTTAATCATCTAGACATATTATTAGCCACCAATTAAACCTGACCATGGGACATCTCCCTGGAAGACACTGGTCTGCATAGTGTTATTTCCACCTTCTGAAGGAGTCAGAGAGCTGACTTGCTAGGCCTCCTTCATGGTTAGCAGTTCTGCCAATGTGTTTTGTTCTGTTGCTAGAACTTGAGTTTCTGTCATGACTAGGATCAAACCAAGAGTTATTTCTAAAAAAAAAAAGAGTTTTGTTTAGCTCAAAAGAAAGAGAATTTTCTAAAAATTCTAAGAAGTACAGTAATTATTAGTCGGAGACTACAGTCTACCAGGACAAACCAAAGAGCGCAACAATCTGAACAGAAATCATTCTCTTCATCTTGATATCCACAAAGGGTAGCAGCAGCGTTATAAACCACAAAGGAGCAACTAGGTGAAGAAATTGAAATCTCTAAAATCTAGAGACATCAAAGCATCAAAACTCACACCTAAAGCTTTGGGTGGCAGAGTATCAAAAATTACCAATTTGGTGGGTATATTTTGTCTGTCCCATACCATCAGTATGAAGAATATATATTAGAGCTAAGGCTAGGAAGATGGATCAGTGAATAAAGTGACAACCACACAAGTGGAAGACAAGAGGTTTAGATGCCTAGAAGTCACAGAAATATTAGGTGGGTGTGGTGGCTCACCTGTAATCCCAGACCTTGGAATTTGTAGAGCAAGCTGACTAGACAGACAGCAGAATTAGCAAGTTCATGTGAGGTATCTTGCCTCAGGACATAAGATGAAGAAAGCAGAAGTAGATTGGCAACGGCACCTGATGTTGATCTCTGGCCTCACATGTCCACACCCATGACAACACTCCTATGCACGCACACACACACACACACACACACACACACACACACACAAAAGAATACAATATTTTAAATGTATTATGCTAAAAGGTTACATTATACAAGAAAAGGCAACCATGGGGCTATTAAATAATGGGACTATCAATAGAAACATCATAATAGAAATGAATGTGATACAATTATAAGGCAATAAAAGGCTACCTAGAATAAAGTTAATATAACAAGATAAGACTAATGAAAAACAGAGAAGTCCAGATGTGATGGCTTATGCCTGTAATCCTAGCACTTAGGAAGATGCAGTAGGGAGAGTACTATGAGTTTGGGGACAGGCTGGACTACAGAATACAGGATCCTCTCTCAATAAAATCACAACACCAAATCAAATCAAAACACCACAAGCAAAAAAGAAAAAAATGTGTTTGGATGAAACAGAAATCCTTACTAATGGGCTTGGAAGGAGATCAATCATGAAGTCTTGATGAATATATTGATAGTCTGGGTTTGATCCCCAGCACCACAGATGACAAGGAGGAGTAAAGAAAGCAGGAGAAAGAGGAGGAGGCCACCTTACTAATATCATGGTATTTAATGAGAAATGTTAAGATTCCTTGTTTGGGATTGTTTGGTGACTTGGTGCTGTCTTTGAAACCTGGTGTCTTCCTTCTTTTGCTCTGGCTTCCTGGCCAGCTGGTTTCATCATGAAGTTCATCTCCTCATGGTTTGTAGCTGCAACAGTTAAGATTGTCTGTTGGGGTCCACTGCCCCCAGTGGACGGGGTTCCTGGAGGATTGGCCCGAAGCTGAAATGAAACTAAGGGAGTGGGGGAAGAAAAAAGATCTCCAAGGCTACATGGTTGCTTCTGCTTAAAAAGACTATTTAATTGTAGACAAGCCTTTGGGAAAAAGGAAGGGAAGCCCCGCCCCCAGTCTTCTGCGCAGGTGTTCTGGAGTTTGGCGGGAACCCCGAAGTATCGTGACATCTTGCAGGTTGCGCAGGTGGGCTGGTCATAGGTGGGCCGCAGGTAAGCTGGGCTGAGCCGGGGGATCTGGGAGGCACACAGAACCTGGCTGGGGGAGGAGGGGCTATCTCTTAGCCTAATTAACAAAACAACAGGTGCCATCGGGTGCGGGTGTGGCTTTCTCAAGGCTTTGGTCTTAGCACCAACTATGTTGGTGGAGAAGGGACACCACAATTGTCAATATTTATTTGCACGTTAGAGGGGAGGCAGGAAAGGTGGGCAATAAAGCTTCTTTCATTTGTGTTAAGGAGCAAACTCTTTCCCAGAAGTTCTCGGGCTACTTCCTTTTCTGTCTTTGAGGTCAGAAATAGAACCGGCCTCTAAAGAAATCACAAAGGGGAAATGGGAAATGGTTGATTCATCAACTGTGCTCAACCAGCTCCTAAATGGTAACAGATAGGAATGAGAATCAGCTCTTGGGCAGAAAAAAAGACTCTGCCTTAACTGTAAAAAATTTTTTATGGGGGTAAATGTATCTGCAAACAACTGAGAATGGGGAGACCATATCCTGCCCTCTATCTCTCTAACCTGCAATCTAAACTCATTCCTCTAGTTTTATTTCTCAAAATTAGGTTGGCTAAAGTTTAAATCAGTATTCCAATATTGCCATTATATGATATTCTGCTAGTTGTGCTGAAATCTTGCAGACAAAGGTACAGGCCAATCATGAAGTGGTCAAGAAATGGTAGGGTAGGAAAAGATAAATGTCATGATTAATAGCTCTGCAGGCTTGTGACCTTCCAACAGTAACTACATATGCAAACTAGACCCCACAATGAGGAAACAGTACATTAATGGATGAAGAAGAAGGAGAAGGAGAAGGGAAAGGAGAAGGAAGAGGAGGAGGAAGAGGAGGAGGAGGAGGACGATGACGACGATGATAACAACAATGGGTATTTTCCATAGTCAAAGTTCTAATATTATGTGAGAGACCTGGTTACTCTTCCAAAAACATCAATTCCTTAAAGTCTTTGGGCTAAGCAGTGTAGTTGCAAAAGAGGTTACTGAGCACTTACACATTCCATTTTATTATTGTTGTTTTACTATTATAGACTGTGTTTCATGAAAAGAACAAAGCTAAACTTAGCCCCTTACCAGTTCTCTATGTATGTTTACCATAAACTAAAGATATGATGGCCACGGTGGCTCATTCTCTAGAATAGCAGGATTCTAGAGGGTGAGGCAGGAGAATTGTGAGTTGGAAGCTGGTCTTGATTATCCAGCAAGTGTCAGGCTATTCATGGCAACATGGAAAGACCTTGTATCAAAATATCAGTAAGATCAATGACAATAATATGAAAATTAAGGTTCTGAGGTCAAGAGAAAATTGGGTTCTGAAAACTGTCCTCTGACTTCCAAATGTAGGTTACTGTGTGCTCATATGCACTTGGTCACAGAAATTCCACATATGTACGTGCACACACACACACATACACACACACACACACACACACACATACAAATAAATAAATAAATGAATAAATAAATAAATAATATTTTGCTCTGTTTTTTAAAAATATTAGTCAGCCAATGGTTCAGGCAACTTGAGTTTTTCTAGTTGGGTTTCTAGTTCCCACTTTCTTCTCTTTTAAACTATACACACGTATGTTGTACCTGTAAATGATAATTATATGTCAGCAGCCATATTTCTTTTTGTAAAATGTATTTATTTGCATGTGTTTGACCTGAGAGGGATGTATACCACGTGAGTGCTTGGTGCCTGAGAAAGTCATCATGTTCCCTAGAATTGGAGTATTAGGTTGTTGTGAGCTGCCGTGCGATTCTGGGAATCAAACCCAGTTCCTTCAGAAAAAGAGCAAGTGCTAATGATTGCTGAGCCTTCTCTCCAGGCTTCGCTTTATTTGCAGTAAGCTTGTTGTTGTTGTTTAAAATGAGAAACTGCTTGTCCTAATTCCTGGCTTTATACAAGAACAGCAAGAACACAACAGGATGAAAGAGAAGAAGAAAGACTGCAACCTTCTCTGGTTGGCACCTCGTTCCTCCAGTTCTGAAATCTACCTTTTCTCAAAAATAATAGCCATTTTTACATTGTTCTGTTAGTTGCTCTGAAATCTTGCAGACAGAGGTGCAGGCCAGTCATGAGCTGGTCAAGAAACGTAGCCTAGGTAAAGATAAAAGGTCGTGATAAGCAGCTCTGTTTCCTTGTGACCTTTCCACAGTAACCACATATGCTAACCAGACTTCACACGAAGGAAACAGTAAATTAAAGAATGTGAAACATACACACACACACACACACACACACACACACACACACACACGCACACACCTCAAAAAGAACAAAGAAGAGAATGGACTCCAATTATTCGAGAGGCTTCTCTCAGCCAAAGTAACTATGCCACAGATGTGCCTCAAGAAAAAAGAACAAAAACCTTGATATCTATCCCGGTCGCCTCTGTCTTAAACTAGGACAGAATAACCTGTTTTGCCACTCAAAATAACAGTCAGTGTCTCTTCTTTGTCAATTAGAAACAGGAGCTTTTTGCTTCATTAACTAATTAAGTCACCTGCAGAAAGAGTAGCTGGACTGTAGCAACAGCACTGTAGCTGTGAATGATGTATTCAGATGACTGTAGCGGTGAATGGAAATCACATAGCCTAATGCAGTAGGGCTGGGCTCAGCTTAATACCTTAATGTGGTGTCCTTCCCCACCAACACGGTGCAATTGACCAGAGCCGTGCCGCACCCAATGGCATCCATTGTGCTGTTAACTAGGCTAAGAGATAGCCCAGCTCCCCCCTGCAGCAGGTTCTGCACGTCTCCTAGGTCACCCGACTCCACCCAGCTTACCAGAGGCCCACCTACGACCAGCCCACCTGCGCAACCTGAGATGTCACGAGACTTCAGGGTTCCCGCCAAACTCCAGAACGCCTGCGCAGAAGACTGGGGGCGGGCTTCCCTTCCTTTATCCCCAAATGCTTGTCCACCATTAAAGAGTCGTGCTAAGCAGAAGCAACCATGTAGCCTCGGAGACCTTCTTTCTTCCCCCACTCCCTTAGTTTCATTTCAGCTTCGGGCCAATCCTCCAGGAACCCAGTCCACTGCGGGCAGTGGACCCCAACACCTTAATATCTTGTAAGGATGCCTCATGTAAAACAGCAGCTGTGACTTTCAAGATCCATATCCGAGAGTAGACTACAGATGATTTAAAAAGAGACAATTGTAATAACAGAGAAAAGGAGGAAACTTTATTTGTTTTATTGGCTATCTTATTTATTTATATTTCAAATGTTATCCCCTTTCCTGATTCACAACTCCACCCCCCACCCCCCCACACAGAGAAACCCTCTATCCCATTCCCACTCCTCCTGCATTCTCCTACAATGGGGCATATAACCTTCATGGGACCAAGGGCCTCTTCTGCTACATATATAGCTGGAGCGATGAGTCCCTTCGTGTGTACTCATTGGTTGGTGATTTAGTCCCTGGGAACTCTAAGGGGTCTGGTTGGTTGATATTGTTCCTTCTATGGGACTGCAAGCTCCTTCAGCTCCTTGGGTCCCTTCTCTAGCTCCTCCATTGGGGACCCTGTCTGTGCTCAGTCCAGTGGTTAGCTGCGAGCATCCCCCTCTGTATAGGTTAGACTCTGGCAGAGCCTTTCAGGAGACAACTATATCAGGCTCCTGTCAGCATGCACTTCTTGGCATCCACAACATTGTCTGGGTTTGGTAACTGTATGTGGGATGGATCCCAGGGTGGGGCTGTCTCTGGATGGCCTTCCCTTCAGTCTCTGCTCCACAAACAGTAATCATATTTAGCTTGTTGAAAGTAATGCCCAAGAGGGTCCCACAAATGCTTGGCGCTGCTCTGCCTTGCTCTGCTCTGCTCATTGGCTACAAGACCTTTATTTTGTCTTCAGAGCATCAATTTCTTATTCTCAAATTGGAACAACAGTTGTCATCTAAGAAGCCTTGCATGCTTGGTTTTTTTTTTTTTTTTGTAAGTAAGGGCAAAAGAAGGCTAACAGCTGCTCTTTGGAGAAATACATTACAGAAAAAAACCTGAAAAACTTACATTACTGAAAAACAAATTGAATGGGAATAAGGAAGATCAAAATGTGATAAAGAATGAGTCAGTGGGGTGTAGACAGTTAAGCCTTTGATGAGATTTCTCAGTTATTGACATGCTGGCAACTTGAAGTAAGAACGGGAGGAAAGGTCAAGTTGAATCTTTAAATGGTTGTGGGAAGCTGGGAGAAAGGAAGAATATATAAGAGTCTGTTTTTTTTAAAGTCTTGTGTTATAGGAGAAAAAAATAGCAAGCAACAGGGCAGAAACAATGGGAATTGTGAGTTTATCTGGAATGATTAATGCCCGAGGCCAGACTGCAGAGCTACTTACCAGGCTGATCAAATGTAGGTTTACAAAGAGAACACCAGATGAAGAGAGTATATATGATCATCTTTTTACAATTAGCATAGCATTCTGACATGTTTTTCAAGAAATCAAAATAAAAGGGAAATCTAATGTAAAATATATGAACTGAGCAATATTTTTTTTCCTTTAGAAACTACTTTTTGATGACTAAAATGATGATGGTTGCATTAATATAAAGCACAGAAAAACAGTGTTTGGTTGTTTGAGAAGGATGATAGCATATTGAATAAATTAGTGTTTTGGTACACAAAGACCACACACAGAAATGAGAGACCTTCTAAAATCTTTGCCAGATATAAAATATAATTCAGACATAAAAATGAATAGTTTGCATTGGTGGGAGTGCAGACAAATGATACTTTGTATCGAAGTGAACTAGTATCATTATTTGGGGGGCAGAATATAGGCATATCTGTGCTTTACTATCCAGAATGATTGTGTCAATGATTCAGTAAATATTTTCCAGGAAATTGTTATTAATATATGTATAGTATAGGTTGGAATATATTACAGTATTACTTTTTAAAAGGAGTCAAGAACAACAATTTTTGTAAAATTCTCTAGGTAGGTTTGTTAATATATAGTAACAATGCCAGGCAATGGCTTAAAAACGCATGTGGAAAATATTAATGTTAATAAAAAATAATTAGCTGGAAGCTTATTAGCTGGCTAGTCTAGAGCATGCTGAGGAGCAGAAATATAAAGAATGGCTCTACTCTCAACAAGGAGAGACAAAACATGCTGGTAATTGACTGCTACAGTTGTTCTCTGACCTTCATGTATACACTGTGACACACATGAACCAATACACATACACACCCATACACACACACACCACCCCATGCACATACAAACATATACAATTTTAAAAGAAATATCTAGATATAGAAAATATAAATGATTAACATAAAATGATTTTTGTTATTGTGTGTGTATGATATATGATATGTGTGATGTGGCATACATGCATGCATGCCATGGTGTGTGTGTGTGTGTGTGTGTGTGTGTGTGTGTGTGTGTGTGTGGTGTGTATGTACATTTCAGTCAAAGAACAAACTTAGGAGGTCATGTCTCTCCTTTCAACGTGTGTTCCAAAGACTGAACTCAAATTATTAGACTTAAAAGGCAAGCAATTTTCTTCAATTTCCCTGACCCCCCCCAAAAAAATAATAGTTTTTGATATAACTTGTTATAAGGAAACTAAATCAATAGATCAAAGGGAAAATAAACAAATGTTCTTTCTAAGGTTTAAGAAAATTTAAGCTTTTTTCATTGTTGTGTGACCAGGCTGGAGCGAGACTGCCATGACATAGCTGTGAAGGAAAATTCTGTGAACTTAGTTCTCTCCCTTCCACCTGTATGTGGGTGTGGTAGTTTGAATGAGAACGGCCCCCATAAGCTCATGTTTCTGAATGCCTGATTCCCAGTTGATGAACAGTTTAAACAGGACTAGGAGATATGTGCCTGTTGGAAGAGAAACTCACTGGTGGTGAGTTTTCTGATTACAAAAGCCCATAACATTCCTAGTCTTGCTCTTTCTCTGCCTCCTGCCTGTGGATCAGATAGAGCTCCCAACTCCTGCTCCAGTAACATGCCTGCCTGCCACTGCACCCCTACCATCATGATCCGGAACTAACCTTCTGAAATCATAAGCAAGTCCCCAAATAAATGCTTTTTCATAAGTTCCCTTGGCCACGGTATCACTTCACAACAATTGCCCAGTGACTAACACAAAAATCCTGAGATCAGCTCAGGTCTCTATGTTCACATGACATACTCCTTCATCTTTGGACCCATCTTACCAGACCAACAGTAGATGGAAGTAAGGAGAATGGTCACATGAAATTCAGGGTCAGAAATAATTGTCCCAATCTAAACTGACTCACACAGAAGAAATAGAAGCAGGGAAAAGTCACACAGAGGAAAGCATGGAACTTTCCCTAGCTCAAATTTACCATGTTTGAGATGCACAGAAAACACAGAGTTCCAGATGTAGTACAGAGTTCTAATTAAAAAGTTGAGGGTTGCCAGGTATTGGTGGTGCATGCCTTTCATCCCAGCACTTGGGAGGGAGAGACAGGTGGATTCTGAGTTCAAGGCCATCCTGGTCTACAGAGTGAGTTCCAGGACAGCCAGGGCTACAGAGAAACCCTGTCTCAAAAAAACAAACAAAACAAAACAAAACAAAAGTTGAGGGGCCCCCCCCCCCCCCGCCTCAGGAAGATAGAAGAAGCGGAGTTGTTTGCATGCTATTACCTGATGTTATTTGTTTAAACTGGATAATTGGCCGGGCAGTGGTGGTACACACCTTTAATCCCAGCACTCGGGAGGCAGAGGCAGGCGGATTTCTGAGTTTGAGGCCAGCCTGGTCTACAGAGTGAGTTCCAGGAAAGCTAGGGATACACAGAGAAACCCTGTCTCGAAAAACCAAAACAAAACAAATAAACAAATGAAAAAGAACACAAAATCATGAGAAAAGACCATGAACTTACAGTAAGCATTCTAAAGGAAATTTCATCACATAGTATAAAATGGAGATAAATAAATAAAATGTGTTTATCTATGAACACAACTTTTTTTAAACACAGAGACCAAAGTACAGGTTGATAAATACAGTTCTTCAAATTAATAAGTTACAGGAGAAACAACAAATCCTATGGGGAGGTATACAATGTGAATTCAATAAAACTGAAGCATGATAAATGTTCTTAGCAAACTAGAGATAAAAGTGCTTTTAGCGTCCATTTATAAATCAGAAACTATTCTTGGTCTTCAAAGTAGAAATGATTTAATATAAATGATTGGCTGCCGTGGTGATGGAGGCCAAACCAGACATGATGAGTCAGCTACTCAGGAGCAGAAAACAGTAAGCCCCGAGGTCTAGAAGGCTAACAGCAGTTTGCTTTTGGAGCCAGGAGACTAGACACGAGTGAGAGGTCAGATCAGCATCACCTGGTGGGAGCTGGTTCATGAAGGGAGGTACCCTCTGGCAAGAGTTGGACCTGCAGAGAAGACAGGAATTGCTGGAAATACGAGAAGACAAGGGGATAATCTGTCATTCTGGCATCTCCTGCTGTCTCCTAGTAGCTATCCCATTGTGAAGTTGGAGGGCAAAGAAAACGGAAAGTGCTATTTTATTGAAATGCAGAACGGAGTAGGAGAAAGAGACGTGAAGGTGCACTCGTCGGAATTCAATAAATGATTGAACAGAGATGGAGGAAGCTGCTCGTTAAGGCGCTTGAGCTTCACAAGTATTTCAATGACCGGGTTTTAAAACTTGGAAGTAGAAATATTATTATTATTTCAGCACTGATCCAATATACATATTTTATAGACAATCTTTCATATGTACTAAATATTTTATTATACCTCCAAACAATAGGATACAAATTTATAAGTACACTCTAATCTCTTTTATTGTTTCCTGTATTATTACACAGTATGCAAGCACAGAAATACATGTAAACTTTGATTTGGGAGAGTATTTTCATAAAAGGCAAAAACACACCCTCAAATTATAAGTTGGGTATTAGACCTACAGTTGATGAACATGCCAGTATGAGGGTGTAGCTGAATGATAGAATGTTTACCTAGAGTGAATGAAGAGGACCTGGCTTCAGTGCTCAGCATCACCAATAGATAGATAGATAGATAGATAGATAGATAGATAGATAGATAGATAGATAAAAGAAGTTAGCAAATCATAAGACATGAAATCAACTCTCTTTAATGATGACCATTTGAAATTCAAGTGCTACCCATTCAGGGAGGCATAGAGAACTGCAGCATCAATGAGCAGTCTACAGACCAGTTTCCACATTTGTCTATGTGAAGGAATTGTTTCTTTTGTAAAAGTGATTTTATGTCTTTGTATGGGTGCTTGCATGAATTTATGTGTGCTATGTGCTTGCAGGTGTCCTCAGAGGCCAGAGGACACTGGATGCCCCAGAGATGGAGTGACGGGAGGTTGGAAGCATTAGGTATTGGACCCTTGTCTTCTAAAGAGCAGTAAGTGCTCTTAACTACTGAGCCATTTCTTCAGCCCCACAAGGAGTGATGTATGGATAGAAGACTACATAGTCTTAGGGGAAGTATGGTAGAAAAATACTCTCAAGAGATAAAAACACTTCTGTTTCATAGTAGTAAATATCTGATTTTTTTCTTTCTTGTTAATAAGTATCAACATAAATCAGAGAAAAAATAATGGTAAGAGAGTATTTCAAGATGCAGTGCTCACTTATAATCTTAGCATTTGAGGAGAGCCAGAGCCAGGGAGAGCAAGAGGATGAATGGAACTTTCATGGCCAGTGTGGTATACATGAGGACTCAACCAACCAGACAGCAAGAAAACAAGCAACCCAATTAAAAACTGGGACCCGGACCTAGGTGAAGAGTTCTCAAAAGCAGACACAAATGGCGGAGGGATATTTCTTTTAATCTTTAACATCTTTAGTCATCATAGAAATGAAAATTAAAACCACTTTGAGATTTTTATCTTATCCCAGCCAGAATGGCTAAGATCAATAAAAGAAAGAAAAAATGCTGGTGTGGCTGGGAGGAAAGAGGAACATTTATTCACTGCTGTTATGAGTGTGAACTGGTACAGCCACTCTGGAGACAGGAATGAAGACTTTTCAAGAAGCTAGAAATAGATTTACCTTGTGGCCCAGTACACCTCGTGAACATATACTCAAAGGACTCTATATCCCACTATAAAGATACTTACAACTGTAAATATCCTCCTAGGTCTAGAAGCTACACAATTCTGATACGGAACAGTTTAATGTGGTATCACGAGAAAGAAATTTGAAATCTTTCCATCTCCTGATCTAGTAAATATAAATACTTTTCTTTTAAAATTTTATTAGATATTTTCTTTACTTACATTACGTAAATACTTTTATGTGTTTTGAGAGAGTGGTACTTTTGAAATCTAGTTAGCTCAGTACAAAGCTAACTCAACTGGGATGAGATTCCTGGATATCAGTTAGGAACATTAGGAACAGAAAAAAGGAAAGTGAAATGTGTGTGTGTGTGTGTGTTGAGAGGGATGAGAGTTGTGAGACATTTTCTAGTACATATTTTAGTAGAACTAACCCTAAATTATAGAGTCAGAGATTTTAGAAATGAACACTGGCACAGAAAATTCCAAACAGAAGTTGAAAGGAGAGAATGTGTGCACACATGAGACTTGTACTTTATGCCTTTTTCTGTCACTGGCTTGTGGTTACATACCCTCTGGAGTCCCTGAGGAAGCTGGACACTTATGTGACAGGGCGAGAGGTGAGTTTTAGGCAGAATACCCCTTTACAGATATTCTCAACCTTAACTATACATGAGTACCACCTGAAAAGTTTTTTTTAAAATATCAGAGTTCACATGCCAGATGCCAGGAGTGGACCAAGAAGCATTGATCTTGAAGCCCCACGGGTACTGTGAGGAGTACACGTTGTGAATCTATCAACACAACCACGTGACCTCTCAGGGCAAGTCACTCTATAGGAATCTAACAGGGTTAGAGTATAGACTAAGTACACGAGCTTAATAGAGTGGAGGCGTTTATAGTGTAATGCAACGATGCTAGAAGCTTTGTAAAGCTTAGGTACCATTCTGTGTTGATTGAGTCTGAATCTTTGCTTGTGTGTGCACAATACTTGTGGAAGGAAATGGCGATTCTGGGGCCAGCAAGTCAGCATAGCTGGTTAAAAGTCTTAGAAGAGGCCCTTGGTCCTGTGAAGGCTCGATGCCCCAGTGTAGAGGAATGTGAAGGCGGGGAGACAGAAGTGGGTGGGTAGATGGATGAACACCCTCATAGAAGCAGGGGTAGGGAGGTGTGATAGAGGGTTTCCGGAGGGGGGTGGGAAACGGGGAAGGGGATAACATTTGAAATGTAAATAAAGAAAATATCCCATTAAAAAAAAAAAAGTCTTGTTGCCAAAGTTGACAACGTGAGCTCCATCGCTGGAAACCATACAATGAAAGGAGAGACTCATACAATTTGTCCCCTGACCTCTACACATACACATTCTTGTACCTTTCCACATTAAATAAATAAATGGTCTTATTTTTTAAAAAATGACTCTGACCTGTGCATAGTTACATGTTCCAGTAATGTCAAACTTTGGGAGGCTGAGACAAAGGATCGCTTTGATTGTGGAGCCAGCATGGTGTATCTAGTTCATTTCAGGCCCCATCAAAAACAAAACAAAGCAAGGCTGGAGTTGTACTTCACTTAGGTAGAAAGCTTCCTGGTATGCAGGTAGTCCTGGAGGTGATGTCCAGCACTTCACAAACTTGATGTGGTGATACACACTTCTGACCACGACACTTGGGAGGTGGGGGCAAGAGGATCCAGGATTTACGTTCATCCCCAGCTCTGCGATGTGTTTAAGTTCATTACCTGGGATATATGGGATCCCGTCTCAAAAGACAAAGCAAACAAAATTATAAAGAATAAAAATAAAGGGTACGTAACGTTTAAAAGAAAAGACAAAGCGACCAATGCAATCAAAAAGTGTTTCTGATGGCCAAGGAGTGGTGTCTGGAGGAGTTGTTTATGTGAAACAGCTGTTTCTGACGCCACAGTGTCCACGCTTCCAGAAAGACAAGACAAGGCAAAGCATTAGAACAATCAATCCAAGGGTTGAAGGGGTAGAGGACAGCTGGCATGGACTGGAACTCATTCAGCCAGCCATCTGTTAAAGGTAACCATTTCTACTTAAAGAACCTCCAGTTAGGCAAAGGGATTGTCTATGCTGACTACCCCTATGTAGACGCCGCGTTGTAATTTTCAGTAATTTGGGAGAGACTTGGAGTCAGCGATGAATTTTGCGCAGTGGACGAAGGTTTTTGCTTGACTTTTTTTTTTAGGCAACGTGAAATGTTTGGCCACCTGGAGTAGCGCCTGAGAGTGGATGTAAAATGGAAAACGCAGTCAGTGAGACTGATTAATAACCACAGGCAGAAAAAATAGGCCAAGTGGAAAAACTTATTCATGTAATTGCCTCATTTTGCTGACTGCAAAAGGATTTGTTTTAGAAAGGATTTCAGCTGTTTAACTTGGTGAGTTGATAGATCAGGGAAAGATCTAGAAATGACATCATACTGCTTGTGTACGGAATATGAAATTTGAACCAAAAATGTATCCCCTTCTTTTGTATCCACCTCCCAAGAAAGACACTGTCTTGTGAAAATAACTATTGTACAATAACAACAGTTCTGGGGAAGAAGAAACAGGAAGACAGCACAGCGCTTTCCTAAAGCTCACCGGCACAGAATTGTTCAAGCCAATAAATAAATAAATAAACCTCACGTTCTTTATCTAGACATGAGAACAAATGAGAGACTACAGAAATGGCCTGGAATTTCATTTTCCTGATAATTCACTCCAACGTAAAGAAAATTCAAAATGTAAATGAAGGTAAAAAATGAAATTTTCTCTGCTCTGCTCTCCCACCACCAGTTGGAATTTCCCTGAAGATAATTACATTAGTCTGTTTACTTCAACGAGAAACTTTTACACCCATCCCAATACGAAGAATATTTACCTTAAATAACTTCTCCAACATCAACAACTTCTCTCTCTCTCTTATTCTTTTTCTTTTTTTCAAACACACTTCTCTATGCAGCCCAAGCTGGCCTTGAACTCACTACTGTTTTGTAAGGCATTTCTTGCTTTCTGAGTACTAAGATTAATGGTATACTTTTGTTAGACATAGGCTTGTGCTCCCTGCACTTAGGAAGGAGAGTGAAAAGGAGGTGTTGGAAGGTGTACTTAGCTACATAGCAAGTTTCCAGCAGCCTGGGCTGCATCAAGACCTGTCTGAAAACATTCAAAATAAAACAGTAAAATATCATAATTAACACTTTTAGTAAGCAGACAGACATGTATTTTTTCTTGCCATATTGGTATATGTAGTCATTGTGCCTTGCTCACATCTACCCTGCATTATTCCTCCTTAGAATATGATTTTTTTTCTTAATATTACATAAAAGAATGTTAAGGGTCTAGGCTATATAATTTTGTTTTCTGTTTAATCATGTCATTCTCCTCCTCCTCCCCTTCTTCCTCCTCTTCTTCCTCCTCCTCCTCTTTCTCTTCCTCTTCCTTCTCCACCTCTTCCTCCTCTTCTTTCTCCTCCTTCTCTGCCTGTTTCTCTCTGTGTCTCTGTCTCTCTGTCTCTGTCTCTGTCTCTGTCTCTCTCTCTCTCTCTCTCTCTCTCTCTCTCTCTCAGATATTACTACGTAACCCTGCATGGTCCAGTGCTGGGATTAAAGGTGTGAGCTGCCTCACCCAGCTAATCATTTATTTTCAAGATACTTTTGCTTTCATTGTATGAATCTATCACATTTATTTTAATAATCTTCCATAAATATTATTATTTAATACTATGGTTTATGTACTTATTGAAGATTATATGATAAATTCCTTCCGGTGAGATTGCTCCCAGAATATGAATACATTCTGATGGCTGTGACTTAAATACTCTCCAAACATGGTCCCAGCTCATATTCCAATGTCATATTAGGTGGCTTAATAATCACTATCTTGCTAACAATGTAGCACTTTCAAAATATTCACTAATTTTATTAAATTGATATCTTGAACATCTCTATTAGTCCCAATTAGTGGTAAAAATGGAGAAAAAGAAACGCAAGCACTCTATAATATAATATTTTGTTCTTCAAGTGGATGTTATATCTTGAATTTTAATTTTACTTTCTATCTTTCTTCCTCCTTATTTTTCTTTTCTGAAATGGGGGCCTTATATTACCAAGCTTGGCCTTCAACTCTCCAAGTAACCAGAAATAACCTTGAACTTCCTTTTTTTAAAAAAGATTTTATTTCTATCTGCCCGTGTATGAGAGCTTTTTCGGGGGTGGGATGGGGGAGGACATTGTGTGTAAGTGCTTGTAGAAAGATGCCTGAAGAGCATCCTATCCCCTGGCTCTGGAGTTATAAGCAATTGTGAGTCACCTGAGTATGACCTGAACTTGGGTCCTCTGGGTGAGAAGAAAGCCCTCTCAACTTCATAAGCATCCCTTCAGCCCTGACTTTGAACTTCTGGTTCCCCTGAAAATCCATTTCAAATGCTGGGATTACTGGGGCCATAAATGTGTGCCAGGACATTCCACTTGAAGTGTGAAGGGCCTCATGCACACTAGCTAAGCTCTCTAGTAACTGACCTATTTAAATATTAGAATCTTTGTATATCTACTTACAATGATATTCTTGGGGCAGATGAAGGACTCTTGGTATTTTTTTTTCTTTTCTCAAGAGAGACATATTCTATGGCTTTCTCACCTATTTATCTATCTACCTACCATCTTTCCCTCTCTCTCTGTCTCTGTGTGTGTATTTGTATGTGTGTATGCACATATGCATATGTAGGTTGGGGGACAATTTCCTGTGTTGATTCTTGCCTTCTACATTATTTTTGAGATAGGATCTCATTCCCCATTGTACATACCAGGCTAGCTGGCCTATGAGAGTCAGAGTCTTCTATATCTCCCATCTTGCCTCAAGAATACTGGGATTATAGTCCAGGCTTCCATGGTGTTTTCTTTTTGACTGCTTTGACAAAACAGCATGGCTAAAGCAACTTATAAAAGAAAACATTTACCCTGGTCAGCCATCATTTGGAGGAGAGGCCCCTTGGTACTGCAATCTTTATATGCCCCAATACAGGGGAACGCCAGGGCCAAGAAGTGGGAGTGGGTGGGCAGGGGAGCAGGGAGGGGGGAGGGGGGAGGAGACTTTCGGAATAGTGTTTGAAATGTAAATTAAGAAAAGATCTAATAAAAAAAAAAAGAAAACATTTAATGTGGGGCCTTGTGGTTCTAGGTCATGAATCCATGGAGAGGCAGGAAGCAGGCAGACAAGGTACCGGAGCAGTAGACGAGAACCCACATGCACAAGGCAGAGAGAGTTACCTGGAAATGGTGTGAGTTTTTGAAATCTTAAAGACTGCCCTCAGTGGCACACCTCCTCCAGCAAGGCCACACAGTGAAATGTTTCCCAAAACACTTCCAACATCAGAAGACCAAGCATTCAAATATATGTGCCTATGTAGAGGTGGGGATTTTCTTTCAATCTACAACATGTGGGTTCTGGAGACATGAACCGAGGTCCTCAAGCTTACCCAACAAAGATTTTATCCACTTAAGCCTTATCTCAACTCCCTTAATATCCCATCTCTGTGTGTGTCAAATCCAGAGGCCAACCTCTCTTTTTGTTCCTCTGGTGGAATTCCTCAGGCATAACCCACCATGGTTTTGTCTATTTGATTAGGACATGGTTTCTATGTAACCCTGGCTTTCCTGGGACTTGTTCTGTAGTTCAGGCTGGCCTTGAACTCAGAGATCTGCCTGCCTCTGCCTCCCCAGTGTTGGGATTAAAGGTGTGCGCCACTGATGCCTTACCTTTTTGTTGTTGTTGTTTAAGTTCACAAGGAACATTCCAAGTGGGGTAAGGAGTACACCTTCCTACTAGACTACACCTCTGCTTTTTATCATATTCTTCAGCAGCAGACCTCAATAGAAATAAAAATATCCTGAAGAGCAGAGAGAAAGATCGAGGAAAAGAAGAAGCAATGAAACGGCCTTCGGCTAATTCTCTGGCTTGTCAGCAGCTTTCCTGAAAGATTTGTTTGTTGTAGAAGTTGAACCTATTAGCTTAAACAGGGATTAACTCTGCTGCCTCTGGCAGGGCGCAGACAATTAAGACTTATTGGAAATTAATTGAAAATAATGCAGTTTGTGAGATGGGAGGGAGATAGATGAGAGGAACTTGGGCTGAGTGCCTTGAACCAGACAAGAAGAAGAAGTAGTGCAAGCCACCACTTGGTCAAAGTTATTGTGAGCTGATAGGAAGACTCCGAGCCTGAGAATGAGAAATGGAGAGATGAATGAATCTACACAGACGAGCATCAGCACAGAGGCAAAGTGAGAGATGTTTTAAAGGGTTTTAATCTGCAACTCTAACAGAAAGCCCTACACCGAGGGGCTTTTAGCCAGGCATGGTGGCGCACGCCTTTAATCCCGGCACTTGGGAGGCAGAGGCAGGTGGATTTCTGAGTTCGAGGCCAGCCTGGTCTACAGAGTGAGTTCCAGGATAGCCAGGGCTTTACAGAGAAACCCTGTCTTGAAAAACCTAATTAATTAATTAATTAATTAATTACAGAAATGAGTTTTGCCCAGTTGCTGAGGCTGTGAAGTCCAGGATCAAGGGGTATTTCACATTTGATGAGAAGCTCCTCTTTGGGCTTCCATGTTGTAGCTTCTTGCTGTATCTTTGTACAATGGAATGGGCCAATGAGCTCTCTGTGTTTGTTTTCTTTATATATAGAATCAATGTAAGGTTTGGTTAGGGAGGACTCCCTGCTGCATCCTGCTCCTGCAGGGGTCCAGATATGCTTCCCAGCACCCATGTCAGACAACTCCCAATGGTTCACAACTCCAGATCCAGGGGGATCTGGTGCCTTCTCTAGACTCTACCAGCACTTGCATTCCTATATGCTCATATGCCCGCCCCCCCACACACACACTGACATACAAACACATTTACACATAATTAAAAATATAGAGCTACAGATTGTTATAATATGCCACCTGATGTGATGTGATTGGGAACCAAACTTCGGCCCACTTCAAAAGCACGTCCTGCTCTGAACTGGTTTTTTGTTTGTTTGTTTGGTTGGTTGGTTGGTTGTTTTTTTTTTTTAATTATTAGATATTTTCTTCATTTACATTTCAAATGCTATCCAGAAAGTCCCCTATACCCTCCCTCTGCCCTGCTCCCCAACCTACCCACTCCCACTTTCCGGCGCTGGCATTCCCCTGTGCTGAGGCATATGATCTTTGCAAGACCAAGGGCATCTCCTCCCATTGATGGCTGACTATGCTATCTTCTGCTACATATGCAGCTAAAGACACGAGCTCTGGGGGTACTGGTTAGTTCATATTGCTGTTCCTCCTATAGGGTTACAGACCCCTTCAGCTCCTTGGGTACTTTCTCTAGCTCCTCCATTGGGGGTCATGTGCTCCATCCAATAGATGACTGTGAGCATCCACTTCTGTATTTGCCATGCACTGGCATAGCCTCACAAGAGATAGCTATATCAGGGTCCTGTCAGCAAAATCTTGCTGGCATATGTAATAGTGTCTGGGTTTGGTGCTGATTATGGTATGGATCCCCGGGTGGGGCAGTCTCTGGATGGTCCTTCCTTCTGTCTCAGCTCCAAACTTTGTCTCTGTAACTCCTTCCATGGGTATTTTGTTCCCCATTCTAAGGAGGGACGAAGTATCCACACTTTGGTCCTCCCTCTTCTGCTCTGAACTGTTAAATCACGTCTTTATACCAAGTCCTTGTTTTTGAATTAAAGGAAAGAATCCAATTCTTTTGTTCCTGTTCTCAGAACCTAATTATCTTTCAAAGGCTCCTCTTCTGAGTCTCATCACCTTGTGGTTTTGATGTAAGTTTATGCTTCTAAGGAGCCATAAACACTCAGACCACTGCACCACTGCACTCATAAGAATTTATTGAACTCCCTATGACATTTTTAAAAAGAAGTATTTACTTATTTATTCATTCACTCACTTAATTTCATCTTTTGGGACAAGTCTCTTATGGCCCAAGCAGGACTTGAATTTACAAGTCAAGGCTGACCTTGGATATCTGATCTGTCTGCTTCCATGTCCCACAAGCTAAGATTACAGACATGCACCCCAGGGTAGTTTCTCACTTTACCCTGGTGGTGGTGTTTGCCAATGTAGATTAAAGAAGGAGTCAGTATCCCAATGAAGCAGGAGGAATAGTTGTTGGCCAGCAAATTTCTGGTGTGAAGCCATGTTCGGGTCACTGAGAGGACAATATTCTGTTTCTGTCCCATTTGTACAGGATTCCCTCAAGATCCCAAAGAGACAATCAGTGAAGGTATAGAGAAAGTTGCCAGCCCATGTGACATCACCAGATAGTGATTGTTCCATGGTACCGTGCCAAGCCCTTTAACAGCTGCTACCCCCATCCTCATCAGAGCGCCATAAAATGGGGGGTAATTACATTATCCAGCTTAGATTAGAGGGGACTGAAAGTTGGAAAAAATAAGGAATTTGCTTACATTTGAAATACTGCTAATAGGCAGAGCTAGGATTTGTACAGGAACCTTCTAGTTCCACATTCAAAGATGCTATCACACCATTAGCATTCCCGTGGTGATTCTGATACTACACCTAATGCCATTTTATAAGCAACTAAAGCTTCTGCCTTATCCTGGAATTCAGACAGGAATGGATCACTAAGCCTGATAAACAGCATCAATCTGGCATACAAATTTCTGTTCAGCTACTTAACACTATTTAAGTTCATTGGATTTGATGGCTAGATTTCTTGGCATGTTTTATCCCCAAAGTAAAGATCAGAGTCAATCAGCTATAGACCTTTTAACATTTAAGCCCCGATGGTACGTAGATCGTAAATCCTACAGTCGTGGAAATATGTAACCAAATTGACAAAATTCAACATATCAGGTTCTTTGTGGCTCAAAATATGGAAGGAAGATAGGGCACGGAGTAGAACTTGTTACATCATATGGCTGCAAACATGCCAGCAGAGTCCAGCAGGGACCAGGAAGTACACAGAGCCAACCAACCGTTCTCCACCTGAAGGGACTCAGAGTTCAAGCTGCTGTTGATTTGCATTGACTTCTGGACTGCTGTATTTGAAATACTCTGCAGATACACTGGCAGGGGAAGCTCTGCCTGGGTGCCTACTGAATACACTTTTGGAATTTTTGTTTTAAAGGGGAAAATGGCCTTTCACCTCATTAGTGATCAGGAATTTTTGAATTGAAAAAAAATTATTTTCAATTTTTCACCAGGGCAATGATGGCTCCCATTTGTAATCCAAGCATTTGGGAGGCAGAGGTAGAGAGCTGAAACGTTAAAGTCGTACCGGGCTACATAGAAAGTTCTAAGTCATCCAAAGCTGTACACTTTTATTCTATCTTAAGTTGTAAAAAAAGGAAAGAAAAATAAAACTTCAGTGCTGGCAATGATCCTAGAAAATCAGTGTTACACATTCTTGGTATGAATGCGAACCATATTTTATTTGTAGTCTGACAATAACCATTTGAAACAAAAGAGTTGGCAAGATGGCACCTGCCACCAAGCCTGTTCATCTGAATTTGAGCTCTGAAACCTACATGGTAGTAAAGAAGTGACTCTCAAAGGTCGTTCTCTGACCTCCTCCCACATCATATGGCATGCATGTATCTGCACACAAGCACACATATCATATATGCACACATATAAAATAAACAAACAAAGGAAAAGCCTACTTTAAAACAAACTTCTTTTGATCTTGCATTTTCACGTTTGAGACTTGAATGTATTCTGGAAAGTAAATAACTGATTAGAATAAACCTTTCATATGCTATGGAATATTAGATTATTACTTGCCATTTTCTTTTATAATAGCAAAAGAAAGAAGAGTGGGAAACACTGTATGTTCCCATTAGGAACAAACTGGCTAAGCAGTAGAGGAGCATTTATATAGTGCATGCAAGGCCTTATCATTGATTAACATAAACAATCTGCAAAGATTAGTCATTTATATGTTCCTATATATGTATATATATTTAGTAATTAGGTCTATGTATAAACTGTATACTTACTTATTTTAATCTTATTTTTAAATATATGTTTTTATTTTTAATTTTGTATATGTTTGTGAGTGTGTGTGTGTGTGTGTGTGTGTGTGTGTGTGTGTGTGTGTATGAGTGAGGGTACTTGTGCAGGCCAGAGGTATCAGATCCCCCTGGACCTGGAATTACAGGTGGTTGTAAGCTACCCAATGTTGGTGTTGGCAAATAAACTCAGGTCCTTTGCAAGAGCAGTTATATACTCTTAATCCTAGAGTCACCTCTCTAGCCTCTAGCTAAAGCAATTTAAAAATGCTTGCTTATTGACTTGGAGAACTATTCATGGTGAACTGTTGGGAAAATCAGTGGTAAATATTTAGTAAATTACTTATTTAGTAATATATTTATGAAGTTACATTTAAGAAGTTATATTTATGAAGCATATTGTAAATTTTTCAAAGGGCAAATATTTTAATGTAAATTCATTTTTAAAATTATTTTTCAATGCAAGTACAGAAACCAGGGCCTCAGAAATACAAGGCAAACCAAGTGCCCTACCACTGAACAACTGGCCAGCTCAAAGATTCTTAGTGAAGAACAGTGAGCCAACTTTTGATGGTTCTAGAGATACTGGTATCAATTTATCTTCTGTTATATTAATAAAATGATCAGTTTTTGATAAAGTATTTCATCTTTGATTTTGTGCTACTGGGAAGGAAAGTGTGGAAAATACTGTCGTTTCTTATTCTGGATTGAAGTTTTCAAGGAAACAGAGATTAAAAAGTTTACTAACCAATAAATTCATTTCTTTAAAAGCATCAGAAATTTTAAAGTTTTAGAGCTATTGAAGAAAAATAGAAAACACAAAATACCAATGATATCGGTATGGCAGGAAGCTGGTGGGCTGGACTATAGAGACCTCCATGTGATATTACTGGAATTGGAATAATTTGGATGGTCCCATGTTTTGGCTTCTGAATCCAAGTCTCTCTTATAGATTTGTTGTCAAGTTACAATTCCTTGAAAGTAGTTCTCTCAGTAGGCACAAATCCTTTAAAAGGATTCATACAAGAATATTTATAAAAGATCTGAGGAGGTAGGTTTTAGACTAGAGTTGGGAAAAATCCAAACATCCTGCTTCATTTGTCATCATATACCAGCTTCTCCCAGCCTATGGAGGGACACCTATAACTTTTCCGGTGATAGGGGGGAATAACCTACATGGGACTATCTTGCGATAAAATAGACAGAAGAGGACCCTATCGGAATGATATAGATAAACCTGAGAATCAAATTGCTGCAAATTCTTCCTTGAATTGCATTTTTTCTACTCTTCTGGAATTTCAGGTGGTCTTATTTAATCAGTAGCGTGCTTAACTCCATTCCAATATTGTTGGGCTGTCAGGAGAGGTGGCAGAAGCAATGTTGAGAAACTAGTCCCCAAATAGGTAAAGACATTAGAAAAGGTAGCAACTGTGGGATCAGAAAGCCAAGGGTAGCAAAAGGTACTTGATCTGCTCAGAAAGCTTACCTGAGACTGAATACAGACATCATTCTATATGCTCCTAAGCTGGATCCTGATGTTGTTAATTTTCAAAAATATAAAGTAGAGCCATGTACTATTGTAATTTGGGGTGCATGAGCATCATTAGCAGGTGCACAGGATAAGTGATAGAAAAGGCAGTAAGAGGCAGGGCAAAATTAACCCTCAAAGTCACACAGCTGGTTATTTAAGGATACACAGACATCCCGTGAGTGAGACCTGCTCCTCACTTAGTCCCCTGCTACCTGCCATGTATTTATTCCTTTGTGTGGTCTAAAAGCTCATCCTTGCAACTTTAAAGTTTCTCTCACATCTACTCTCAAGTAATAACTCTCACACATCTTGTTGAGATGTATAATGACATAAGAGTGAGTTATGATAAAAATATAAGTGAGGGAGAGATTGGAGAAGCTATATTTTATCTAGCGAGGGAACATGAAAATTTGGAGGCTTAGAAAAGCAATAGGAAGAAAAATGAGTTCCTTACAGCATCCTTCTGAGGACTCCTTACATAGCAACGGAGTTATAAAGATGAAGTTTATAGACAAAATAAAATACTTTAGTGTATAATGTAAATTGCAAGGACATATAAATGTAAAGGAGGGGAAAATGACAAGTCAGACTAATGAATAAGTGTAGGAGAGTGGCAGAGAAAGAAAAACAAAACCACTGGATTTAATGAAATTTAGAAGATGCCAATTCACAGAGTATTAGGAAACTTTTAATGAGATTACCCTGGAAATACCTTCAAGTATTATTTAAAGTGTACTAAGTCACCTACATTCTCCTACTCTCAAGAAAATATCTTCATGTTAATACAGAA
>LR752567.1:38026-75680 GCA_902729485.2 Mus minutoides | reverse complement strand
GTCCATTTGTTTCATAGTTTCCGTTAGTTCCACTGAGTCTCTGTTCAATTTCTGTTTCCGGGATCTGTCCATTGATGAGAGTGGGGTGTTGAAGTCTCCCACTATTATTGTGTGATGTGCAATGTGTGTTTTAAGCTTTACTAAAGTTTCTTTAATGAAAGTGGCTGCCCTTGCATTTGGAGCATAGATATTCAGAATTATATATATTTTTCTAAAGAAATATTCAAAAAATCATCAAAAACAGAAAAGATTCATAGTTTGGAAAGTCTAGGTTTCCTTTGAAAAGAGAAAGGTTATCAAGGTACAAGAGTATGTGGCTGCAAACCCAGAAACTCAAGAGATTGAGATAGAAAGATGGCAAGTTCAAACCCAGCCTGGATAACCCAGAGTGAGGGCCTCTCTCATAAAATATGTGATGGAGAAGGACTCACATTCAAAATTGAGCAATATTATTAATATTAGAAGAGCTATAAAGGAAAAGGCAAAATATGTAGCTCTTAAGTTTCTAACTTCCAGAAATGTTATCTTTCTAAAGACATAATGTTTAATACCTATATTATTTAAAGCTTCAAAATCAAATTTTCTCCCTCTAATTCTACTTGATTCATATATTGAAATATTTAAAATGTGCTTAAAATGTTCTAGGTATCTTATTTATACAGACATTATCACAACTTTCTTAAAAATATAAATAGTTTGAGTATCAGTTCTTCATAAAAGCATGATTTCATGTCACAGATACATCCACTACAGTGAAATACACATTTCGTTAGAGACATACATTAGAAAATACTTAGAAGATTTTTGAGAAATACTATCCATAGTCTAATTGAAAACCATGACTCAGATTGGATATAGATTATGTCATAAAGCATAACTGTATAACAGTTATCCCAGCAAATTTAAAATACTAATACGCTTACTAAAATGTTGATTTGATATTATAACAAAAATAATTGATTCTGCAATAAAATTATTTTCTGAGGAAAAAAAAAAAAGAATGTTATGTTTCAAGTTTTATCCACTTAGACACAACAAACCACACACTCAGTCAGGCACAAACACTGTGAGCCACACTACTGGCTCACTGAACCACATTGTCTTTCCCATAATAGATTTGTAACTATCACATGAGAAAAGACTGCTATAATCAGGATAGACAGCGATTCTAACACCACTTTACGAAAACATCCTGTGAACGGCTTAACATTCCTTAGAACATTTCATATTAAGCCATTGTTTCTTTTAAGGTCATTGAGAACAGTTCTCCAACCAGGTAGTTTTGAAGATGTGATTTTTTTTCCAGTGGATATTTTATTGCTTCTTATGGGTGAAAATGTGAATATATTCTTAGTCAAAAGAGGAAATGAAAATCTCTATACCAGTTGCATCTATCTGTGATTACAAATTTCCCATGTAGCCTCAACTTCCCAAATTTGACTAAAGTTCTAGCTCTCTTATATACAGTGTATTTTGTTTTTTATGTTCCTGTTTTCAGAAAAGAGAAAGTGATACTATTTCAATGCACAAAAGAGAAAGTAATACTCTTTCTATAAAACTAGATATTTATAAAAATAGAAAACATGTAGTATTTAATCCCAATGTGTGATCAACTCCTTACAGCCTCACTCACAAATGAGTTTATGAGGAAATAGCAGAAAGACTTATGGACAGTGTAAAGAAACAAAATAACAAAAATAAATAATGGTATTGTCTACCAATGCTAACATATAAAAATACTTTTTCTATAATATTACATCATCAGTATCTAAGAGTAAGCATACTATTAACTAATATTTTATACTTTTAAAAATTGCCAAATCTAATTCAAACATTGCATGTACTTATTTCCAGTAGACTATCCACTCAAATGTAGATTTTATAGGCTTTGCCGTGACACTCTCAAGCCACAGATATTATTCTGAACTGTCTGTATTTACCTGTAAATATACATATTTGCTGCAGAGAAAATGTGTAGCTATTATTTCATCCCATGGAATAAAAAGCATTTTCACCCATTTTTATGAAGAAATTGCCATAGGAAACATAAGGAAAGGACTCCAAAAAATGACAAATTGCATTGCATATTAAAATTGGAGAAGGAATGTTCCAAGGAAAACTACAGTTTTGTTTCAGGTTTTTAATTTATTCTTTAATCTTTGTTTACAGTTCAGTCTCTATCCCCTCCCAGTTCGCTGTTCAACTGTTTCACATCCTACACACCCCTCCAAGATGATGTCCCCACCCTCCACAACCTACCAGACCTCCCTTCTTCCTGGGGCTCTTGAGGGTTAGGTGTATCTTCTCTGACTGAGTCCAGACCAGGCAGTCCTCTGCTGTATATGTGTTGGGAGCCTCATTTCAGCTGGTGTATGCTGTGTGGTTGGTGGTCCAGTGTTTGAGGTATCTCAGGAGTCCAGGTTAGTTGAGACTGCTGGTCTTCCTATAGGGTCACCCTCCTCCTCAGCTTCTTCCAGCTTTTCCCTAATTCAACCACAGTGGTCAGCAGCTTCTGTCCATTGGTTGGGTGTAAATATCTGCATCTGACTCTTTCAGCTGCTTGTTGGGCTTTCTGGAAGGCGGTCCTGATAGTCCAATTTTAAACAATTCTGTCCTAGCTATGCGTGAGACACTATACAATCCCAGTACTCATGAAAACGAAGTAAGATGATGACCTAGCTATCCAATTATACCCATTAAAAAAAATAAAAACAAGTGAAAATTCCCTTCTTTAAGTCCTTTAAAAATAATTTTAGAATCAACCTCCAAATTGTCTGAAAATAAGTGGTAGTTATAATGCAGTGCATTTTGTAGTTATGGGAACGTGGAGGCCAGGCCACTTAATCCCAGCACATTATTACGAGATGCACTTCATACCTAAACAGCTCTGAGACAAGCCAGTTAGCCCATTGCCATACAATTTGGATATTTCAATTTCTTTAGTTGTGTCACTATCACTCCAGCTCCTGAGAGTTAGTCCAATGGCAATAATTGTGGGGTAAGTCCTATTAATACCAAATATTGTATTTAAAGATATCTTCTGGCCTCTTTGGAGAAATTGACTGGGCCTGATTTCTATGATCAGCAAGATGTTTTGAGAACTTTGTGACTATCATAAAGGTCACTTGGAAGTTTCTGAGGAGTGTATAGGAAAAATAATGGTAATACTTAACTATATGTTTTATAGCTCTGTGCCCCATTACTCTGTAATTTTGTCTGATAAGAGAAATTCTTTCTAATGTGTCTGTTAGTTATTTAATAATACTTTCTGTGTTTCAAAAATCATATAACCCATGTAATTCTTAAAATGTTACACATGTTTTCATAGGCTTAGGGAAAATGCTAACATTCCAGTGTGGATCAACGCAATACATTTGAACTAACTACTGGTAGAGGTGGAGAGTTCATGCTAAGCTCTAGAATCGTCCTCTAGTAGAACCTCTCTATCATGTTGATTTTAGCTATGGTAGGATGTGGATGCCTTTCACCATAGTGCTGGCCCTAAATGTGGAAAAAGCAAATGGAGGAAATGCCATACACTCTTATCAAAGCCTCAAGAACAAATTCAGGAAAGAAAAGGAAAGGGGGGTCCTCCTATTTCTGTCCATCTCTCTCCCAACTTCAGAGAACTCAGGCTCAATGCTCTGGTACTCATTTGTCTGTTTTCTGTGGTTGAGTTTTTACTTAAAATGTTCTACTTAAGTTTCTCCTTGGGGGACTATCTGGAAGCTACATTGAGGACAGAAATCTATAGTTGGATTGCCTGATGTACAAATTCTTTGTATCACCTACTACAGCTGCCAATTTCCTTTTGAGGGCAATCAGGATGTTCATTAGTAATTGAGTTGAAGCAGAGAGGAACTTCATTTGTACCGAATCAGTGACCTGGATCAGTTTCAGAATGAATGTTGCACAGAAATGGACCATTCCTTTCTACTTCCACTGGGATCTGGGACACGGGCATGCTGCTCCTACCTCCTTCATTAATATGGATAGGGATTCTCAGGAGCAGAAAACAAAGCTTCATGTTTGTCATTTGCATCTTGGAGGATCATTTATATGTCACTTGTCATCAATGCTAGGGTGCAACTAAGCTTGATAATTTGGGACTGACAAGATGGGTTGTTTCCAGCTACATTACTTAGCTGGTAATTGATGAAGTATGACAATATACTCGGGTGAATTACAGCTTCTAGAAATGCATCAAAAAGATTTAAAAGACATATAGAGAACAGCAAGTGAGCATCAATATAAAATTGTAGAAATTCTAATGATCAACCAAGTAGAATTATTACATATTGACATGATAATTAATGCTTAATAGCAAAAGTCATCATATCCTAAAGACTGGAGACTGTAAATAGCTCAAGTGATTTGCCCAAGTTCAGAGGAAAAGTAAACAGTGGTGCTGTTTTCAGACCCATAATCTTCCAGCATCCATGACTGTAACTAAGTCTCATCACCAGTTGTGAGGAATAACAAAAGGGACCACAAAATGTATGTTACCTTCAAATTCTGAATTGTTTCCAGAAAAAGAACTAGTCATTAAACGATGAAGGGACTAATAGCAGCATCCTCATCATCAAGAAGTCAGAACAATTTCATTATTTGTGGTGCTTAATCTCCCATGAATTTATTACTGAAGAAAGCAAGCTAGGTGACATTTTATTTCGAGTCTCTAAGAATGTGAGCACACACGTGTAGCATGGCTGCAATAAGAACGGTACTTTGTGTAAAGTTGTTCCTACCCTTGTGTGGGGTCTACAGTTCACTGAGATCTTCAGTGCAAGCAAGCATAGAATGTGGGGCATAAAGTAGAGCATCCCTTAGCAGCAGTCCCAGCAGAAGGAATAAAGCCTAGCCTAGCAACCTCCAACAATAACAGCATCAGCCCAGCTGATGGAAGAGGCATATTTATCAAGCTTCCAAGGTCTGTAAGGCATTAAGTTCCAGTAAAATTTTGTTTAAAACTGGGGAAAATGACCCCATGGCATCTCCAGGTTCAGAAACTCATGTAAGTGATTCCCTAGTAAATCAAAGGAAATTCTCCAGGTGGAAAGGAGACAGATGAATGACACTAAGGTCAGCCCATTCTCCCCTGTATATGTATAGAGCAAGAAACATATTACAGGCTCAACCATGCATCACTAATATGTCTTCTGAACATCATCACTAGAACATACCTAACAAAAAAGTATACTCATTAAACTGTACAAATAAAAATCTCTGAAATTAAGAGAAACTTGAGAGATGCCATATGGAAAATTAGGGGATAGTGAAAAATGGAAGGTGATAGTGTCGTTTTTAAACATTGGCATTTGTGTTTTTGCACTGTGTGATTGGCAGCTTAGAAACAGGCATCAGGAAAAAATGCTGTAATGGAGATTTAGCAAGTAGCAAGTAGACCCAAGCATAGCTCAGTCACCATTGGGAATTTCCATTCCTGTCTGAGCTTCTTTTACATTTTAAATTAGACTTCATTCTTAAGAAGCCCCAGTAGTGAAAGCTGAAACCTAATCAAGATATAAGGTCTGACCCTATTATAGTGTTTCATTTTAAATTAAGCTTCTAATAGCCTCTCTTTGTAATAAAATTTCTCACATACTCTTGACTGGCTATCATTCATGAATACCAGCATTGTTATGATAATAGTGCCACAAATAAGGCACTATTCTGATTTTTTTCTGATGCAGTCTCACAAGTATTTCTGCAAAATAGAGTTAAAAAAAAGATATAATTAGATATTAGAATTGCATTTATGAGCACCGCCCATATAAATTATTTCATGTGTAAATCTGGAAACCCTACATTTCTATCCACTTTTACTCTATGTTTCAGTATCTCTTAAAATGCTATCTCCATCAAAGTAGCTTTTATATATGTAAAATTATGGCCATTTCTCAAATTATACTTTATTTTTCTTTAACGGAGACCAACTTAAATGGTGTTATTTTGACTTGCCAGTAGTTGGCTGAAGTTTCTAAGAGAAGTTTTATACACAAAATAATCCTTAAAGCCAGAAAAAAAAAAAAAGACCATACCTTAATTTTATTGAAAAAAGGAAACACATTATGAGATGCTATTTGATTCAAGAAATATTTTGGCCTTTTTAGAAATGATTCAAGAAGTAATGATACTATTTCTGTTGTTTTTGGACTGAAGAGGTTCTCATTCTTCTGACCCTGAGCTTGCAAGTAAAAGCTAAAAAATAATTTTAGACTGAATTTTTTAAATTATAAATATGTCAAGAATTGCAAATAGTCAGAAATTTGTACTCTACTTCCAAGTCTATAATGTAGCCTTTCAGAGTTTCATACATTGTGGCTGAAGACATGAAACTGAACATTAGAAACAAAGGCCTTTATTATCCACAATGCAGTAGACAAAAACAGCCATTTTCAATCCCAAATGTGAGGGTGGTAATTTGGAGACCAATCCAGTAAAACTTGCTCACATGAGAAAACCTCCAATCTACACAGACACTGCTTTAAAAACTGTCCAAACATTAGCTCCAGTTGCTTCATGATCTCTCTTATCTAGTCAGATAGAGAGCAATCTGTTCTTCGCCTGAAGAAAAAACAATACTTTTATCTGAAGCTATATAACCATACAAATATTCCTGAAGAGTACCAGGAAAAAGCTGTCACAGACATTCAGGAACAAAACGAAGAGTGGCTCCCCAATAAGAAATCATCATTAGTCACAATTCTGCATCTGAGAATTAGTTTATTTGATAACACTAGTTGTACACTCAAATCAATTCTTGCATAACTTTCACGGTCATTTGCAGATACACAGAGAACTGTTAAGATGTGAACTGCTCTATGCTCACATCCTTGACTTGGAAATCAACTCATAGGTATAAAGGGTTTATTTTGACTCTGCTTTAGAGAGTTCAGTTCATTAGTGGTTGATTCTGTTGCTTTGGATGTATAGCAACAGATCATAGTTGAAATACAAACTGGGACAAACACAAACTGGAACAAAATCACTCACCTAATGGCCAGGAAATAAAAGAAATAGTGAAGAAACCAAGCTCTCACAATCCCACTTAAGGGATGTCTCACTAGAAAGCACATCTTTGGATTTCACCATCCTCAATGATTGAATATTGAAGACACATGGATTTAACTACTCAAAAATCTCAGTATCTGGGATATTTTATATATGAGTTCAGAGTCACAAAGAAAGAGATCACCACTCCAATTGTCCAAGACAAAACATAACTTTTTGTGAAGAGGGTACACTCAGAAATGTGAACACACAGAGACAAGAACTTGGGTTCTTCCCTAACCTATATGCTGATCCCATGCCTTTTCCCCGTTGACTGGGGGTCAACCTCACAGTACTATTCAGGAATCAGCCAGCAGGAAGTGAAGGGAGATGGAGCCATAACAAAGGCTTTACTGGGTTTGATGGGAGGACTAAGACCGTTACATAAAAGGAATGAGAGAGAAAAGATTTGAGTTCCTTGTCCTAAACACAAGTCCTAAAGTAGGAATATTTTTAATAGAAAATATTCAGATTTAATGTTTCTTGCAAATGTCTTCCTATAAGTCATTGGTGATGGGTGTCCAGGAAGTTCCCAAAACAATACAGACTTGCTCTTTGTGGCCCACAGTACTTGGTGGCCAGACCATATTGCTGAGTATATCACACCGGTCACAGGACATGGAGAAGTCAAACTGGAGCTGAGAAGAAAGCTTTTTCATTGATGGCTAGTTTTCACAGTGCTAGAAGATGCCGTGCAGCCTGCTGAGGGAAAAGAATCAGCAACAGTGTTTTCCTGACTGTGAGTGCTGTGAGTTCATGACTGGCTTTAGAAAATACCCTCATTGGTGCGGTAGTGCTATGAACACTAAGGGGTGGCCTGAGTCACTTTTCTATTACTGGGACAATACACTAAGACAACTTATAAAGGAAAGAGTTTATTTGGAGCTACAAGTGCACAAAGTGAGAGTTTACATTGTGTTCTAGAAGTATGAGCAGAAAGGCTTTTGAAATCTCAAATTCCACCCTCCATGACACACCTCCTCCAACACAGCCATGCCTCTTAATTCTTCCCAAATAGTAGACCAAACCTATTTCTCATTCAGACTACAAATTGGAGGTGGGAGGTAACTGCTATTTTAAAACTGGATTGAAGACCCACTTTACAGAAGATAATGCATACCAAGAGAACTCGTGGTATGCATGGCTAAGAACCTATGGCTTGGGAAGTAATAGGCGCTAGGGAACAATCTACAACTGCTGTTTTGATGAATGAACATGGTGTAATACTACCCTCTAAACACATAGATTTACTTCTATAGGTTAATATAGCTCTCAGGTTTCATTGGAAAAGTTTCTATTTGTAATAGATATCAGTCAAGACTAAGACTCACAACTGGTAAAAGTATAGAGAATATGTGATTGTATTCTATAGAAGTAAAATTATCTAAACTCATCTAGTCTCCTACACATACACAAGACATGATATAGAAGAGGGTATAGATTAGGGAGAATACAGTTTTAGTAGGAGAAGGAAGATGGATAAAAGAGGAAAACACATGTTGGAAAGAACTAAAATCCATCATATACATGTTTGAACCTGTCAAAAATAAAAACAAACTGAAAAGCTACAGGTTATGTATACCCACACACAAATATATATATTTGTGTTCTTATATAAACAAGTGTTCTTTTGAGGTACATTTGTACATTTAATGCGTACATTTCCATTTTGTAAATTGCTTTTTCTTTCCTTTCCATTTGTTGGTAACAGCTGTATAGGATCGCATTAAATAGTGCTTCCTGCTAGAAGGCTCTGGTGTATTTACAGTATATTCATTAGATAATTGCATTCAGGTGTGGGTGCTGCAGCTGTTAGCCACGAACCCAATGTTGGTGAATCTATAGTAAAGACCAAGTGTCTTTAAAAAGCAGAAGCATACATAAACAAAGTTTAGTGTGAATCTTTTGATCAAAATGTCACCAAAGGCTCTCAGGAATCCAGTTCTTTATTCCTCTTGGGAAATAAAATTAAGGGTTTGAGGTGTGTGTGTGTGTGTGTGTGTGTGTGTGTGTGTGTGTAAAACAGTACAGCTGTGAAGAAGGACCCATTGTAGAGTTGGCAAGTGCCTCACCTTCACTGTCATCCATGATAGTCCTTAACAAATTAAAAATGTCACTTATTAGCCTAAGTGACACTGTGCCTTTGTTCTCAAAGGCTTCCATTGACTTTCACTCTCAGAATCCAAGACACTGTCCATAGTCCTCCAGCTTCTGGCTGGCCACAGATAGGTGGCTTCTGACCTCAGCTGACTGCTTTCCCTGACGCATGGATCACTCTGCTCCTGGCTTTCTTGCTCCTTCTGGACCAGCCACCCAAGACAGGTTCCTTCCTCAAGATCTTGTCACTTACTTATTATCATCTACCTAAAATGATCTTTTGTCTGTACTTTGTTGTCCTCTTTGAAACTATTGTATATTTGTCATGCATATTAGGGTTCTGTTTTTTAACAATTTAAAACTTGCTCTTTTTCCAGAGAACTAAATGTTTATTCCTTCATCTCTTGGGAGTTATTTGTTTAAATGTCATGTCCTCACCGTGGCCATTACTACTTAAACTTACCACCACTACCATCACCCTCACCCCCACCCCCCCAGTACCCCCCCACACACAGGTCTTTGTTACTTTTCTATTACTGTGAAAAGGCAACATGCCAAGGCAACTTAAAAGAAAGGATTTAAGTGAGGTTTTGCTTGCACTTTCAGAGGATAAGTCCTGCAGGAACAGTGGCAGCAGGTATGAGGCTTAACAACAGAACTCAGAGTTTACTCCCTGATGCACAAGCAGAAGGCAAAACCAAACCAAACCAAACAAACAAACACACAAAAACAAAAACCACAACAAACAACAAGCAGAAAACCAAGACGGGACCTTCTGTGGGCTTTTGAAAGCTCAAAGCCCCAGGGACACACCTCCTCCAACTAGGCCAAATCTTTCTTTTTTTTTTTTTTAATTAGATATTTTCTTTATTTACATTTCAAATGCTATCCTGAAAGTTCCCTATACCCTCCCCCCCTACCCCCGAGCCCTGCTCCCCTACCCGCCCACTCCCACTTCTTGGCCCTGGCATTCCCCTGTATTGGGGCATATAAAATTTGTAAGACCAAAGGGCCTCTCTTCCCAGTGATGGCAAACTAGGCCATCTTCTGATACATATGCATCTAGAGACACAAGCTCTGGGGGTACTAGTTAATTCATATTGTTGTTCCACCTAAAGGGTTGTAGACCCCTTCAGCTCCTTGGGTAATTTACCAAACCCAGACACTATGGCATATGCCAGTGTACTGGCTAGGTTTGTGTCAACTTGACACAGCTGGGTTATCACAGAGAAAGGAGCTTCAGTAAGTGCCTCCATGAGATCCAGCTTTGAGGTATTTTCTCAATTAGTGATCAAGGGGGAAAGGCCCCTTGTGGGTGAGACCATCTCTGGGCTGTTAGTCTTGGGTTCTATAAGAAAGCAGGCTGAGCAAGCCAGGGAAAGCAAGCCAGTAAAGAATACCCCTCCACGGCCTCTGCATCAGCTCCTGTTTTCTGACCTGCTTGAGTTCCAGTCCTGACGTCCTTCAGTGATGAACAGCAGTATGGATGTGTAAGCTGAATAAACCCTTTCCTCCCCAATTTGCTTCTTGGTCATGATGTTTGTGCAGAAATAGAAATCCTGACTAAGACAAATTGGTACCAGCATAGTGGGGTATTCCTGTGACAACCTGACCATATTTTGGGGAGGACTGTGGAAGGACTTTGGAACTTTGGGCTAGAAGATCTATTCTGTGTTAAGAGCTTTGTCAGATGTTGTGTAGGAGCTTGGAAGATAATGTTGAGAACAGTGCAGAAATTTCAGAGGGAAATTTAAAGACTTTTTTCAGGGCCATTGCTATTTTGGAGTTTGATTATTCTGTGGTTCTGGTTAGCTGGGGCTGAAGAATCAGCAGTGATTAACAAGATACCAGAACTATTAAAGCAAAATCTTTGCATTACTGGGACTATTGATGCTGGTTAGCTGGAGCTAAGAAATTAGCGGTGATTAAGAAGAGACCAGCCTTGTTGAGGTGACATCTTCTGCGAAGTGTTTTCTGAAAGCACAAAGAGGCTGTGTTCCAGAGATAGCTAAGGTTGTACTCCTGCTGCAGTGGGACTTGGTAATGTGTAAGAGTTACCCAGGTGGTACTGGTTTTGAAGGCATGAAGGGGTCATGCGGAGCAGATGAGGCCATGAAAGCACTGTGAGAGGCCATGGAAGGCCATTGATGAAAGTGCAGCCTCAGTTGCAATTGATGGCCCAGGACTGAAGGGGTCTTGCAAAGGAGTTGAGGCTTAGCACCATGAAGAGAGCCTATGAGAGGCTAGTGTTGAAGCCTAGTTACAGTGGATGACAGCAGCATTTTGTAGATGCCAGTATTATGAGATTACCACCAAGAACAGCAGCAGCAGTGAAGTACAGGCAGATGGATCCTAGAAGACAAGGTGTGTGCTACAAAGGGCATGGCTGGAGAAGTGACCCAAGCCCTTGGAGGAGCCCAGAAGATCGTGAGTTGGATCCCAGACATTGGATGGTTGGAGATTGATTTTTGCTTTTGATTGTGACCGTGCCCTAATATTTTTCCCTCTTGAAGGAAGAAAATATTTTAGTGGATCCCACAGTTAAGAGACTTTTAATTGTAAAAAGATTTTGGATTTTAAAGGATATCGGATATTTTAAAAGGATTGAACTTTTAATATGTAAAAACTGTGGGACTTTTAAAGTTATTTAAGATCTTGGGGATGAGTAAGAACTAAGGGTTGAGGCTTACTAGTTATGTATTTGTGTTGTCAAGTTGAATTGTACTGGCTAATTTTGTGTCAACTTGACACAGCTGGGTTATCACAAAGAAAGAAGCTTCAGTTGAGGAAATGCCTCCATGAGATCCAGCTGTGGGGCATTTTCTCAATTAGTGATCAAGGGGAAAAGGCCTCTTGTGGGTGAGACCATCTCTGGGCTGGTAGTCTTGGGTTCTATAAGAGAGCAGGCTGAGCAAGCCAGGGGAAGCAAGCCAGTAAAGAACACCCCTCCATGGCTTCTGCATCAGCTCCTGCTTTCTGACCTGCTTGAGTTCCAGTCCTGACTGAATAAACCCTTTCCTCCCCTTTCCTCCCCAATTTGCTTCTTGGTCATAATGTTTGTGCAGGAATAGAAACCCTGACTAAGACAGCCAGCAAGATTTTGCTGAAAGGACCCTGATATAACTATCTCGAGTGAGGCTATGCCAGTGCCTGGCAAATATAAAAGGGGCTGCTCATAGTCATCTATAGGATGGAACACAGGGTCCCCAATAGGCTAAATCTTTCAGAAGAGTTCCACCCACTAGGACCCTTGAATTCAAAGCCTTTGGGGGCCATTCTCATGAAAGCTATGGGGAGCCACCCCATAGAACTCTGCTTTCTGGCCCTTTGTAGCACTCTGACTACCTGGTATGAAATAAACATGTTTGCAATAGTCTGCGTGTGTCCTCCCCACAGTATGCAAGCATCCTGACTCGTTCCATTCTTGGCTATATACTCAATGCCTATAGACTGCCCATTTCAAAAAAGATCTGTAATGTTTGTTTGATAAATGGAATTTAAAAAAAAAAAAAAAAACTCTTGAAATTTTCCATGGCTTTCCTTCTTGAAGTAAGCTAAGCTTTTCCTTAAGCTAACACCTGAGAACATTTCCTTAAAACACATAAACACCGAGTGGGTCAGAGCTGGGGTTCAGCAAAGCTAGAAAAGTAATTGGAAAATGTGAGCTGAGTATTTTCAAGCTGTCTTGAAACGGAAGGCATGGGGACTCTGCATTTTTACATTGACAGCAATGTTACTAGCAGCGTGAGCGTTGATATTAGGCCATCGAAATAAAACTAATTGGAAAAAAAAATAACAAACCCACTCACACAGAAAAACTTGTGTTGTCTCTTTAATTTCTTTATCCAATAGTACCAAATCAAACTTCTCCCTCCTAGTGGAAAAAGAATGCTTTTCCTTAGAAAACAAAACAATTAGATTCTGGCTAAACTGTCCACAAAACATGAAATGTTTCATTTAACTAACTGAGAAGACACAGCTTGTTTAAATCCTAAGTAAAGAAGTAGTCTCCAGTAATAGAAGAGCAGCCTCTTGTAAGCATGCCTCTCCCTGCAAGTAAATAGATACCCGTGAACTCAGATGCGGCATGTGGCCACAGACAACCAAAGCTGAATGAAACAAATGCTGTGCATCTTGGAAACAGATGGTAGGTTGCATGTTCATGTGAATTCTGAGTTTTTCCATCAAGATTTTTCCTTGTGATATTATAACCCAGCTTTCCTGTGGCCTCAGCAGCCAGGGAATACAAGTAAGGCTCTATAATCAGAACATAGTTAAAATTTAGAGATTTAAACCCATGGCAAAACAAAGACCTCTGCCTTCCATAAGCACTGTACAAGAAAGACAGAGTTATTTGAGGTGTTCACCTTAGAGATTTTGCTATGTACAGGCTGCTCTTGTACTCATTCGGCTGAAAATAAAGAAGTCCTGTTAAAGGATTCAGGTTCTTGTGTTCATGGCAAAGAATTGGGCCAGTGATAAATGGTTTGAAATGGAAATAGAGACAGTTTATTGAGACAAAAGATAGCACTCCTGAGAATAGGTATGAGCTAGGGGAAAGACATATACACACACATATGTGTATATACATATATAATTATATAATGTATATTATGATATAGTAAATAACATGTGTATGTATATATGTATACATATTTATATACATATATTTTAGGCCAGCAACAGAATAGCCATTTATAGGTCTTTACAAAGCACCTGTCTCTCCCACATTTGTGTAGGGAGCACTTTTGTTGGGCATGCTTTATTTGTTTCATGAAGCACAGGTCAGGAAGGGCTTCCAGTTTCAATTCTGCTTCCATCTCAGCTGCACTTTGTTGCTTTATAAGAAGAAGAGCACTATGTTTCTACAAGCAACTTCTCTGTATCAGAGCTCCATAAGTTAGCAGATGTGTGTGTGTGTGTTCATGAATTGTAGTAATGTGCATACAAATATAACATGACCTTGAAGAGAGAACTGTATCATATAGACAAGAGTGTGAGTATGAGGTGAAGGATCTAAAGGCTATTACATGCTGTACAGACAAAGTTGGAAGAGGCTTTCTGTAGAACTCAGACAGTTGGATGAATAATTGTATATATTATTTAATTCATGACTAGAAACTATTTTTTCAGTTTCCTGATTCCTGTATTTTAAGAAGGCAATCTAAAACTCGAATGTAGTAACAGGGTCACTTGAAATTTTTTTCCATTTGAGAAGTAGTTATATCTGATATCTCACTGAAGAGATGAGAGACTATTTTAGTTTGTACTGTTTAGGGTATTTTGCTTAATAATGCCTAGCTAGGAAAGATATCTCTGTACAAATGCATCTTTTTTATTAGATATTTTCTTAATGTACATTTCAAATGCTATCCTGAAAGTTCCATATACCCTCTCCCTGCCCTGCTCCCACCCACCCACTCCCACTTCTTGGCCCTGGTGTACCCCTGTATTGGGGCAGATAAAGTTTGCAATACCAAGGGGATTCTCTTCCTGATGATGGCCAAGTAGGCCATCTTCTGCTACATATGCAGCTAGAGACATGAGCTCTGGGGGTTCTGATTAGTTCATATTGTTGTTCCACCTATAGGGTTGCAGACCCCTTCAGCTCCTTGGGTATTTTCTCTAGCTTCTCCATTGGGAGCCCTGTGTTCCATCCTATAGATGACTGTGAGCATCCACTTATGTATTTTCCAGGCACTGGCATAGCCTCATATGAAACAGCCATATCAGGGTCCCTTCAGCAAACTCTTACTGTCCTATGCAATAGTGTCTGAGTTTGGTGACTGATTATGGGATGGATCCCTAAGTGGGGTAGTCTCTAGATGGTCCATCCTTTCATCTTAGCTCTCAACTTTGTCTCTCTAACTCCTATTCTAACTTCCCTATTCTAAGGAGGAATGAAGTATCCACACACTAGTCTTCCTTCTTCTTGTTTTTCTTGTGTTTTGCAAATTGTATCTTGGGTATTCTAAGTTTCTGGGCTTATATTCACTTATCAGTGAGTGCATATCATGTGTGTTCTTTTGTGATTGGGTTAATAGCCAGAAGCTGGAAAGAACCCAGATGTTCCTCAACAGAGGAATGGACACAGAAAATGTGTTACATTTACACAATAGGCCGGGCAGTGGTGGCACATGCCTTTAATCCCAGCACTTGGGAGGCAGCAGCAGGTGAATTTCTGATTTCAAGGCCAGTCTGGTCTACAGAGTGTGTTCCAGGACAGCCAGAGAAACACAGAAAAAAAAACCCTGTCTTGAAAAAAACCAAAAAACAAAAAACAAAACAACAACAAAAACAAAAAACAAATAACATTTACACAATGGAGTACTACACAGCTATTAAAATAATGAATTTATGAAATTCTTAGGCAAATGGATGGATCTGGAGGATATCATCCTGAGTGAGTTAACCCAATTACCAGTAACTTCTTAACTTTTGCCTACTTTCCTTTTTCTATGTCCTGTTTTGTCTATCTTGATTTTGCACATGCCTTATCCATTGTGTCACAGCCTCTTAAAGTTCTTTTGTGCATCAGACCTATTGTTTCTAAAAAATATTATTTTTTTTTTGGAGTCATCTATCTTTTCCGCACAGATATGTGAATCTTCAGGGGACAGGGTTGATAAAGACATCCCATGTAGAGCTGTTTGCTCCAATGTCTCTCACATTCTTCACATTTTCCAATGGTAGATAGTTATGTTAGTTGCCACCTATTATAATAAAACACTTCTGTGATAAGGGTTGAATAACTGATCTATGGGCATAGTTTTGGTTTTTTGTTGTTGTTGTTGTTGTTTGTCTGTTTTTTTGTTTTTTGTTTTTCGAGACAGAATTTCTCTGTATAGCTCTGGCTGTCCTGGAACTCACTTTGTAGACCAGGCTGCCCTTGAACTCAGAAATCCGACTGCCTCTGCCTCACAAGTGCTGGGATTAAAGACATGCGCCACCACGCCCGGCACTATCTAGGGGCATAGTGATATGTAATCAGGAGTTGGTTCATTGCCGTGTTTATCAAATAACAGTAGTAAGTTTTTCCACTAGGCCTATAACTGATCTGGTCTTAGGATTTTTGGTCTCATTAACAATGTCAGTTCTATCTGATGAAGCAGGCCTTAAATCAAAATTTTAAAAGTGGTTGGTTATTTCCATAGTTTTTCACCACTATTACACTAGTGGGTGTGATTTACCGGTGGGTTGCTATTGTAGCTCACAGAATTCATAGATAGGTGAGATGAATGGTTATGTTTCTCCTCTGGCCACATGTATAATACACTGCAGCATTGTGAACACCAGTAGACTTCAGTTCTGAGTTGAGAACCCTCTTGATTTCCCCATGTACTGTGTCATAGAATGTGGTGAATTGATATTTTGAAAGATAGTAGTTAACCCAGTTGTAGGCAAATGATCCTGGTTGGAGTGAAAGCAGAGAAGCTCCTCAGCTATGTGGTTTGACTTAACTGTGAGTGAAGGGCAAAGGACACAACACTGTGATTTCAAATAGGTAAGAGAGTTCACTGTTAGATCAGATATTGGATTCAACGAAGCACATTTGTAACATCAGAAAATCAAAAATAATAGAATAAAATGGAAACTCTAAAGAAAGATTATTACGGGGTAGAGTAGACCTAAAAATCAGAAATTGAATGTGAACATGGGACTTCTGTGGCTGCATATTTCCCCCTGGCTTCAGTTAGACCTTCCTCTGCTATGTTGGGAGTAATTCTGTGATATGGATGTTAGCTTCACTCTTTCTGGGGCTCAATTTTTATCTGAATCATGAGAACAACAGAACCCAATATATGGGTTGTAGATATCACTAAAGTTAAATAAGAAAAAAAAAAGAAATATCAAAAACAGATTTAATCTGAGACAACGTGGGACAAAATAAAGTATTATTCATAAACTTTTTCTGGAAAGAAATGAGCAAATGTTTCTTGGCTCCAGCAAACAACAGATGAAACTTAGGATTGCACCAAAGTCCAACCAGCCAAGCCAGTCAATTTATTGTTTTATCTCACAAAAGAATGGGTGAGCCAGAACAGCTATATCATTACAACATTCCATCCCATCATTGTTGATAACCTTAGGGAAGCTTCATCATCAAGTCTTTCAGCCAACCTCCTATTCCATGTATATTATATCTTTCCAAATATTATTTGTGTTGGGTGAAAGAAAGAGGGGCTTCATTTCAGGGTGAATGTCCTGTGACATTTCTCTCCTCTCCTTCCTCACAAATGCTACCTCTATTACCAAAGGAATATCTACTCCAAAATGACAGTAGATACTCATATTATGCCTAGAGTACAATGCCACACTATTTTATATATATATATATATATATATATATATATATATATATATATATTACTTATTATAGGTATTAAAACCGGTATGGAAATTTTCTAGAACTATAAAAATTATTTCCAAATGATCTTATTATGGTATTGACATAAAAAGTGACTCACACATCTAAGAAATAAAAGAGAGGACACAGAAGTAAAACCATCCAGTTTTATGTTACATCCATACCTAGCATGGACAAATGTGTCAAAGCAAATGTTAGAGAAAAGACAGTCACTTCAACAATGGTGCTGCAGAAAAATGAAATTTTATTCCATACAAAAATCAATTTCTTAACTTAAAGCCTGAAACTCTGAAACTGTGAAAGGAAGACAAAGAAAACATGTCAAGATAGAGACAACAAAATGAGTTTCAAGAATGGACTCCAGTAGCATAGGAAATAATTCAAGAACTGATTCATGGAATTACTTGGAATCAAAAAGCTTCCACACAGCCTAGGAAGTAATTAATCACATAGAGAGACAGCTTACAGAGTGGAAGAAAAACCTTTGCTTATTACACATCTGTCAAAAGATTAATATCTAGACTATACACAACTATAAACTAAACAGAAAGAAATCAAACAACCCACACACTAAGTAGTAAAATACAGGTAGCCAATAAATCTGTTAAAAACATACTCAATATGCTTAGCTCTAAGGGAAATGGAAGTTAAAATTACCCTGAGATCCCATCTCACTCTACTAAGAATGACTTCTACTAAGGGAGCAGCAAATGCTGATATGAATGTAAGCAAAAGAGAGCCCTATACACTGCTAAGGAAAACATAATTTAGTCTAGCCACCATGAAAACAAATATAAAGCTGCCTCACAAAACTAAAAGAACTTATATGTGACCCTGCTGTTCCACTCCTGGGTATATACCCAAATGACTCTAAGTCAACAAACCACATAGACACATGGGAATTGATATTTACCTTCAATGAAGTTATATTCATCCACAAAGAAGGACAAGGCTATATTGTTTGTTAGAAAATGAATATCATGTAGACAAGATTCAAAATACAACCATTCCCTGTTTTATCTTATTTCTTTTTTGATCCGGGAATTAGCATTAGTTTATGATTAAAGACACCACTGTAAAAGTATACCACAATAGTAAAGTTGTGACAATAGCAATTAAATTTCAGTGTACAGTATACCACTGTAAAAGTACACTACAATAGTAAAATTGTGACAATAGCAATTAAATTTCAGTGTAAGATTTGAGATGTCCAAGCCAAAGCCCAGTGTTCTTGAAAGGCAAGCACAAAGTCTTGCTTACATTTCCTTTTCCAAAATGACTTGAAGGCAATAGATGATCACTAGAGTGGGATTGACATAAGATACTTATTTTCTTAGTAATGTCTTCTCTCCTACCATTTTGTGATTATAAATGTGAGCATGGTGTATTTCATGCCAGTATTATGCTGTCAAACACAGTTTCATAAATTCAACATATTGAAGTTATTTCTGTAGAATTCTATTGAATGCGTACATGAGATATGGTGGATTAATGTTTAGTCCCTTCCCTAGAGAAGGTTAAAACAGAACAACAACAACAACAAAAAAAAAAAAACAATGAGAAGAGAACCAATGCATTGCTTGATATTGTCGGGTAGTCAGACATTTCAGAGGGGTAAACAGTGAAAGGTCTCACAGGAAGATGGAGTTTGAGGAACTCTGATTAGACTGGGAAGAACAAAATATTACATACTACTATAATAATGCATAGCAAATGCTAGCCACTAAATATAGTTGTTGGATTCATTATGTGGTAGCAACTAGATAAGCTTCTATTCAGAAGACAGCATCTGCATAGCTACAGGGGAGTCATTTCTGGGTGCACTGTGAGGGTCCTCCCTTATTGCTATTTCCAGGCTTCTGTCATTTAGAACTTTATCTAAAAACTCCAGGATGTCACAAGAATAAAATAATGAAAAGAATAAAAACACATAGCTAGAGCAAGTACTCCAGGAGCTGAAGGGGTCTGCAACTCTATAAGAGGAACAACAATATGAACTAATCAGAACCCCAAGAGCATGTGTCTGTAGCTGCATATATAGCAGAAGATGGCCTAGTTGGCCATCATTGGGAAGAGAGGCCCCTTGGTATTGCAAACTTTATCTGCCCCAATACAGGGGAACGCCAGGGCCAAGAAGTGGGAATGGGTGGGTAGGGGAGCAGGGCAGGGGGAGGGTATATGGAACTTTCAGGATAACATTTGATATGTAAATAAAGAAAATATCTAATAAAATTTTTAAAAAAAGAAAAAAGAAAATCAAAATCAAAATCTTCAAGTGGAAAAAAAAAAAAAAGAACACATAGCTTCTAGTTAGGATAAGTCCCTAAGAGCATTTTCTAGAAGAAAGAGAGAGAGACACACACAGAGACAGACAGAGACAGACAGACAGACAGACAGACAGACAGACAAAGAATTGGATGGATCAGAGAAAAAGTAGATCATTTAAAGCCATTTGCTTCCCAGAGTTCGATCCCTGGGATACATGAGATTTCACAGAGCTGTGCTCTGATGTCCTCGTGTGTATTAAGGCAAACATGCCCCAACAGCACACACAGGCAACATATACAAAAATATTTCTTAAAAGATACTTTAGAAAAATAACCTGCAGCACAAATATAAGAAAGGACAGAAATAAATGTTTATCAAATTAATTTAAGAAAGACAGTAAGAAAATGTTTATGGAACTAGTTTTTAAACTTTACATTTTTTCAAATGATTTGAAATTTGAGGTTTGTACAAAACCCTTCTTTTGTGTATAAAAAAAAAAATAGAAACTTGTCACTTGTCAGCCAGTAATTTATTTTTTAATTAAATGCCCACTGAAAACCTTTCTTGTGATTGTTTCTCATCTAATGCCCTGAAATACAAAGACAAATTATCCATTGTCCCACATACTTTATTTCAACTAATTGAAAAAAAATAAATAAATAAAAACTTCAGCATGTCCTGGTAAGACCTGTGCAAGGGTGGGAGGGTCAGCAGCCTGAGAAGGAAAGGAAAGGCTTTTGAAAGCAGAGCATCTCTGCTGATTGTGAAGGGCTGACATCTCTGCTGGACAGGAGGTCCATTTGGCCTGGTGCATCTTGGTACCCAATATCACAATGAGATTTCACATTTCCAAGCCCTGGCTGTAGTGGGAAAAGGAAGAGCCTCCTGTGGAGAAGACTTATCTCTACTGCCTTTGAAGAAGCATGATTTGAACATGAAGTACCTTTTTATGGGTTTAAGCTATCAATAGAGAAGTCTGCAGATGGCTTTCCTGGGGAGCAGTGGTCTGAGGGGTCAAGAGTCAAGACAAACCATATGCCTGTCACCATGTGGCCATGAAAATAAATCACCAAAGCCTCCACTCTCTGACAGGGAATGTAGCACTGTTTGGTTGATATTTAGCCTTAAATTTTACATGTAACTTTCCCATATAAGTATCATAGTGTATTTGATTGTGTGACAAAGATGAGATCCAGGAACTGAGTTTTTTAACCCATACAGCCATTGTTTCTTTCATTTAAACTCACCGCATGAAACCAGATTTCATGCAATGTGCCATGGAGCGTCCAGACAAATGTCTCTCGCTGACTTGGGTAAAAGGGGATGACACAGATTGACTGCTTTTCAAGGTTATCAAATACAGCAATGGGCTGCATTGTTGTTAAGATATCAGTGTAAATTCAGAGCTTTAGAAAAAGGCATTGTTTTTCTTCATCATTCTGAGACATGGTGATTTGTTGTGCACTAACTATGGTTAATATTTTAGTGGCATTTTTGTTTCCTCTCCCATTAATCACAGTCAGATCTCCGGGCTGCTGTTGTTAGGATTGTATTCTACTGATAATCTGATGTGTTCCTGGGTTTGGGTATGTAAAGGGCTCCCAAACAGGATTGATGTGGTCAGACTTAATGAACCAAGGAAGAATTCAAAGACTGCAGGGTGAGACATGTCTCCTATGCAGCCCAGGCTGGCCTCGGACTTGTGTCTCTTCCTGCTTCATCATCCTCCCTAGTTTGGGATTCCAGTGTGTCCACCCACACCCAGATATCAAGGCCTAGCTTCTTGTTAGTGTTTTCTGGTTGCTGTTTGGCTTTGAAATAGGATCTCATTGTCTATCCATGGATAGCTTCAAACTCACTATGTTGGTCAGGCTGGCCTCAAACTCAGAGATACACTTGGCTCTCCAGCATGCTGAGATTAGAGGCATGTGCCTCTACTACAAGGCCAAAGAAAAGCATTTTGAGATTGGTCTTAAGTATTCATGGGATTGTATCTACTATGAAGAAAAATTGAAGCCATAAATGTAAGAACAGTTTCTAGGGATCAGAGAGATGGCTCCATAGCTAAGAGGACCTGAGTTTAATTCCCAGCATACACTTGGAGGCTCACGTCATCAAAAGTCCTCCTCTGGCCCCTGAGGGCACCATGCATCCACGTATGTGCTTACATAAATGGAGGTGAAACACTCACAGAACAAAAATAAATACTTTTCTGAAGAAGTTTGTCTAGAATGCCCTTTGTCTACAAAACAAGCAAACAAAACCACAAATTTAGCATGACATTAGAGCTCTTTCTATCCTATGCACTTTGGATCCTGATGTGGCATCAGGATTTTGTTTTGGTAATTTTGCTTCTGTGGCAGGTGCACAGTCATTTGACATGTGACATGTGACATGTGACATGTGACAGCACAGTCAGCCCTTATTCTAACTCAGCATCTCCATTGTACCTTATACACTGACGACAAATGCCTTGTCTTTTATGCTTTTAGCAACTTGGAAGTTACTAGAGGGAGAAGAGTCTAGGCTGAGTTTGCCTTATCCAAATTCCTTGGGACCAGAAATGTTTGAGGCGAGGCAGTTTTTGTTTTGATTGTTTGGGGTTTTGTTTGTTTTTGTTTTTGTTTGTTTGGATTTTATATTAGCATATAATGTACTGGTTGGGGATAGTCACTAATCCTTGGGAGCATTTTGGACTTCAGATTTCTGGGTAGAGAAGTTCAGTTGGCATTAGACATAGAGCTAGCTTCTGAGCCTGTGTGGGGTCCTGGTTCTGAATACAGTGGTTTGGGGGAGACAGTCATATTTATGGTGGAATGTGTGATTCTGAGAATCATGCTCACAGAATGAGTGCTCGGGAATTCAACTGAAAACCTACCAAAGTCTTTAGCACACTCACAGAATGTTCTTAGCATAGCACATGGCACAGTGAAGATTATATTATTATTATTGCTAAAAATAATATGCTTCTGAGTGTTGTGCCACATGCCTTTAATTCCAAACCTTTAGATTAAAATAGAGTCAGAAGGATCTCTGTAACTTCAAGACCAGCCTGATCCATATAACAAGTTCTAGGCCAACCTAAGTAACAATAAGTAAACAATAGCAGAAATGAGCAGAACTTCACATACATTAACTGCACTAATGATGGTAAGGTAAGAAATAATGATGCAATTCACTCTAAAAAAAAAAATCAATCTTCACATCTTTTAAATTTCAACTCCACCTCAAGATGAACCCTTGATTCTGGAGGTGTACTCAGGGCTAGCAATTTGGCTCCATGGATAAGAGCAAGCACCCCATAAAAATCTGGACATGGTGACACCTGTACCCATAACACCAGTGCTGGGAGTGTGGAAGGAGCAGAGCAGAAGGAAGAAACTGCTAAGGCTTGCTGTCCCCGGCCTAGTAGAAATGGCACACTCCAGGTTCACTGAGAGACTGTGTCTCAAGGGAATAAAGTGGAGAATGATAGAGCTCTACACACAACATCTTTCTCTGGTCTCCCTGTCCATGCACGCGCATGCGCGCACACACACACACACACACACACACACACACACACATACATATAAGTACCTGTGTACACATGTGTGCACATATACCACACATAACATATATCACATATACATATACAAAACCCCAAAGTGAAACTTTAGGAATGTGGTTCAGTGCTCGAGGCCTTGAGCTCATCTTTTGGGCCACATCTCCACCTTTAAAAAGGTAGCAGTGGGGGAAAGAGAGAAAGCTGGGCCTTGGTTTCTCCCACTTCCCTTGCATAACATTTATGAAACATTTTTATTAGTTACTTTTTTAATTTCATGTGGTTTTCGGAGATAATATGAGAAAGTTACACAATAGTTTCTCTATATGGTATACATAGTAATTATTATACATAATAAGACAGACAGGTGGATGGATGGATGGATGGATGGATGGACAAAATATAGATTTTTCTGCCTCTGTTTTAATCTCAGTTGCTAGGATTAAAGGCATGTGGCACCACACTTGGAAGCATATTGTTTTTAGTAATAATAATTTATTTTGCCATGTGTTATGCTAGGAACATTCTATGGGTATGCTATAAAAATTTGGTAGGTTTACAGTTTAATTCTCACACATATATTCTGTGAGTAGATATTCTATACAATTTGAAACAACAACCTATCAAAATCCAAAGTGACTTGTGACTGGGTGGTTTCTTAAATTACTACTTGCAAGTTGACTATAATAGCTGTTTTAAATTCCCAATAATATGTTTGTGAAGCTATCTTTCTATTGGAGTACGTTCTGGAAGAATTTTCTAGGGTATCTTAGTGTCAAAATAAGACCTTAGGGAGCAGTTATATAGAACATAGCATATAATAGATATAATATACTATATACCTAGTAAAGTTTCCATAAAATGACGGTTCTTCCTCTCACAAAAGTTACCTTCAGCAATTCTTTCCCACACTAGTTTCAGCTCTAAAACACTTGCTTGTTGGAGCCAGAGGTGGCTTTGCTCTTAGCAGTAGGATCCCTTTATATAAGGAATCACGCCATAGCCCTCTGAAGCCCAGAGTGGTCCTATGTTGGATTTAATGAAACCAAGATCTTATAGTGATTCCATGCATTGGCAATTTCTTGTATAGTAGCAACAATTCAAGACAAGGAGACAGAAGCATGCTTTCTCTATCATAACTACAAAAGCAATAGCCCCTCCCAAGAGCAGAGAACCCACTCCAAAAGTCTATTTGCATTCTATAGAAACCCCGAGATTGTTAGAATAAATTTATACACCTACATCTATTATCTAGGCTTCTGAGTTATTAGAAAGAAAGTAGGAATATTTGGAAATTGAATTACTTGCTCATTTAATAAGTGTTAGCTTATTAATAATTTGTTAACTTCCCATCACTGTTACAATGCAACTGAGATAAAGAACTTAGAAGGAACAAAAGTTTGCTTCTGTTCATAGTACAGAAGTTTTAGCCCATAAACACTTAGCACTGCTACTTTGGGTATGCAGCAACAACGCATCATAGTAGACACACGTGGTAGTGGGAACCTCCAAGGCCCTGGCACACACAGAGAGTAGAATGAGGCCTATATCCCCTACAAGAGCATATCCTAATGACTTAACTTCCTTTGATTTGGCCTCATCCTTTGACAGGTATACTGATTCAAAATATTGTCACAGGCTGTCAACCAAACACTTAGTCTATAGGTCTCTGGAGGCACATTTGAGATCATATCAGAGCATAGAAGATCCTTACACGAGGGGTTAGAGTTCTGGCACATACTGGTGTCTATTTCTGGAGGCACTGAAAAGCTGAGGATTTTGAATACTAAAACACAGCATCTAACCTCCTTTTGGGGGGGGGGCACAAATGAAAGTATCACTGTGTGCTTATTTGAGACGCACATGATGCTCCACCTAGGCTTCATTCTTTAAAACATTCACTGCCAGAAGCCCTGGGAAGCTGCCCCAAGCCCATCCAAAGAGACCAAGGTATTAGAAAAATGATGTACACAAGTTAATAAGAGCTAGAATCTTCCAGGCAGAACAGACTTGCACAGAGACGGCCCAGGGCGCATTTGCTCTGCAGTCAGCCTGTGTCTGAGATGGCCCTTGTCAGCTAGGACCAGATGCCACTTACTTTGGTATCATCCCCAGGTTTGCCAGAGATGCTTCCCAAGAAGGTTCCTAAGCACTGAAACAAGTGTGGCCTTCATTCAAAATTTCTTCTGAGTATTTTCATAAAGAATTAGGTTAAAAAAAAAAGGTCTGATTTTACAGAATGTTGCTTTTGCTGAGACAGAAAGTCTGACCTGCACAGTGAGTCTGAAATCTGGCCACTGGTTAGCTTAAACCCAGACTTTAGCCCTCAGTCCTTCAGTGTTCATGGATTTCCTGACACATGCCAGCCTTGGAGAGTTTAACATGTCTCGCCCACAGGGTTTTCCTCACTTTCAGCATTAGAAACTCTCGGAACAAACACTGTATATATTGCCCGCCTACTACAGAAAGCCTTTCACCAACTGATCAAGTTGAGTCTGCTACCCAGTGCTCTGTTTCCCCACCTATCAGTTTAGATGGTCATTCCTATCTACTTCACAGGGGTTTTCATTAAAGTTCAGTGAAACCCTGAACACAAACCTTAAAAGTAAAAAGAAAACACTGACTACATCATCCCCCTTACAACGTTATCTGAGCATCCTTCACCGGAAGCAAGCAAGACCTCGATCTCAGCTCCTTCCACTTCCTTTGCTTATCTTTCTCCCTGAGCACCAAAAGGAACTTACAGTCAGGGCAGTTTAAACTTGCAGTTTAGCGTCCATTAGAAGCCCATATATCACTTCCAGGCTACACTTCGGTGTCAAGACCACATAATCCCCAGCTCAAACTACTCTGATCCCAGTTTCTCCACCAGTAGGTCACTTACTTCTACAAGAGGGAACTACACCTCTTCCGTGCTTTCCTGGGCTGGTGGGTGGCCCAGGGTAGCTTGCTGTTGGCAAGATGAATGGACAGAGGGCTGCATGGAACAAGATGGTGCTGAAACAAGAGCATCTTCTACTTAAGTCTTTTGATAACGTAACCTACAACTTTTAAATATGTAGAGATGTAGCATTCCATTTCTTATTGTGCTTTTTCCCTGGCTCTACAAATATTCACTGGCTTGCATTTGGCTTTATTCATCATTTTGTTCATTTAGAGTTTGTTCCAGTGGTTTTTTTTTTCAGAATTTACTACTAATTATTGTCGCTAAATAGCTTAATTTGGGAAGGAAAATATACTACACTCTGCACTGCAATCATTTTTGAATTGCATCTGCTAGGCAAAACCTCAGCCATTTTTCCATTATTGTGCCACCTGCTGGGAGCATGCTCACAGTGCAGGAATGGACACTTTGATGCAGCAGGGATAGTGGCTTCTTCTAACATCAGCTTTGAAAAAAAAATACATAAATTCTCTTTCTCCTTTGGTAGGCAAAGATAAGCCCCTTAAAAAGTTGAATGTGGACGGGAGATAAGGAGATTACACAGTCAACTCTGGACTTGGAATCGTCTCTAAACTGAATCTCTGTAATGACTTTGAGTAGTATCTGTAAACAGCATAGAATACTATTTACCCGAAGAAGGGCTGATTTAAATTACTTTCAGTCTTGATGAGAAGTGGAACAAGACTGAAGTACTCTCCTCACTAGAGTCTCTGAACAGCATCTTGGCAAATAGTAGCAACATCCACCTACAACTGTTAATAATTATGTAGTTATTAGCAGCAGAGATTAAACAGAGCAGAAATGTCAGCTAATCAGCTTCTTTCATTAAAGTTGATATTATTATTTCTATTCTAGTAGTTTCATACACCGGGCAGAACTAACATTAGGTGCCACAGAGATTGAAAAAAAATTAAGAAAGCCGATAAATACTTTGCCTGTGAGATTTTCAGTTGTTGATCTTTGATTTAAAAGATGGTATGAAATTATTAAACTTGTTCCATCTCAATGTAAAACAATTTTAAAGTAACAAGGTCATGTTCTACATGTGTATAGTCTTTAAGTTGTGAGAGTCTTGCTTTCCTTTTTTATCTGTTTTGCAGCCTAAACAACCCCACAGGCTGAGCAACATACACAGATGTTACCAATACATGCCTTAACGGTTTCACTAAACATTCCATTGTTTGTACACATCATACCTTTGTGAGTGAAACATTGCAAGTAATTCTAAAAAATATGAGCAGACCCTTTTTTTTGTCCAAAAAAAACCTGTACCAGTAATGCTAAATCACACATGCCACCAGCCACAAAAAAAGACAGATATTCTAAAATGGCATACACTCTTGTCTCTGGTAGCTCAAAATGTCTTCAGATGTGGCCACTAACGGAACTTTGGAAGCACACCATAAACCCCAGCTTCTATTGCTATGGCCACCCTCCCTCTTTACCTATTGAAGTCACTGTTAAAATTTGATAAGTAACCCTGCACAGCGCTGCCCCAGCCCATCCCCGGTCCCTTGCAGCTGCCCTGGCCCACATTTCCACACTTTAGCTCTCCTCTCAATTTTGGAGTGGTTTTGCCAACTTCTGGCTTTTCTCATAGATTTTTGCGTTTTTGTTTTGCTTTGTTTTTCTTGGACCCAGCTATAATCCCTTGGTGCTTGGCATTTGTGGCTTCTTCTGTTTTAACACAGTGACTATCTTTCAGTTTCTGAGTACCTTTTGCCTATGTTCCTGTTCTTGCAGCTAAATTTTATCCTCCAAAGTACAGAGTCAAAATTAATTGTGACAGTCTTAGCATAGGTGCTTCCAAAGGTTGGTCTGCCCTGTGTTCTACCATAATGCTCTGTGCTCAGTTTGTGTGGATGAGGTAAGACTAGCACAGTCCTTGCTAAAAATCCATGGTTATCATGGTTATTCAAGTTCTTTTTCACCTAATCGTGTTTAGGCCCATGATTGAGTATTTTAGTATGTAGTAGTCAGTTACTATGTCAAAAGATCAAGGATTAAATCTCTTGAAAGAAAGAAAGAAAGAAAGAAAGAAAGAAAGAAAGAAAGAAAGAAAGAAAGAACACAGAATTCATTGCTCCAGGCTTCAGCCCCCCTAATACATCCGCAGTCAGTGTGTGCTTGTTTAAGAATGGAACAGCAAGTCAAACCCTATTTTAACCTAAACGGTTAATTCTTCCATTATGGACTGGAAGCAGAGGGCATGATCACAGTTAGTTGACTCTGTGGATAAAAGGATGAATTTCTGAACTCTCTAAATGGTATAAGTCACAGGAAGATTCTGTACTGACCACTCTATTTACACCCTAAGGTCAGTGACTTTAAAGCAAAGAGTACAAATAAGACCTGAGTAACCATGGAAGTTACTTTTCAAGTGTACATTAAGTTGTTTATTACATAATCATGGCTTTTTGAAAAATCTTCCACAAAGTTTGTCAAAAATTATGTAAGATGGTTAGATGCATGGGGGAAGAGGGAGGTTTATATAAATGCATGAATATGTTTACTATATCAAAGAAGACAAATAAACCCAATATGTTAAGCAAAACAGAGTCCTAGGTATGAGTAATATGAGTAATATAAAAAAATCAGAGAAACTTTGACTAAATTTTCAACTCTTTGAACCATTTCATAAATAACAAGCACAGTGTGTGTGTGTGTGTGTGTGTGTGTGTGTGTGTGTGTGTGTGTGTTTCCCTTACATATAACAGACAATGGGAGGAGAGATAAAGGGAGAGAAAGATACAGAGACAGACAGACAAAGACAGATATATACACGGAGAGAGACAGAGAGAATATTAAAGTGCTGGGTAACTTGGACAAAACTTTGATTTACTAACCAAATTATATCACATTTTCTAAAGATTTTCTTGTGAGTAGCCCATAATCTGAAAAGCCATCACAGTGCAGTGGGTTTTGTTGAATACCAGCTTTTCACACATTGAAAGAGTTAAAGAAGAGCATTTGTGAAGCTGAATCCAAAGGATGGACCCAACGAGTGCGGCTGCCAGGGATCCATCCCACAATCAGTCACCAAACATAGACACTATAGCATATGCCAGCAAGATGGTGCTGAAAGGGCCCGGATATAGCTGTCTCGGGGGAAAATATACCAATGCCTGGCAAACATGGAGGTGGAAGGTCACGGTCAGCTATTAGATGGAACACAGGGTTCCCAAGGAAGAAGGAGCTAGAGAAAGTACCCAAGGAGCTGAAGGGGTCTTCAACCCTATAGGTGGAAGAATAACCATGAACTAACTAGTACCCCCTGGGCTCGTGTCTCTAGCTGCATATATAGAAGAGGATGGCCTAGTTGGCCATCAGTGGGAAGAGAGGCCCCTTGGTTATGCAGACTTTATATGTCCCAATACAAGGGAACGCCGGGGCCAAGGGGTGGGAGCGGATGGGTAGGGGAGCAGGGCCGGGAGGGGGGAGGGTATAGGGAACTTTCTGGATAACACTTGAAATGTAAATAAAGAAAATATCTAATAAAAGTTGAAAAAAAAAGAATACCAGCTTTTATATTCTGATAATGTCTTTTTTTAAAGTACACATTAAGAGAAAATGCCTGGGTCTTATCGTTTATTGAGCACCTACTGGGTACTAGCTGCTCCTCTCCATATTTACCGGGTAAGAACGTTCTTTTCATGGCCATCCTTGAGAGTAAGCTCCGCTGCCATCCCAGGCCTGTAGATAAGAAGCTAAGGCTCACAGAGGTTAAGTACTTTTCCCGAGGCTTGGGATCTGGCAGCAGGTCAGTCTCCCCTTAAGCTCTTTGATCACATTCTCTCAGGAGCAGAGAAGCTTTAGAGAGGAAAAGGCCTCTTTCTCCAGATGCTTTTAAATATTTTATTTTTGTTTGTGGAATGTATGTTGTTTTTCAAGGTTAAATTGCGGAGTTAAAAGAGCATTTACTGTACAAGCAACATGAAGGACAGAGACTTTCTACTCCACAGCACCTTGCGAGCAGAGCTTGCAAACATTTTTTTTCACGCATCACTGCAAGATAGCTCCCTTGGACTGAGTAACGGTGATGTTTATTAGCACTTAATAGCCTTAGACAGGACAGTATTTTGAAACTCAAGAGTAATTGGAGGAAAGCAGTATCGTGAGTCCACCAGAGTAGTGTAGCCATATTTCAAAATAAAGTGTCCCTGCTTCACCAAGCAGTGCTTCAGGGCTGACCACTGCTAAGGCTGAGGAGGTGGGCAGGCCGCTGGCACTGCCCTAGCAATGATGTGCAGACAGTTCCTGAAGACCTGCTGCTTTGGACTCATCGATTAACCCGTGATGCATGCTGTTTACTAAGTACCTAAGTGCCAACAAATATTAAATAAATTCTTGTTTGTAAAAATGTAATGTTCTTAACTGTGTGCTAAGATGCAAATGTGACACATTGTTAGCTCTGAGAAGAAGATGGAGCCCCAAATTCAGTACCAATTGTGCAGAGGCTCTGGACACTATTGTATGAGATGACAGTGTACTTTGGCCTTGTTAACCTCTGCATAATGAGAAAGAGGACCTGTGGCCTTATGATGCCCTTGGGAATTTTTTTAATATTTTATTCAAATTTTCTGTGAGTTTCATACTATGTATATCAATCCCATTCATCTCCACATTCCTTCATATCCACCCTCTGCCCTTACAGCCTACTCCCAAAATAGATTAAAATAGACTTTTAAAAAATCTTGATGTAGAAGCTGTAGTGTGTTAGAGTGTATCACATAGAATATTCTTTTGTCTACACATCTCTACTTGCAAATAGTCCTTGCAATGAGTCATTGGTCTGGTTTGAGGCCTCTGTATTCTGCTACACCATCAATCTTGGATCTTTACCTGATGCCTTTGGAATTTCAGGGGATTATACAAATTGGATCCAGACATCACAGTCTGAGAACACCTGCTGTATATGACTTCTGTTCACACATAAGTGGCAGATATAATCCCTTCTTATGAACAGTATAAACTGTAGGACTGTTATAACACAGTGCAGTGATATGTTAAAGTCGGTTTTAGTTTTAAAATAAAGCAAAAATAGACATCAATATATGTTTCTGAAGGAAAAACACATTAAAAACAAGAAAATATGATTCAACGATTCAACGTATTTTTCCATTGCTAGTGAAAGCATTCATTTTGATCCTGCTTAATAATATCAATTTCTTCTTAATATGACTCTGAAGAAAAACACAAACAAAACCTTTTATCTAGTTACTATTCTTACTAGCTCTGTGCTATTCTTTGGCTTCTATTTGGCACTGGAATTATCCAACACAAACTCATACAGACTTTGACCTGCCTTCTAACCCAGCACTGACCTCCAGTTACACTCAGATACTCCATACTCTTAAAGTATGACAGTGATTTTCATTTTGGCACCTGGGGCTTGAGACACAGTGTAGCATGTGAACTTCAGACAACAGAGGCAGGTTCATGTACTATCCTACGGCCAGGCAAATGAATGAATCTCAGTGCCCCTGGTGTCGTCTCATCTTGAAATGAGAAGTTTTCTTTATTTTTCATCACTACCCAAGTTTTGATAGCTGCCTTAAGAGGTTCTGAAATGATAAAGAGCAATCTTAGCCAGAAATCTTGATTTTTTTCTTTAGCTAAGCGGCTTATGTCCTGCCCTTTCTGTAATCAGAAGGGCTTGGCAGCCAGAGCCCCCATGGTTTCATTATTCATAAAGAAGTTTTGTTCCAAATCTCTTTATGGACTATGCCAAGATATTTGCTTTTGTGCTTATAAATTTTTATATTGGGGAGATCATTTTATTTTACTTGGCAGAGGAATAATTTATGGGCAACATCTAGTATTTGAGCCCATAACAATACATAAGATTATTTTTAAGTTATCAAAATCTGATACAGTTGCATATTAACTGTTATCATTAAAGCCACTTAATGATACTTTTCAGATCGTGGTAAAGAAAATTCCTCAAGACATTGAAATGGGTATACAGAGATTAGGGATGAAGGTGCATGGTGGCCAAGTGGCAATTTGCAGCCAAGGGACAGAGTAGAGTCTGTAGATAGGATGTTACTCTTTTAAGAGGGAGTACCATAGCTGAGCAAACTCTGCCTCAACTAATGTAGTGAGAGTCATGATGCCTCTTTGTCAGCATGAACGTGGTTGTGGGAACAGCAAGTCACCCAGCCCAGTATTAAGAGATGAGATAATGTCTTGAGAGAGCCAAATTTCACTAGCATGTACACAGATGGGCCTATGAGGAGCTCCTGGATGAGTGAAGGAAGGAATCTGACACACTGGGGAAGACTTTGTTATGAATGAGTAGATTTGTTGCCAAATCTGAGATGGCATATCCCTCCTCAGTCTAAGAAATTTGCCTAATGATTCTTTATAATATGATAAATGGGGAAAATGAGGAATTTTTTTTACCTGGAAAATGGACTCTACAAAGAAAATGAATGTGTTCCACTCACACTTTGGTCATGCACAGAGAAGCATGAGATAGACATTGTCAAGTACTGGTGGGTACGAAAACAGGCATCCTTCAGACTATAGCCCAGGCCCTGCTGACTTCCTTCTTCATTTCCACTAATTTCTCTCTTGAACTTTTAGTATCCTCCTATCAAATGCACCTGCTGACTCTGACACAACTTTGTGTTCCAGGGCAGTTTGCTCAGAGAGATTTCCCTGACCTTGAGAACTAGGCCAGGCCCTTCTGGGCTGTGCTCCTTGACTGTCCTGACCATAAATCTTATTTCATTGGAGTACATAGTGGAAAAGGGGAAAGAGAAGGTCTCAGAGGTCTGATTGTGAAATTGCTGTCTCTGAAAGTGGAAGCTAGGCTAAATAGACTAACAGCAGAGTTTTCCTGTCAAGCCACAGCATTGATCCCACAACATAATGGAAGGGACCTTAGTAATTCCCTTCTCACCCGTGTGTGTGCCATCTCCATTCTCTCTACCTCTCCTGACACAGCCTCGTCACTATCTATCTACTGCTTACTGGGATTAACTGGAAAGTCTATCTTTTTGCCTATCCAAGAGACTTTTTATATATGTTATCTGACTAAATAGTTTAAAATAAGCTTGAAGTATAAATTAATTCATCCTTATTTAAAGAAAATCATGTTGGTATATTAAGTAACTAGTCCAAAAATAAGATTGGTAATAAATAGTGCCTGTATTTAGATAGATATTTATTTCTTTCCAAGTTTTCTAAGGTATAGATAGATCAATAGGTAAATAGATAGATAATGTAAAGGTAGATAACAGATGATAGATAAGTAGATAGATAGATACAGATACATAGATAAGTAGATAAATACAAAGATATATAGGTAGGTAGGTAGGTAGGTAGGTAGATGATAGATAGATAGATAGATAGATAGATAGATAGATAGAGATAGAGATAGAGAGATAGATCTATATATCTCCATACATATTGACATTATAGCCATTCCACTTAGGTTGGAAATGTCTAAAGAAAGGTACTTGCTTCACACAAAGCGGTTTTTTTTTAAGTCAGTTCTTATATTGAAGGGTCATATCTAACATCACATAGCACTACTCTTTCCATTATTCATGGAAGAAAATCAAGGCTAAATACGTGACTGGCCACACAGCAAAGCTACAATCAGTGCCCACATTTGTACACTCAGATTATCTAACGTCTATGTTCTCTCAAGGACTATGAGCTAATGTGTAATACACAAAAATAAATATGTTAAAGTATCAAATCCAAGAACTTCAGAATATGACTATAGATTTCATAATATTCCTGTTCAAGTATGCCATATACCAATTTCACTCCTCATTACCCTCTCTTGATCCCCCACCATACACACATGCTAGTTCTCCCTCTCTATCACCTTTCTTCTTTCTAGTTAGTCTGACTTCTATTGTCACTGATCAGTGTGAGTGAGTGTGTGTGTGTGTTGTGTGTGTGTGTCCGTCCATGTCCAAAGTTCCATATGAGAGAAAAATGTAGTATTTATATTTCTAGATATGGAGTATTTCTTTTACTATGACTATTTCTATTCTATCCATTTTCATACAAGTGAAATAATGCCATTTTTTATGACTGAATTATAACTTCATTATGGCACTTGGGATATAGCTCAATTGGTTGGGAGTGTTTGCCAAACAAGGAAATCCCTGGGTTGGACTTCAGAACCACATAGTAGATACCTATGATCCTAGCATTGGGAAAGTTTAGGCAGCATGATTAGAAATTCAAGGTTATCCTTGCCTACTTAGTTTCAAAGACCAGCCTGTGGGTCTCTCTCTCTCTCTCTCTCTCTCTCTCTCTCTCTCTCTCTCTCTCTCTCTCTCTTTCTTCTTCTTCTTCCTCTTCTTCTTCTTCTTCTTCTTCTTCTTCTTCTTCTTCTTCTTCTTCTTCTTCTTCTTCTTCTTCTTCTTCTTCTTTCCTCCCTCCCTCCCTCCCTCCCTTCCTCCCTCCCTCCCTCCATGCCTCCACTGTGCATACAAACTACATTTTCCTAAGATTTTCTTTAACTGTTCACCTGTTGGTTGGCACATAAGCTCACTTCCTAGCTGGGCCACAGAGAACAGTGCCACAGGAAACACAGATGAGTGAGTGTCTCTGTGACAACCTGGATTCCTTTGGGTATATTTTCTGAAGTGCTACACCTGGATCATATTGATCTATTTGTTGGGTGGATTCTATCTTCAACCATGTTCTTGCCTACCCTCCTTCCAAAAATGGAGTTGGTCAATAGCAAAATATACAAATGGGAAGCACTTCATTGCCAATTTGGGATTAAGAAGCTACAAACAGACTGTCCTGTAGGGTTTAAATGAAACAAGTTTGAACTACCCAACAGCAATACCAAATTTCTCAGGGGTTTCAGTGTGCCAGCTAAGAGTAGTCCCTTACAGAGAAGTTGATCATAGTCTCAGAGCCCGGAGCCACAGGTCTCTAAAGCAGCAGGTATGGGAGGCTGGTAGCAAATGCCAGATGAAATTCCCTCTGCTGACCAGCTGAGTATGGAGTCTTGCAGGTAAGACAGGAGTGAGTTCTCTGTCTGAAGCTAGTTGAGTTTTGGAGGCTCAAGTGAGTTCTCTGAGAAGAGAGAAGTGTCAGTTATGTGGAAGAAGCAAGCTCATTTCCTGAGAAACCCTGCTGAGTAGAAGTCTCAGATAAAGGGGCACATTCTCATGTCTCCAATAAACTGAATCTAGATTATGGGTTAAGATCTGGTCCTGAAGCCTCCATGTCTTCCTCTATCATAAAGCAGGCAAATTTATTAAGAGCCAGCTGGACCCTGATTGTCTAGCCAATCAGGGAAGAGCTGTTAAAATTTGCCACCTGTCCTGGTTGCTGTGAGAGTCTTCTTACGACACTATCTCTGGCTTTTCTGCCCTGGTTGCACTGAATACTCTGGTTGCCAAATCTAGGATCCTATTGTACAGAAGGTTTTTGTTTATCCTCTGTGCCCCTCACCTGCTGAATTTGATTTCCCCTCCCTGGGAGAAAGCTTCCCACAGGCACAAGGCAGAAGCTCTTTACAGGGCTTCCACCAAAGGGGAGGGAGTAGGTGCTTTCTATGTCCATCAACTTGGCAGTTCTGATTTCAATGAGATATTTTATTTCCATACTTGGAGCCTTCACTGTTTGGCATTCCCGTTAGCAATGTGGAGTCCTCTTCTCTGAATTTCAGGATAGCACTTGCTTTCTTTTTGCTTGTGACCATTCTGACAGGTGAAATGAAATTTAAATGGAGTTTTGGTTTGCCTTTCTCCGATGGCTAAGGATGTTGAATATTCTCATGTATTTATTGACCATCTTTACTCTATTTTTTGAGAAGTATCTTCTCAGTTTTCTTTTGCAACTTCATTGATTGGGTTGTTTGATTTACTTTTATATGTTCTTCATATTATCAATGTCTCCCATTCTTCACTCGGCTGTTTTCTTTGCTGGGTAGCATTTTAATTTTGTGCAATACCATTTGTCACTTCTTGCTATTATTTTATGAAATATTGTAGTCTTTTTCAATGAGTCCTATATCTTGGAGTACTTTCTTCTAGGAGTCTCAGAGTTGTAGGTTTCACATTAAAGATTTTGATCCATTTTGAAGTGGCTTTGATATAGGGAGAGACATGGGAATCTAGTTTCTGCTGCCTTTTATGTACAGTTTGGCCAACATGGTTGGATATTTCTCCAATAGATGTTTTTGACAGCTTTGTAAAATTGTGCGTGTTTATAGTTGTAGATTTTTTGTAGGATTCCTCAGTAGATAAGTAAATTAAAATGAACTGGGGTTGTCTCATCCCAATACATCTGTGTCCATATATGGCAAGGAAACTAGCATAGACAAGAAGGACCTCAGCAGAAACAAAGCCTTCCAGCTCCTGGTCTCCGACTTCTAGTCTCCAAACTGTGGGAAGGAATCAATTTCTGTACGACTTTGTTATAGAGTCTGAGGAAAACTCTCTCCCATTATTGTGGAAACAAAGCATTCTGCTTCTTTTGTGTAAGGGAATCAAGATTTTTAATTACTGAAAAAGAAAATTAAGTTATACGAAAGTACCAGGTTACTAAAGCAGTTCATAAATGACTTGAGGATAAATAAATGATTAATAACTTTGCATAATAAATGTCATTTTCCAATTGTTCCCCAAAATCAGAAATGTAAAAAGAAATTTTCCATCCATCTTTGAGCCAACTATGAAAACACAAGAGTTCAACTTACTATTTTAGCCTTTTTCTTCCTGCCCTCCAAATCAATAAACTCAAAGTAAAAGGCTGAGCTGCTCTGTAAAGGCTGTACATTGTAACCATCATGAGGAGCAAAAACAGACCTTAAATAAAAGGACATTATGTCAAACGTTTATGGATCTTATCAACGTTAGATGCTCAAAGTGATTAACACAGAATGCACATGGGCTTCTTTTACAATATTCAAATTAAGAATTTTTTATTTTTTTATTATTAGATATTTTCTTCATTTACATTTCAAATGTTATCCCATAAGTCCCCTATACCCTCCCCCCCCCCGCCCTGCTCCCCTACCCACCCACTCCCACTACTTGGCCCTGGCATTCCCCTGTACTGGGGCATATAAACATTGCTAGACCAAGGACCTGTATAAATAAAATATCCTATGGTTTCACCTCTCAACCCAAGCAGAAGGTAGAGTTGAGGGGATCAAGAATTTAAGGTCCTTTCCTAATAAATAAAAAATAATTTGAAGCCAGTCTGGACTATATGAGACTATTTCAAAGCACAATTCTCTTAGCTAGGGTTTCATGGTTGTGAAGAGACACCATGACCGAGGCAACTTTTTTTTTTTTTTAGATATTTTCTTTATTTACATTTCAAATGTTATCCCCTTTCCTAGTTTTCCCTCTGAAAATTCCCTCTCCACTCTCCCCTCTCCCCTCTC